>JAKVQF020000975.1:0-357143 GCA_023091115.2 Trypanosomatidae sp. Fi-14 | reverse complement strand
TTTCTCGTTTACCTGCGTCAACACGCACGCACACACACGCACACGCATTGTCGTGTACACTGTGCAACATGCATGCTATGCACACACACACACGCGCATGCTGTCCTTGCTTGCTTGCTTGTTGACACACACAGCAAGACACGTCAGCACGACATTGCTACACGCACAAATACACACAAAGAGACACACACATATATATAAACACATACGCCGCCGTCGTGTGCACGCAGACGCAGTCATGACAAGCACAGCAACAGCGGCGAGTGCGGCGACGGGCGGGCGCCTACGCATGGACTGGTTCCAGTCACACGACGCACTCACCTTCACCTTTTACGTGACCAACCGACGTGCCGAGGATGTGGTGGTGACGGCGACACCGCAGAGCATCAGCGTTGTCATCCAGCTCGAGGGTGGTGGCCGTGAGTATCAGTACGATGTCGAGCGTCTGTACGCACCGTTGCGCAGCAGCAGCAGCAGCGGCGACGGCAGCAACAGCCGCGTCGAGCCACACATTGTGGTGAAGCCGATGAAGGTCGAGGTGAGTGTGTACAAGGCGACGCCCGGGACGTGGCCCACCCTGCAGGGCAGTGACGCCGGCCCCACCGCGGTGCTGCCCGCCTCGGCGCGTGAGCTGCCGCGGCCGAGCAACCGCGGCACGGACTGGTCACACGTCACGCTCGACGACGCCGCCGAGGAGGAGAGCGCCGATGCGCTGGACAAGCTATTCAAGCAGATATACGGCAATGGCACCGATGAGCAGCGCCGTGCGATGATTAAGTCGTTCACCGAGAGCGGTGGCACAGTGCTGTCGACCAACTGGGACGACGTCAGTAAGCGCACTGTCACGGCGGAGCCGCCCAAGGGCATGGAGCCGAAGAAGCTAGACGAGTAATGTCACGTCACGTCACGTCACGTCGCACGCACGCACACGCGCGAGTGCGCACTGCGTCGTGTCGGGCGAGGCGCGGCGCCGCCGTCTGTCGCCTTGTGCGTCTGTGTGCAAGAGAGGCTGTGTGTTGTCCGGTGTGATGTGTCTGTTATCTGTTTATTTGTGCCAGCAAGCGAGCATGCTTGTGTGTGTGTGTACGTGTGTGTGTATATATATGTATGTGTGTATGTTATGTTCGTATTGGTGCACCTATTGTGGGCTACAAGCACACACGCACGCAGCACCAACACACACACACACACATACACGCACACACACAATGTGTAATCGTTTTTGTTGTGTGTGTGCGCATGACGTCCTGTCTTTGTTGCTCACTGACAAGCTACAAACACACGCACGCACGCACAGTATGACGCAGGCGCATACACACGCGGCAGACGATGGTGACAGCGGCAGCTGTGACGACATTGTGCAGTGGCGTCGGCTTCGCCGCGCTTTGCTGTCGCTGCGTGTGCTGCACGAGAGCGACGACCGCAACAGCAACGACGACGCGAGCGACGACGAGGCCACCACGCGTGCAACAACAGCGACACGGTATGCCACACTCTACCAGTGGCATTGCCTGTCGGCGGCGATGCGTGGTGGACTGCCGTGTGATGCGGTGCGCGCGATGGTGTGGTCCGATCTTGTACACGCGCCAACAGAGCAGCGCTGGCAGTCGAGGCTGCGTGACGACACACCCGCGTTGCCGGCGTTGTTGCTGCACGACGTGGACGCATCAGACAGGGACAACGCCAACGTACGAAAACGACGACGACGACGCTATACACTGCCGCTATGTGCTCCACTCGCACACACGACGACATGCAGTGATGACGACCATACATACAACAGCAGCAGTAGCAGCAGCAGCGACGAGGACGATGACGACGACGACGACATGGTGCGCACCGGCACACGATCGCGTCAGCAGCAGCGCTACGTCATTGAGGCTGACATACAACGAAGTTTGTGGGAGCTGTACAAAGACGACACGACACGCGAGGCGGCGCGTTGTGTATTGCGTCGTGTGTTGTTGCGCACACTAGCGCAAAGCAACAACAACAACAGCAGCAACAAGAGCAGCAGCAGCAACAACAACAACAACAGCAAGAGCAACAGCAATGCGTGTTGCCGTCCTCCTCGGCGCTCTTACACTTACTATTACTTCCAGGGTATGCACGAGCTCGTTGGCTTTGTTGTGTATGTGCTGCAGCCACACGCGCGTGAGCGTGCGGTGGTGCGTGTGTGCACGCGGCTCGTGCAGCGGCAGTGGCGAGCGCACTGTGCGCGCACGCTGTTGCGTGTACAAGGGCGGCTGCACGCACTCCATGCGATCATCGCCAGCAGCGACGCGGCTACGGCGGCGCGACTGGTCGCCGGCGGTGTTGCCCCGCACTCGCATTACGCGTTGCCGTGGCTGCTGACGTGGTTTGTACACACACTACACAACACACACACACTGCGCCGCCTGGTCGACTACTGCATCGCCGCCGACGATGACGGCTACGCGGTGGTGTACGTGAGCGCGGCGCTGGTGCTGCGTTACTATACACGACAGTACGCCACGTTGTGCCGGCGCGCCGCCGACGTCACCGCCGCCTCACCGACGTCGTCGTCGCCAACACAGTCTGATGCTGCAACCGACAACAACAACGACGACAACAACAACGGCAGTGACAGTGACAGTGATGACGAGATGCTGCGCATGACGCGTGTACACCAGACGCTCTCGCAGCTGCCAGCTCGCGTGCTCGACACGGCCTCGTCCACGGACGTGGACGCACTGCTGCGTTATGCTACACAGCTGCGTGCGCGTCACCACACGACGGCGCGTGCGGCTGCACGTCGCTTCGTCCGTGACGAGCGTCATCGCCGTCGTGCAGCTGCCGCCGCAGCAGCACGCGCGAAGACGATCAACAACAACAGCAACAACGACACCGACAGCGATGACGAATGGCGTCGTCGTCGTCGTCATCGCCTCGTGCGCAATGCTCTGCTGCTCAGCGCTGTGACTGTCGCCACGACGGCGCTGCTGTGGGGACGACGACCGCATCTGCTGTAAGCAAAACGATGCATACATACATACATACACACGCATACACACACACGCGCGCGTCTCTTTTTGTGCACAGACGAGTATGCGCTAGCTGTATGCGCACATTGCCATTGTGCGTATGTTGTGCTTCTTGTTGCTGCTGTTGCTGTTGCACACACACACACATGCTTACACAACAACAACGACAGACACGTGTGTGTGTGTGTATGTGTGTAGTAATGTGTGAAGGCTACAGCGATGCGTTGGTGGTGTGTGCGAATGTGTCGTGGTGGCCGTCACTCGCGTCGCTGTCACACTACACACTGCACACGTCGCGCTCCTTCTTCGCCGCTGTCACGGATGCCGACGTCGGACTCGCACCCGCACACCACCACAGCAACAGCAGCAGCAGCAGCAGCAGCAACACGTCGACGTGTCGCACTGCGGCAGCGGCGTCATCGGCCGGCCTGTCACGTCTCGGCTGTTGTATCTTTGCCACGGCGACGCTGCACCTGTGCGACCGTGACGCGGACGGCGACGAGAGCAACAACACGGCCACGACACCGTCACGCGGTGACGCGGGCGCGGTGATGGCGTGTGTCCTGCGTGTGTACAACCCGTACGCGGAGGCAGAGGAGCTGCTCTGTGTGCAGCCTCCGCTGCCACCGGACGTGCGCGATGAGCTGCGTGCGTGTCGCAGGGACAGTAGGACGAGGAGCAGCGACGCGGACGACGAGGGCGACGACGACGAGGACGATGGCATGTCGATTGCGTCGCTTGTGCAGCAGCGTCGTGTGCGCATTGTGCCACGTGACTACGCAAACATTGCCGCAACGACGACGACACCGACGCCGCCTTCTTCGCGTGTGCATACACTGTTGCGGCGATACGACAAGGAGCTGCAACATCGCTTGTGCGCACACGCACAGCGCATGTTGACAATGACAACATCGTCATCATCGTTGTCATCGTCGTTGTTTGCGATGTTGTTGCACGCGAGCAATGACGACGATGTGTGGTGCGTGCTGCGGCACATGACAAACACACTGTGCACGACAGCAGCAGTGACAGCAACAACAACAACAACAACAGGCACACGTACACGTGTGGTGTATGTTGTGGTGGAGCAGCGTGCGTGTGATGTGGCTGATCTGCTCACACTGGACGCGCGTGAGGCGGTGCACGCCATGGCTGCACTGTTGCGTCTGCCGCCGTCACGGCCATCGTCAACAATGACGACGTCATCAGCAACAGCAGCAGATGGTGATGCCGCAGCAGATGACGACGGCGCTGCTGTCGTCGTCGTTGTGCCCGTCGTCCTCGTCACACTCGCGCACGTAGACTTGTTGTGGTGGTGCAGCAGCAGCGGCGGCGGCGGCAGCGGTGGCGTTGTTGCCGCTACGCACGACGCGGCACGCGGCGATGTGCAAGGCGTGGCGGCGATGGTCGCACAGCAGTTGTGCATGAGCATCGATGACGCCGCGCGAGGCGTGCAGACGTCGTTGCAGCAGTCGCAGCAGCAGTCGCTGCCGCCGTCTGCCGTGTTGTGTGTGCTGTCGAGCGCCGTCGACGCGGCAGCGACGGCGACGACGTCCGTGGCAGCCGACGCCGCGGGTGACAGCGACAGCGGCGTCTATCACGCCCTGCTGCGACGCGTTGCACATGACGGTCAGCTGCGCCTCACACCGCCGTCACTGCGTGAGCGCGTGACGTGGCTGCGTGCGTGTTGTGCGCCACCAATGCGCAACAACAACAACAACAACAACAAGAACAGCAGCAGCAGCAGCGGCAGTGATGACGACGATGATGATGACGAGGCAGTGATCGAGGCAGCTGCGGAGCGCTGTGCAGGACAGCCACTGCACACGCTTGTTGTGCTGTCCGCCGCGGAGGCGGCGTGTGCGTACACGCGTCCACGTCGCCGACGACAAGAAGCAGAAGCGCGGCAGCTCACGCGCATGGACGCGGACGTGTCATCGCTACACGTGCACGCACAGCAGTACACCACCAACACAATGACAACAACAACAGCAACAGCAGCAGCAACAGCACCACCACTGCCACGTTGTTATGCTGCCTTGTTTGGCGTCGATGACGCTGTGCGCACGCTGGAGCAGCTCATTGTGTGGCCGCTGACGCACACGCGACTGCTGCGCGCACTCGGCGTGTCGTGTCCGCGCGGTGTGTTGTTGTGCGGCGGCAGCGGCAGCGGTAAGACGACACTGATGCGCGCCTTTGTGCAGCGCCTGCGCGACGTGTCGCACACGTCACGCAGACGACGACGACGGCAACAGCAGCACAACAATAACGACAACAACAACAACAATGACGATGACGATGGCGGCGATGTTGTTGTGCAGACGATCGTCGTCGATGGTCTGTCACTCATCACACGCGAGGTGGGCGCGTCGGAGGCGAACATTGCGCGCCTCTTCGCCGCCGCCCGCGCCGCCGCGCCGGCGGTGTTGTTCATTGACAACCTCGACGCCCTCGCGCCGCCGCGCAACGGCAGCAGCAGCAGCAGCAGTGACACGAGCAACATCACCACCGATCGCACACTGAGCACACTGCTGACGGCGATGGATGGGCTGACGGTGCCGTCTGTGTCGCACCGCGGCAACGCGCGCACGAAGCGACACGACAACGACGACGGCGACGAGGACGAGGACGAGTGTGTGTGCAACGACGTTGTCGTGTTCGCGTGTGCCCCGTCACGTGACGCGCTCGACGCGGCCGTCTGCCGACCGGGTCGTCTCGATGTGCACATTACACTGCCGCTGCCGTCACCGTCGGTCGCGGCGGCGGTGGTGGTGTCGCGCTTGACACGCTTTTGTGCGCGTTGGCGCATGCGACATGCACAGCAACAACAACAACAACAACAACAACAACAACAGCAACAACAGCAGCAACAACAACACGACGAGGCATGGCAGCAGGCGGTGCGCGACGTTGTGGTGCGCGTGTGCAGTCGACATGAACAAGCGCACAACGGCGCCTCGCTGTCGGCGGCACAGGTATTGGCAGCCGTACGCACCGTCATGTTGCAGCTCGCGTCGCATGACGACGCAGACAGCAGCAGCAGAAGCAGCAGCACACGCGTTGCCGTTGACGACGAGGCTGCGCTAACGCAACTGCTGCCTCGTCTCGTGCACGACGCGCTTGTCGAAGTGTGCAGTACGTGACGTGTTTGCCTACGTAAGCACACACACACACATACACTGTGCGCATGTGTTGCTCATGCTTCGCTGTGCCGTGCGGCTGGTATGTGCAGCTGTATTGCTTTACGCATGTCTGTGTGTGTTGTGTGTATCTGTGTGTGTGTGTGTGTGTGTGTGTATTGTATGTTTGTCTTTTGTGTTGCGTCTGCGTCTGCGTCTGTAGGTGTGCATTGACTACACACACACACACACACACACACACACACGCTCACGGCAACAACGAGCCAGAGCGATGTCGCAGCAACGTCACGGCGTCGTGCTGCCTGCCGTGCGCACAAGCGCGCAACACACGACAACAACAAACAACAACAACGACGTCAATAACAACAGCAGCAGCAACAACAGCAACAGCGACAGTGACAGCGACACATCACTGCACGCGCGCCTCGCGCGACGGCACGCCGCCGTCGTTGACGAGTTCGACAGCGAACTGCGCCGTCTGCACGCCGACGTCGACGCGCAGCAGCAGCGCCGCCTCGCACAGCTGCACGACGCCCTCGCGCGCAGCCACGAGGAGAGTGTGTTGTGTCTGCGTCGTGTCGAGGAACAGGTGGCCGCGCACGAGGCGACGCTGCGCACACACCTCGCACACGTGACAGCGCGCCAGCCGGGCGTCGTGACGAGCACAACAACAGCAACGACAGCGACAGCAGCAACGACAGCGACGACAGCGACGAGCGAACGATCAGCCAGTCAGACGACAACGACGACGACAGTGAGCACCGACGGCGACGTCGACGCGGCGGAGAAGAAGACGAACGACGACGACGACAGCGGCGACGACGAGGACGACGGCGACAGTGACGACGACGACAGCGACACGACGCAGACGGAGGCGACGATGCACAACAACAGCAACAACAACGACAACAGCAACAGCAACGACGACGATGACGACGAAGGCAGACAGACGACATCTGTTGCTGCGGTTGCGGTCACCGCCACAGCACGCAGCAGTGACGGCAGCAGCAACAACAGCAACAACAGCAACAACAGCGCCGTCGCCGTCATTGGCGGCGAGGGCGACGACGTGCCGCTGTACACCGACGCCTTCCACACGCGCGACACATTCGCCGCGCTCGATGTCGCACTGCGCGCTGTAACGGCCACGACACAACAACAGCAACAGCAACAGCAACAACAACACGACAATGACAGTGATGGCTGCGGCAGCTGTGCGAGTGAGGCGGCGGTGTGCGAGGCTGTTGAGCACGCATACGCAGACATACGCGCACGCATGCACGACGAGCGTGTGCGGCTGCTGCGTGTGGCTGTGCAGCTACGACAACTGCACGAGACGCGCATGCACACACTCATCGACGGCTGCCTCGCTGCGGTGGCCGCGGCGGAGGCGGCCCGACGTAACGCACTGCTCGCGCGCACACGCGCCGCCATGTTCGACCTCACACGCATTAGTTACACGAGCATCACCGGCACACAGACGCTCGCGCAGCGTGTGGTGCACACACACAACGCCGCCGCCACCGCCAATCTTGCCGCACTGCACACACTGCTCACGCGACTGCGACAGCGCGAGGTGCTGCGGCAGGAGCGCGTGTACGCCGCCGCGCTCGTCGCCCTTCACGCACGACTGCGCCGCTGTCAGGCATGCAGTGCGGTGTGCGCGCTGCGCTCGCTGCTCGGCAGTGCACATTACCGTCGCGCGTGTGGGTGGCGGCAGAGTGTGGCGGCCGCCCACGCCGCCGCCACCCGCGCCCGCGTCGGTGGCGGACACTACGTCGACAGCATCGCCGCCGTCGTCTGCACACTGCAACAGCATCGCAAGCAACCGCAGCAGCCATCTGTTGACGAGGAGGACGAGGAGAACAACGAGGACAACAACGACAACAACGAGGACAACAACAGCGCCGCTGCGCCGCGTGACGGCGTTGTGCCCTTTGACGCCGCGGCGCTGTTGCGCGCCGCGCGCCGATACTTCACCGCCTGCGGCGGCACCGACGCGGCGGTGGGGTGGCTGCGCAGCTACAACGACGACTGCACCGCCGCCGCCGCGGACGCCGTGTTCGCCGGTGATGTGCGCGCGGTGGTGGACGAGTGGCGCATCAAGGCGAATGTGCTGCTGCGGCATCTGCGCGTCGCGTGCGACGCCGTCGTCGCCGAGGCGCGCGCGCGCGCCGCCGCGCACACGCGCGCCGCGACACGGCTGCACGCGCAGCTGCACGGCCTGCTTGTGTGGCTGCACACGCCGTTGCCCGAGGAGCGTGACACGTGTGCAGCCGCGTCGCTGGCAGCAGCAACAACAGCATGTACAACAGCTGCAACAACAGCAACAGCAGCAGCAACTGCTGCACACATTGACGATGTGTTTGCGCCTGTGCTCGCAACGTACGACGTGGCGATGTGGCGCCGTGTGGCCGAGTCAACATCAGAGCTGCTGCTGCTGCACGACGTGGGCAACAACAACAACGACAACAACAACAACAGCAGCAGCAGCGGGGCAGTCGATGTGGCAGCGGCGGCGATGGCCAGTGTGCGTAGTTGCAGCAACAACAGCAGCAATGCGACCGCGCGCATCGCAAACGTCTCCGTCATCACACTGCCAACTGCCTTGTCATCGTCATTGACAACAACAACAACAACAGCACAACAACAGCAACAACACACTACTGCTGCGTCGTCGTCATCGTCGTCGTCACTGCTGCCCGTCGATGCACACATTGCCAGTGAGGCGGCTGCGCTGCGTGCGCTCGTCTGCCGCATTGCGCGCGACAATGACGACTTCGTTGGCGTCCTCGCGGCGGGGCTGCGGCGGCGTCAGGCGACGTTCGCGGCGCGGCTGCTGCGCGACAGCGACGCCGTCGTCGCGTCATTCGCCGCCGCGACGGACGCCATTGCGCACACCGCCGCGGCGGTGGTGTGCCGACTGCGTACGCACCTCGTCCGCCTCGTCGCCGCCGCACGCGACCACGCCGACGCGACGGCGCAGCGCGAGGCGCAGTACGCGGTGATGTGTGGGCGTCTGTCGAGTGCGGCGACGACGACGGCGGCGACGACGCTGTTTGCGCACGCGCTGCACTGCCTCGACGACATCGCCGCCGCCCACACGCGCCATCACGCGAGTGTGCAGCGCGCGCTGCGGGCGTTGTGCGACGACGTCGTCGCAACCGCGCAGCAGCAGTGTGAGGCGCTGGCGACCGTCATGGGTGTGGAGGCGACGGCGGTGACGGCGCAGCGGCTGCACGCGGAGCGACAGCGGCGTGTGCAAGCAGCTGTGGCGGAGGCGATGCGCGCACGTGCGGCTGCTGCTGCTGCAGCAACGACGACAACAACGTCTGGCGCAGCAGCGGCGACGTCTGCACGCAACAACAACAAGCAGCAGCAGCAGCAGCCATCGACGATTACACAGACACGCAGACGTACACAACAACAACAACGACACGCCACATCCTCTGCCGCCCTCACACGACAACGACAGCACAACAACAGAGGCGGCAGTGACGACGATGGCCACGACGACGATGACGATGACGATGACGACGATGATGACAGTGACGACAGTGATGACAGTGACGACGACGAGGCAGCAAAGAACAACAACAACAACGACGGTGATGGCAAAGAGAACAATGACGATGACGAGGATGACGAGGCGGCGTTGTTGCGTACGGTCATGGCGAGCATCCCACTGGACGATCCGCACTATGAACAGCTCGTGCTGCGTGACGGCGTGACGAGGTACAACATTGTCGCCCCCATGCCATGGTCGCGTGCCGCAGCAGTCGCTGCCGCTGCCACGAGCAACAGCAACAACAACAGCAGCAACAGCGCTGCCGTCGTGATGACAGCCGATGCGCAGCACAACAACAAGAGTATGCGGCAGGGCAACGCGACGACGGCGGCTGTTGCTACACAACGACGACGACGCAGCAGCATACATCACAACAACAACAACAACAACAATAGTAGCAGCAGTGGTGCAGCAGCAGCAGCAGTGGCGGTGGCAACGAGGCAACAAGCACACAACAGCAACAGCAACAACAACAACAGCAACAGCAGCGACGACGACGACGATGACAGCCGCTACGTGGCGTTGCTGTGTGCGTACGCCGGTGGCGATGTCGCCTTTGTTGACGACGATGTCGTGTCGTCGTGGTGTGCGCTGCTGCGACGTGAGGTGGTCGAGTGGCTCTGTGATCTGCGCCGTCGCAGCGGCGACGACGCACAGCGCTTCGCCGCCGCGTGTGGCCGTCACGCCTCGACGCACACTAATCTGTTGCTGCGTCATCATCGCCGGCGGCCTGCCACGCTGCAGGCGGATGTGTATGAGCGACGTGTGCGCACACTCGACAGTGTGGCCTGCGAGGCGGCGCGCTACCATGCACGGCTACGTGAACGCGTCAATAAGCTGCGCACACTGTGGCAGCGTGAGGAGGCAACGTATGTGCAGCCTGCCGTCACCACGGACGCCGTCACCGCAACAGCAACAGCAACAGCAGCGGCAGACGGCAACAGTGCAGTGAACGACAGCAACAAGGACGAGGCGACGGCAGAGGACGGTGTGTCGCGACAATTGCTGCGTGAGATGACGGCGCTGCTCCACGTCGTCGCCACACACGACGTGGCGTCAACGGCGGCGCTGCAGACACACACGCGCAGCTTCGAGCAGCTGTCGCAGCGGTTCGTCGACGCACACACGCAGCACTGCACCGCTGTGCTGCAGCAGCTGCAGTCGCAGTGCGCGCTCGTCGACGCCGAGTGTGAGCAGTTCTTGCACGCACATCGCACCGCATTGCACACGACGAGCGCAACGACTGCCGGTGCAGCAGCGGCCAGCGATGACAACAACAACAACAACAACAACAACAACAACAACAACAACACGAACACGAAGGAGGATAACGTCGTCGTCACGGACAGCAGCGAGGACGATGACGAGGTGCGGCGTGTGGTGTGTACGCGGGCAGAGATGCACACACTGCTCGCCAATGCCGAGGCGCGGCTGCGCGCGGCACGCGACACACATACACACACACTACAAACAATGCGCACTCGCTTCGACGCGGCCGTCGAGCAGGCAACGGCGCAGCTGCAGCTCGTGTCGGCGGTGCAGACGGCGACGACGACGCTGCGTACGCAACTGCAGCAGCTGCTGCAGCGCTCCGACGCCGACGCCGCGGCGTTGCAGCAGCGACTGACGGCGCTGCACGCACACATCTACGGCAGCGATGGCGACGGCGGCGATGTGTGTGCGCCGTATGCGGTGACGCTGCAGGCGCTGCGTGCACAGTGTGCGCGCAGCTTCGTTCACGCAGACGACAGTAGCGGTAGCAGCAACCGCAGACAACAGCACCAACAACACAACAACAACACAGGCAATGGCAGCGGCGGTGGCGACACGACCAAGGGTGCGCGTACGCGCGGCACGCGCACACGACAAGCACAGCAGCGGCAGCAGCGACGTGATGGCGACAACAACAACAACAACGATGACGATGATGACGGCGATGGCTGCGCTTGCAACAGCGTCGACGATGCGGTGCAGTTGTTGCAGCACACACGTGCCCGCCTCGCGGCCGAGGAGCGTGAGCACGACGCACAGCAAACGCGACTGCTGCGTACGTGTTGTGCGACAATGTTGCTCAGCGCGCTCGACACGCTGCGTGTGCAGTTGTACACGCGTGGTGTGCAGCTCGACTGCCTTGCGGCGAGTGTGTTGCTTGTGCACGTGCCCGCAGACGCGTATGTGCTACCACCACAGCTGTTGCAAGTTGCGTATGAGCATCACTGCCACCGTGATGCTCAACAACAGCAACAACAACAGCAGCAACAGCAGCAGCCGTCATCACTGTCGCTACCGACCACGTCAGCAGAGCAAGCCGCCACTGCACTCCCGCTGAACGGCAGCAGCAGCAGTAGCAACAACAACAGCAGCATTGAGCCGCTGGCAGCAGCGGCAGCAGCGGCAGTTGCCTACGCGAGCATGTCACCTGCTGCAGCGTCAGAGGCCACAGCACTGCCTGCTACGACGCGGCTGTGTGTACGCGCGCAGGAGCTGTGCCAATGTGCACAGCACGCTGTCGAGCAGGCCGTACACGCCTACACAACTGCACACCCCCACTCGACGCTGCCCGTGGCGCGTTGGCGTCGTCTGCAGCGCATTCTCAGCACAGCCACCGCAGCCACCGTTACTGTCGTCAACAACAACAACAACAACAACAGTAATAGTGCGGATGAGACACACAACAAGGCAACAACGACAGCAGTCGGCGAGGAAGGCGATGACGCGGCGACAGCGATGCACGACAACGAGCAGCAGCAGCAGCAACAGCAACAACAACACAATGCCGCTGACAAGGACGAGGGCAACGACGACGACAACACGAAGGGCGTGGCCGTGTCGTGTGTGCTGCACGCCATGACAACGCTGTGTGCATCACACACGACGCGTGTGCGCGGCCACGTCACCGAGGCGATGCGCACCTATGCGCAGCAGGTGCACCGCGTACACACACTGCTGCTCGCACGTGACGGTGTCACGGCTGCGCTGCTGCGCTCGCTGTGTGCACTCGCCATGCACATGCTCGCACTGCGCGTACGCAGCGCCACACGTCGCAGCGCCGCCGTCGCACATGCGCTGCAGCGTCTGCGTGAGCAGCACGCACAACGCTGCAAGGCGTCACTCGCGGCAGCCGCACACGCCGCACGACTGCGTGAGCTCGCGCGCAGTGAGCAGCGACGGCAGCGCACCGCACGCGAGGCGGTTGTGCAGCTGTGCCGCAGCACACTGCAGTGCGTTGACGTGGAGGCCACCGCGCACGCACTACGCTGCTACGTGGCGGCACACACGTTTGCGGCGCTGGTGCAGGGTATAGTGACGGTGACACATCACATGAGACCGTGTGATGTGGTGCTCGACGAGGCGGCGCCACACTGTGGACTGCGACAGCTGCTGCGGATGCAACGCCAGCGACGTGCGCACGAGCAGCAACTGCTACAGCAACAACAACAACAACAACAAGCAGCAGCAGCAGGTGGTGGTGGTGCCTCGTCACCACAACGACCTGGCAGCAATGGTGGTGGTGCACGCGTGCGTCGCGAACGACGACTGCAGGAGACGATGCCACTGATGAAGGTCGATGTACGCAACAACAACAACAACGCGACAGCAGCGACGACGAACAACAGTGTTGCTGCTGCTGCTGCTGCTGCTGCACGCGGTGGTGCGGCGTCGAGTGCGCGTGTGCAGCCATCTGGCCTCGTTGACTGCAATGGCCTACCGATACTGCGCTATGTGTACGCGTCACAGATGGATGGCCTGCCGCTGTGTCTGCTGAGTAGTGCGGCAGCGTGTGCAGCAGACAATGACAGCAGCAACAACAGCAACAAGGTCACAATGACGACAACAACAGCTGCTGCTGGTGCCATGTCATCGTCTTGTGCAGCAGCAGCCACGGTGCGGTCGCTGCCAATCGTACTGCCGAGTATGTCGCCGTATGCGGACATGTTGCGTGCGGCACACGACGCGATTGTCGCGTGTGTGCGCGACGTACGCGACGTTGCGACGGTTGTGGGCGGCAACTATGGCGAGTGGCAGCGTGTCGAGGCACAATGGGCGCAGCAGTGGGCCGCCACACTACAGCACCTGACAGGGCACAACAACAACAGCAACAACAACAACAGCAGCAACAGCAGCAAGGACAAACGGAGTAGCGACAATGACGCGGACGAGACGGCGACGGTCACGAGCAACAGCAGCCGACGGAGCAGCAGCGCACGTGTGTTGTTGTAGACACGCACAAACACAAGCAGTGATGTACAGCAGCGGCAGTTGTATGTAGTGATGACGACCATGTACATAGTGCAGCACACAGGCGAGTGTACACGCGCAAGAAACATGTGCATGTATGCATGATTGCTGTCGTGGTGTATGACAACGACGTGACGTTGCGCGTGTGTGTGTATGTGTGTAAAGTGTCCTTTGCTTGCTTGCAGTAGTCGTATACGTATACGTATACGTACAAACACACACACACACACACACACACACACACATTGTGCGACATGACGGCCAAGGCGTGGGCGAACGCCGCGCGCGAGGTGCACAGCTGTATACAGCTGTGCAACAGTGATGCGGTGTACAGCGCACACTCGTCGCACACCAGCACCGTCGACGCGGCCATCGAGTATGCAGCAACCGTCAGCACGCTCGAGTATGTCGTGTGCACTTGTTGCAGCAGCAGTAGCAGCAGTACAACGCAGCAGCAACACAAGCCAGCAGGTGCCGCTCGTCAGCGTCACGTCGATGCGGCCGCACATGCGATCAATGTGGCTACACGACATGCCATGTCAGCACTGCTGACGCCCACCACAACTCGAGCGTGGGTGCGCGTGTTGCGTCTGTTGCTGCAGCATGTCGTGTCGTCGTCGTCGCTGCACGCACACACGGCCAACAGCAGCGGCGGCAGTAGCAACACTACCACTACCGCTATCGCGGCTGCAGCTGTGCGTGCGACAACACCCTCGCAGACGTCTTCGCTGTATGCTGCGGTGCTGCACTGTAGTGCAGAGCTGTGGCAATACATTGCGCACACTTCGCCAGGCTACAACAACAACAACAGCAACAGCAGTAGTCGTCATGGCAACTGCACTGCTGCTGTTGGTGCACACGCTAAGCTGTGTGCGGCGCTGCAGCTGTTGCGTGTGTTGCTCGTACACGCGCTCGCGACGTCGATGACGCTGCAGCTGCAGCCATGGCCACCACAGCGCCGTCATGTGCCGCACCTTGTCAAGTGCACCTCACTCGCCGCCCGCGTGCACGCGTGTGCGCTGCTGCCATGGCTGCTTGCACTGCAGCAACAGCAACAGCAGCAGCAACAACAACAACATGGCGGCAACCACGTCGTGGCAGTTGTACGTGTGCTCAGCGCCGAGTTTGTACGCTATCTACGCAGAGGCCTCGAGGGTAGCAGCAGCAGCAGCAGCAGCAGTGGTGGTGGTGTAGGCAGTGGCAGCTTCGATTTTGTACACCGCAGCTTCGCTTTTGCGAGCAACAACAACAACAACAACAACAACAACAACAATAACGTCACCACCAACAGCAACAGCAGCAGCAGCGGCAACAACAAGCAGCTACCACGACCGACAAGGAGTGGCAGTGCGCACAACAGCAGCTTTGCACACGGCAACTACAGTCCGCTACAACAACAGCAGCAGCAGCAGCAGCAGGCTAGCTTCGACGACAATGACAGCGGCGAGTGTGCCGTTGTCGTGCGCGACGGCGTGTCGGCGACGTCGACGGTGCGGCAGGCAACGGCGGCGGCGCTGCGTACGTGTCTCGAGCTGCAGCTGCGTCTCGCTGATCGCGCCGTCGCCCTGTCACTCATTGACGCCCTGCTGCACGTTTGCGACGCGGAGGCAGACGCCTATGGCGCTGCGCGGCTACACGACGATGTCGGTGTGGCGTTGGGTCACATACTCGCACACTTCCAATACAATCTCTTCGCCACATCGCTGGCCGCAGCGGCCGCCGCCACCGCCGTCGCCGCAGCGGCAACAGCGAGCGCAGCCTCTGCGAACAACAGCGGCAGCAGCAACAACACGATGACACAACAACAACAACTAGCAAGGCCTGTGACGAGCACACTGTCACACTCGTCCTCGCCATGGCTGCTGTTTGGCAGCAGCAGCAACAATGCGCTCGAGGCCGATGCACTGATGCAGCGGCTGTTTGTGCCTACGATGACGCGTCATGTACAGCACGTGCTGACGACAGCTGTAGCCACACTGCTGTCCTGCGATGACGCTACAACACGAGCAACAACAGCTGCAGCCACAGCTGGTGGTGGCGGTGGCGCACTACAGCATACGGCCGATGTCCTGCGTGCACTGCTCGTGCTGCTCATACCTGTCGCACAAGACACACGCGCGTACATGCCACGCATCGTTGTCGACGCGGTGACGCGGTGGGCTGCTCAGCTTGCACACGACGCACAGCGCGTGTACGTGTTGTCGCAGCTGCGTGTCTATCTGCAGCGGAGCAGCGAAGATCGCACCGTGCTGCGCACGGCGCTGACGATGGCGAGCAATGTCACGGCGCTGCTTGACGATGCCGCGGGTGTGTGCGATGACGGCGGCAGCAACGGCGGCAGTGGCGCGTGTGGCGGTGGTGACGGTGTCGTCGTCGGCTACGGCGCCGCGACCGCTGCCGCTGCCACTGTCGCACGCAGTGGCAGCGGCGTGAACAGCACGACGATGACCGCCACACGCGTGCTGCGTGCGATGTTCGACGACGTGCTGCGACTGGCGCAGCTGCAGCCGTCGCTGTTGTCGCCCGCGAGCACGCTGCTCGTGCACATTGCCGCGCACTCGGCTGCGGTGCAGCGGACGGTGAGGGAGCGGCTGCTGCAGCACACCCACGCGGTTGCTACATTGTCGTCGTTGTCGCTGCGCACACTGCCTGTGCTGTTTGTGCTGCATGCACAGACGATTGTCGCACTCGTCGATCGTGCATGTAGCAGCAGCAGCACCGTCAACCACTACAACGAGCGCAACAAGAGCACAAGCAACAGCGGCACGGAGCGGGAGGACGATGACGACTATGCAGACGTGTATGCCGTGCGTACACGACGCACATTGGCGTCTGTGCTTGTGCGCGCGCTCGTGCATCTTACTCTGCCCCAGCCAACACCGCAGCTGACGGACGTTGACTGCGGCCGCTGCGAATATGTCTTTTGCTTCACACAGGCACTGCTGCAACTGCACTGCGGCAACGACGACGCCGGCGACGACGTGGTGTCACACGCGCTCGTTGACAAGCTGCACGCCGTGGCACGCAATCATATGCGACTGCTGCTGAATGCGCCGTGCTTGTCTGCCGCCTATCTGCGTGCCGCACGCGCCGCGTGTGAGCTGCTGCGGCGGCTGCTGCTGCGCGCGCCACGGCAGCACAGCCGCGACAGTGCGACGGCGTCTGCGGCTGCGGCGACGGACGAGTCGGACAAGGCGCTCGCTATTGGCCTGCTCGAGGGCGTCGTAAGCATGCAAGCAACAAGAAGCACAAGCACAAACACAACAACAACGACAGCAACAACTGCAAGCGTTGCTCGCGGTGCGTCGCCAACTGCACTGCCGTCGTCTGCCGCTGCTGCTGCCACTGCCACGTCGTCGCCGTGCAGCAGCAGCCATCTCGCCCACACGACAGCGACGAGAACGACGATGGCAACACATGCCGCGTCTGCCACAGCGACGACAAGCCTGCAGCTGCACATGACACGACTGCGCATGGCCGTGTACGACGTGGTAGCGGCAACGCCATGGACACGTCGCGGTGACGCGGGCAGCCTGCGCTGGGTGACGACGCAGGCGCTGAATGATGTGCAGTACGCGTGCACGCACAGCATACCCTGCCTTGTCGACGATGCCGATCTGTTGTCGTTCGCGTGTGTCAGCAACAACAACAACAACAACAACAACAACAGCGGTGATGACGATGGCAGGGCGGCGAGTGCGACGACGTCCGCTGCCCTTGCGGCAGTGTGGCCAGCTGTGGTGGCGGCGGTGCGTACACAACGCTGTCTGCTGCCCTCGGCGACGCAGCGGCCCTTTGCCGAGGCGTTGTGCAGTGCTATGCGGCTCATCGCGTGTGCCGTGCGCGACACCGCGAGCGGCGATGTTCGCTTCTGTCATCAGGTGCTGCGTCGCCTGTGCACGCTGTACACCACCTACACATGGCTCGAAGGTGATGTGTGCGGCAGCAACAACGACGACAACAATGATCGCGCTGGTGGTGACCGCGGCGTACGCGGGGGCGACAACACAAGCAGCAGCAGCAACAACGACGCTGATGCTGCGGAGGACGAAGACGGCAGCAGTAGCGACGATGACGACCGAAGCAATGACGTCGACACGCAACAACACCACGCGCGACTGCGCCGCAGCAACCAGGCTGCAGACGCAGCCGCACTGCTACTCGACACGACGGTGCGTAGCAGCAACAGCAACAACGGCAGTAGCAGCAGCAGTCGTGCTGCTGCTGTGCCGCCGTCGACTGTTGCCGTCAGCCCGCTCGACGAGGTTGTTGTGCACTGGAATGTGCTCTTGACGGTGCTCGCTATTGTCCGCACAGCAGAAGAAGCAGCAGCGTCATCTGCAACAACGTCAGCAGACGTGTATGCGGCATGGCGACGCGTGTGTGCACCGTCGTTGCTGCAGCTGTGGACTGTGTGGTCATTGCGGTGGACTGGACAAGCGCTAGCCCTTGCACCTGTCGTCGTGAGCAGCAGCAACAGCAACAACAGCAGCAGTAGCAACTCGACGACATCACCATCAACATCACCACCACCACCTGCAGTAGCTGCGACGGCGGCAACCACACCACTGACACCCGTACCCGTTGTGGCAGCCACAGCGGCGACTGCTGCTGTGCTGCCGTTGCTCGAGATGCGCTTGCTAGCGGCACAGGTGCTCTCTGTTGTGTTGTGCATGACAGATCAGGTGGACGAGTACACGACACGTGCCGTGCGTGAGGCGTGTGTGTACAGTAGCAACAACAGCAGCAGCAGCAGTAGTGCAAGTGACGTTGCCGGTGTAGTGTTGTGTCTTGCGTACACACACGCACACGCGGCGCACATGAACACGTACAACAGCAACAACAGCAACAACAACAATCGTAACGACACGGCGGCAACAGCGCAGGGCGGCGTGGTGACGTGCACACTGCCGCTGGTGTGCGCCTTCCTGACGAGCCTCGTCACACACGGCATTGCACATGGCAGCAGTGTATACAGCAGCAACGCGAGCGCGACGTCTACATCTGGCCTCGTGTGCAGCAGCAGCAGCAGCAGCTATGCTTGCAACCTGACAATGCAGATGTTGTGCGTACTGCTCGCTGCACTACAGCTTGCACACGACACGCGCGCACTGACGCACCACAGTGCGCTGGTGACATCGCTTGTCACGTCACTGCTGCTTGGTGCACCACAGGCGTCATCGACAGCCGCACTACCGCAGCAGCTGCAGCAACAGCACCATCAGCTGCTGTGCACCGATCGCACAATGGCGCTGCTCGTGTTTGCCTTGCTGCGTACACTCGACAACAACAATGGCAATGCAATGCGTGCAACGGCAGCACCAGCGACTGCCACACCACCACCAGCAGCAGCGGCAGTCACAGCACAACGCAGTGCATTCTTGTTGCAGCAGCAGTTGCTGCGTCAGCTCGCGCTGCCGTGTGACGATGGTGGCGAGGCCACTGGCACGACGCGGCAGCGTGCGCACGACGAGGACGCGACTGCGCTGCGTTGCGTGCGTCACGGCATTGCACAGTGCATGACAACAACAACAACAACAGCTGCAGAAGAAGGAATGACGATGGCACTGCAGCAGAGTGTGGCTGTCGTGCTGTGCAGTCTGCGTGCGCACACATTACGACGCTACAAGCGCTACATTGCACAACGCGTACACGCACACTCGGCTGCAGCAACAACAACAGCTGCAAGTGCATGTGCTACGACGCTGCCGCTGTCGCCTGCCGTGCTCGCACACGAGGTGGCGTTGCTGTTGCATACGTGCTGGCTGATGCACACGACGCTGCAACAACAACAACAGCTGCAGTTGCGCGATGACAGCAGCAGCAGCAGTTGTGCATGTGCACTAGCCGCCTATGTGCCGCGTGTGTCCTCGCTTGCCATGCTGCTTGACGCGGCCGCAACGGCGTCCACGCGGCAGGCGTGGCGTACCCTTGCACACGACGTGGTGCGCGCGCTGCGCGACGACATTGCACACACAACAACAACAACAGCGGCGAGAAGAGACGCACTGCGGCTTGCATGGCGACGAATGCGTCGCTGTGTGCGTGACATACAGCTTGTACTTGACAAACGCAACAGCACAGCAACGACACTGTCATCCTCACACAACAACAACGTCGATGACAACCGCAGCAGCAACAGACCACACAGTCATGTGCATACAGCGCTGTCTCACACACGCAATGACGATGACAACAACGACCATCGCGGCGACGACGACGACGACGATGACGGCGATGAGAGTGAGTCGACGGCGGCGTTTGCGCACGCAACAACAACGACGTCGTCGATGTCACGAACAACAGCACAGCGCCGTCGCCGTGTTGCGCATGCGCGACGCGCACGTCACGGCGGTGCCACGGCAGCCGACAACAACAACAACAACAACGCGGTCAGCCAACGTCACACGAACGTCGGCAGCAGTGCGCATGACGCAGAGGACGACGATGGCGGTGACGGCGATGACGACTCTGTTGTTGACGACAATGACGCCGGCAACGACGATGACGAGGATGACGAGGATGACGATGAGGTGTGCGTCAGTGGCGGTGTAGCGTCGCGCCGTGTGATGCTGCAGCTGCTCGCTGTGTTGTACCGCGTCGTTGTCACCACGACAGCAACAGCAACATACAGCGGCAGCAGCAGCAGCAGCGACAGGAACACGGCGACAGCTGCCGTGTTGCACACGCGCGCAGACGCGGCCGTCACGGCAATGCGCGAGCAGCTACGAGGCGCACTGCTCAACACGACGGTGACGACGCTGCCACTGGCGGAGACGACGCCGGAGCTGCTACCTGCCGCAACGCGACTGGCGTTGTGTGTGTTGTGCAACAACAGCGCCAACAACAACAACACGACAACGACGACACTGACAACAACAACAAACAGCAACAGCGGCAGCAACACTGCCGTCGCTCGTCTTGTGCAGCACGCACAGCAACAACAACATGCGCTGTCACCATGGCGCACGCAGCTGTTGGCAGGTGTGCGTACACTGCTGCAGTGTGCATCACTGCATACACACTGTGCTGCTGACCTGGTCTACGCACTGTTGCTCGATGACACACCACAGTCACGCAGCGAGCAGACAACACGCAACAACAACAACAGTCCGAGCAGCAGCAGCAGCACGACAACGTCATCGTTGTGCGATGACACGGTGTTGCGGCGTGTGGCGCATACGCTGACAGTGCTGCTGCTGCTGCTCGACCGCGTTGCGAGCGGATATGGTGACAGTGAAGGCAGCGGCGGCAGTCACGCCGACCAGAGCAACAACAACAGCGATGGCAACAGCAACAGCAGCAGCACCACCGTTGATGCGATGCGTGTTGTTGTGCTGCTGCTCGCCCGTGTGTGTCGCGTGGCGACGCGGCGGCGATGGGTGCGCAGTGCGGACGCGGCAGCACACGCGCTGACGTCGCTGCCAGGACAACGCGCACTCGCGCGGCTGTGCGATGAGGTGGTCGAGCTCGTGGCGCTCGCACACGGCCTGTGTGCTGTACACACGACAACAACAACAGCAACAACGACAACAGCAACAACAGCAACAACAGCAGCCGTGACATCCTTGTATTGCTGTCGCGCGAGTGATGTGTTGTGCGCCGTTGTGCTCGTCTGTCGTCATGTAGCGCAACTCGGTGTGTCACTGCGGTACGCGGCTGGCCAGCTCGCGTGCGTGACGCTTGCGTGTGCACACGATGTAGCGTACGCGCAGCGTGCTGGTGCTGGTGCTGTACAAGGCAACACGCACAAGAACAAGAGGCTTGTCCGTGTCTGTCGTGTTGTTGCGTGCATGCTGCCCAAGCTAAGTGTGCCACACCAGCGCGTGCTCGCAGCACTGGCGACGCGAGCAATGCTGCTGCTGCTGCAACAACACGAAGAGCAACAGCAGCAGCGCACCATCACGACAAGGGCAGTGTCAACAACGACAACGATCGATGCCAGTGACAGCAACGACGATGACGACGAGGACGATGACGACGCTGTGTTGCTATCGTTGCTGTACATGCTTGTGCGCACCACGGCAGCACCGCCGCTTGACACGATGCATGCAACACGGCTCGTGTGCGCACTGCTGCTGCGCCATGACAAGCTGCGCGAGGACAACAAGAATGACGACGACGACAGCAGCAGCAGGCGCACGTCTGCTGCGCGCAGTCGTGTGACGGTCGTACCGTTGTTGCTGCTGTTGTTGTGTGTGGCGTTGCGTTCGCGATGTGCTGTGCAGCACATTGTCGCACTGCTGCGTCGTTTGCCTGTGGCTGCGGTGGTGATGGCAGCGCATGGCGGCAGTGACAGCGACGATGGCGGCGATGACGACGACAATGACGCGGTGGACGTGTGCAGTGCACTCGTTGACTATATGTACGATGACACGATCAGCAACAACAGCAACAGCAACAGCAACGGCAACAACAACAACAACAGCAGCGAGAGCAAGGGCGACGATGACGGTGATGTCTACACATGCGCCGTTGCCGCAGCCACGCAGCATGCGTGCCGTCGTTGTACACGTCAGCGCAATCTGGTCGAGGCGTTGTCATGTGCGAGTGCGGCGGGCCTCGTGCTGGTCGAGCACGTGTTGCACTGTCACGTACGAGCGCGACAAGCGCAACGACAGCGGTGCAACTGTAACAGCAGCAGCAGTGACCACGTCTGCGCGCTGTCGACGCTGTCGCGTGCACGCATCGATGCGCGTGTGCTGCAGCATCTGCGTGTCGCACTCGCCGCGGCAGCCACGACGACGACTCGGCAGACACGTGACAACAACAACAACAGCCCGATGTTTGTTGCTGCGAGCAGCGCACATGTTGACGGCAGCGACGGCAATGATGCCGTGGCGGCGGTCGTCTCGTTTGCCTGGGGCTGTGCACACGACGACGGCAACGACAAGGGCAGCAACACGCACAACGACAGTGACAACAACAGCGCGAGTGCGTGTCGCTGTGCGGTGTTGCGTGCGCGTGCCACGGTGCTGTGCGTGTTGCTGCACATGGCCATGACAAGTGACACACACACTGTCGTGTACATGCGCACTGCTGCTTGTCTCATGCAGCAGCAGCTGTGCTCACTGCCAGCACAACAGCAGCAGCAAGCACAGCATTCGTGCACAACAACAACAACAGGCGCACTGTACGAAGACGACGGCAGTGCCGCAGCTGCTGTTGTGCACTGGTCGTTGCAGGAGCGTGTGACGTGTGTTGTACAGCTGCTCACGTCTATCCTTGTGCATGCACACGACAGCAGCAGCAATGACACGCGTGTGCAGCTGTCGTTGCGCTGCTTGCACCCTGTCGGACAGCGTCTGATGCAGCACATACTGCCCATACACGCCTCTGCACTACGCACAGCCATTGCGCAGCTCACACCACACGATGCAACGCTGCTGCGACGCTTCCTCGAGCGTGCAACAACAACAGCGACAACAACAACAGCCACCGCAGCATGTGCATGACACAGCGTCATGCTGCGTAGTCATGCGGTGTGACACACACACACACAACGGACGCCAGGTACACGTGTACATACATATATGCATACATACGCACAAACGTAAACTATATAAGCAAACGCTAGTGACGCACATCGACATGCACACACACACATGCACACATACACATGCACGCGTTTTTACACGCGTTTGTACTGCTCTCTCTTGTATGTGTATGTTTGTGTGTGTGCGTCATGATAGTATGCGCATTTGCTTGCGTCCTGCCTATGCAGCTGTAGCGGTGGTGGTGCAGCCACAGCAAACAGTACACATACACACATACATATATATACACATACTACTCATACATTCGTATACGTATACACACATACACATACACATACTGTGCATACAACTAGCTCGTTCATTTTTGTGTCGTTCAGTGTGTGTGTGTGTGTGTACTCAAGTAGGTATATATACACACACACACATTTGCATATATACATACTGTAAACTGGTGTGCAGGTCTGTCTCTGTGTATGTACGTACATGTGAATGCCTCATGGGCGCAACAATAAGCTACTGCCCTTGCACGCAGGTAGCCAAGCATCGCTACAAGCGCTACATTGTCGCCGCCTACAGCACAGCAGAGCAGGCACACAACAAGACGGACAAGGAAAACAACAACAAACAAGGCAACAACAGCAACAACAGCAACAACAAACGAGGCAATGACAGTGTACATGCGAATGCCGAGGCCGTGGAGCGGCTGTGCAGCTATGCGGCGCACAACCCGGAACGCGTGCCGCGTGTGTGCCGCAAGATTGTGAAGCGTGTGCGTGTGCACATCACACGTCGCGCACACGCGCACATTCGTGTCTCGGTGCAGCTGTTGCTCGCGTTGCTCACGCGCACACGCAGCGTGGACGCGTGCGTGCCACACACACTGGACGTGTGTGAGTTGCTGTTGTATGGCACAGTGCAGCACTGGGGCGATGGCGCAGGTGGTGGTGTACTCAGCTGTCGCGGCGACGACGTCGACGACACGACGACAACAGCCGCTGTACGCGCAAACGACGGTCGCAGCAGCAGCACCAGACGCAACGGTGGTAGTGATGGTGGTTGTGTGGCCGTGACGATTGACAATAGCGCTCGCGGTGTGGCGGCGGCTGTGTTGGCGCACCGCATCGAGGCCGCCGCACTGCTTGCGCAGCTGTGCAGTCGGCTTGTGTCGTCATCAGCATCATCACCACCGCAGCAGCAGCAGCAGCAGCAGGGCAGTCGCTGTCGCCGTCGTTGCCATCGACACGACGCGGCTTGTCGTCTGGTCGCAGATCGCCGTGATGTGTTGCTGCGTTATTTACTGCGCATGACAGGCGACAACAACAACAACAACAACAGCTACACAACAGCTGCTGTTGCTGACGAGGAGGCGGTGGCGTGTACAGTGCGATGGCAGGGCCAGTATGCCGCACTCGTTGCCCTTTGCCACGTCGCGCGTTGTGTGCAGCCGACACTCACCACCACCGAGGCAGTTTGTGTAGCGCACGCGCTGCTGCGACGTGGCCTCGTCGCGTGTGTACGTGCACACACACTACACACGCGCTGTGCGTGTTGTCACGGTAGCTACAAGAGCAGTGCAGACTGGCGTACACTGATCGTTGCTGCCGTGTCGGCGATGCAGAACAACACGGACAGCAACAACAATAACGACGACGACAAGGTGACAGTTGCACCAGTGGTGGCGGCGGCGCAGCCGGCGCCATGCACGTTGTTGTGTGCCGTCGCTACAGCGCAGCGAGGCGAGGACGACGCGACGGACGACGTCACTGCGGATGTGCAGCTGCCGTGCTGCGGTGCTGCTGCTGCCACTGCCGCCGCTGCTCCTGTCGTCGTCGCAACAGACAACAATAAACACGACGACGACAATGATGCGTGCGCAGCGACGCAGGCACGTGTATGTGCGGCGGTGCGTGTGTGTATGTGCGGTTTGCGCGCCGTCACCGCCGCCGTTGCGGCGTGTGATGTGCGTCTGTTTGTGTGCCGTGTCCTCGCCACACTCGACGAGGTCGACACGAGCCACACAACACGCAGTCGCAACAACAACAACAATAAGGGCAGCAACAGTAGTCAGCGCAACAGCAACAGGATGTGTGGCGCGGGTGCCGTGTCGGTGTGGTCGCTACCTGCGCTGCCTGCGGTGGTGTTCGCGCCGCTGGTGCGCAGCCTCGATGCGCTGTCGCAGCCGTGCGGTGTTGTGTTGTACGACGAGCTGTGCTCTTGTCTGCTGCACGCTGCCAACACACTACAACATCACTGCAGCAACAACGACAACGACATGGCGTATGCTGCGACGCGATACGTTGGTGTGCTGTCCGCTCTGCATGCGTGTCTGACACATGTGTCCTTGCATGGTGCACGACCGCACCACATCTGTGCACAGCTGCTGCGCAGTGTGGTGGCGCGACCAATGACACTGGTGTGCAGCAACAACATGAAGCACACAGAGGGCACTGCGGCTGCTGCAGCAATGACGAGTCATGACATTGTCAAGGATGCATGTTTGCTCGCCACCAGTCACAACACGGCGGCGGTGTTGCTGTGGTCGACGTTGCTGTCACGATTGTGTAGGCAACAGCGCTATAATGACGTACACGCCGCACTCATTGCGCTGCTCGAGCTCATCACACAACAGCAACAACAAGAGCAGACGCAGCGTGACGACGTGACGCTGTTGTGTGGTGTCAATGTGCAAGGCGCACTGCAGTGCCTCGCTGCCACGGCGTCGTATGCGCGTGTGTGGACGACGACGACGACGACGATGTACACGCCGTCGTCCTCGTTGCGTTTGGCAGCTGCGCTACAGTCGGCCTCGCTGCTGCCGCCCCTGTCGTCTGCACGCGCCGCAACAACAGCAAAGACAACAACACAGGAGCACAACAACGGCGACGACAATGACAGCAGCGGCAGCAGCAGCAACGGCCTGCCGTGGGGCCTGCAGAACACACTCGCGACGCAGACGTTGTGTGCAGCATTGGCTGGCACAGCGTCACTGCGTGCACTGCACAACAGCAACAGCAACAAGAAGAAGGTTGGGCAGCTGCACACGTCAGCCGACGATGTCCGCGTGGCCGTCGCGTGGCTGCGCAGTGTCGTGTCAAGCAGCTTGTCCGACGACAACGATGACGAGATCACAGCAGCAGCAACAGCAGCAACAAGAGCAACGAGTAACGGCGCAGTACACAACATTGTCGTCAGCAATGCTGTGACGGTGCGACAAGGACGACGCAGTCGTCGTGACGTCGTCACACACGTCGGCGTCACGGCGCAGTGTCTTGTCGATGTTGCGAATGTCATGACAGCGCTTCAGTACACGAGCGGTAATGTGAGCAACAGCAGCAGCCGTCGCCGTCGCCGTCGTCGTTGTGGCGGCGATGAGGAGGACGACGCAGCGGACGACGGCGGCGATGTGCGGCTGCTCATTGTTGTGCTGCAGCTGCTGTATCGCATACAAGACGCGTGCACGCACGCACACAACGACAACAACAACAACAACAACAACAACAGCAACAGCGATGTGCACGACGGCGATGACGCAATGTCCGCGGCCTGCTCGTCACCGCTGACGCGTGCGTGGCTACACCTGACCGTCGCCGTCCTCGCGAGCTGCGGACAGGCGTGGTGTGTGCCCTCGCTCGTGACGTACGCACACAGACTGCTGAAGCGACGTCGCGCTGCCCACGTTGTCGCCGACTGCTTCTTGTCGCGCCTCGTACACGTCAGCACGGCCGCGTCCGCGTCCGCGCCGTCGTCGTCGTCGGCTGCACAACAGCAGCATAGCAGCAACAATGACAACGGCAATGTCACAGCGACGGCGACAGACGCGAGTGTTGCGTACACGACAGCAGCAGCGGCGGCTGCCGCTGCCCTGTCGTCGTCGTCAACAACGACAACGTCGCTGTCTTTCTTCTCTCCTATACGTTATGCGATGTCAGCTGTCGTCGACGACACGTTGCCGTGTTCAGGCCTCACACTCGCCTTGCGCAGCGACAATAACAACAACAACAACTGCACAACAACAACAGCAACAGCATCCACGACGCTGTCCACGCAGTGTACACTGCCACCCGTAACAGCACTCATCAGCTTTGACAAGGTGCTGTCACTGCTGGCCGAGGCAGCGGCAACAACCATTGCAGCAGCAGCAACAACAGCAGCAGCAGCAGCAGCAGCAGGCAACGCGACAGCCTCGTCCTCGTCAACGTCAGCAACACTGCGTGTCGCGTCACAGCGGCTGCAACGCGAGTTGCGCCGACACACGGCGGTGGCGGGGTGGCTGACGAGCAGTGCGGACACGACTGTACAGGCACGCCTGCAGCTGTGCACGCGCAACCGCGGCAGCAACAGCAGCAGCACATTGTGACGTAACGCAGTCACTTGTACGTGTGTATGTGTGTGTGTGTGTGTGTGTGTGACGATGATGTTTGCGTGTACGCTGGCATGTACGTGTGTGTGTGTACAAGGATGTACAAAGGTGATGTTTTGTGTGTGTTGCCTGTATGCGCGTTTGCCTCCTTGTTTTGTACACACATACACACATACACATACACGTATGCAAACGCAGACGCTAACGACGCGGGTACGCAACAAAAAATACTATACGACAAGCACACCACACACCACACAACACACCACACACCACACACACGTACATACACAACACATAGACACACATTTACACACAATCACCATGTACGCGCAGCGTCATCGCCCGTTCGACGGCCTCGATGCTACGGCGAAGCACGAGCTGAACATTATGCGTCACACGCGCGACGTGTACGTTGGCTGCGTGCTGCGTGCGCTGAGCAACATACGCTGGGTCGACTCGCCGGACGAGTGTGCGGCGGTGTTGCAGCTGCTGCGACAGGACGCTGACACGATGACGCGCATACCGCGTGCCTATCGCACATGTGCACCCACACGCACCACAACACAAGACGCGAACAGCAGCAGCAGCAACAACAGCAGCGTTGCTTCGACACCACGACGGCGGCTGTTGCGGCTGTTGTCGTCGAGCGCAGAGGCAGCTGGCAAGGTGACACGAGCAAACAACAACAGCAGTGGCCGTCACAGTGGCGCGAGTGCGTCGCGTGACGCGTCACCGTCGCTGCACTCACCGCGCGCAGTGAGCGACAACCACGCGGACGACAAGGACGCCGACGCTGTCGTGCCGCGGCGTCTGTCGCACCTGTCACGTGACGTCGTGTACAATGACAGCTACGAACGCGCACTCAGTCAGCGTGCTAAGTCACACTCTGCCGCCACCACACCCGCTGCGTTTCGCATTCCGGTGCATCAGCCGCTGCCGCTGTCGGCGCAGGCGGCGCTCGATGTGCGACGCATCGCGGCCGCCACACAGGCACACACAAGCGCGCCACTGTCAACAACAGCAGCAGCAACAGCAGCAAGCCGGAAGAGTTGCGCAGACGACGCGGTGGGCGTCACGACGCCGCCGCGTGCGTCATCGACGGCCGCCGTGAGCAGCACCGAGGCACCATACGCGCAGCACGGCCGTGCGAGCATCAGTGACCCTGAGCCATCGCTGCGTCAATGCAGCTTGCACCGTGGTCGTGCCGAGAGCACACTGCGCGCCCTCTTCTCTTGCTGCAACAACAACAAGAACAGCAACAACAACGACGACGATGGCGACGACAATGCGGCGGCGCGTGCGGAGTTGTCGTTTCTGCAGCCACCCGCCACGCCGGCGCGTGTGACGGCGCAGCGTCGCGCGCGGGCGGCGGCCGCGTTGCGTGCGCGGCGGCTGCGCGCCGTGCGGGCGGCGGCGGCGGCGATGACGCACACACCGAACCTGTCACGCCGCGTTGCGCGAAACTTTACGCCGTCGTGTGTGGGTAAATATACACACGCCAGTCTGAGTTTGCTCTATGGCAACACCACCACCGCCGTCACGGCGTAGACAAACAAGAGGACGACGACGTTGTTGTTGTTGTTGTTGTGTACGTACACAAGCGTGTGTGTATATATGTGTGTCTGTGCCATGCAATCATTCTTCTGTACGTCACCAACGCGTTCACCGTCACCTGCACACACACACACCACACACACACACGCTTGCGCGCCTGCATGTGCGCGTATACACATATGTTTGCAAAGCTGTGTATAAATGTGTGTATGTTTGTGTGTGTGTGACGACCACTTGCACATGCATTCTCGCATAGGACAGCAACAAGAAGAAGAAGAGGCAGCGAAAGTGTACACACGAGCACTGTAGCGTACGATAACGTGTGTGTGTGTGTGTATGTGGGCATATATATATATATATATATATATATATATATATGTTTGTGTGCGCTCGCGTTGTGTGTGCCTTCACACGCAGCCATACACACACACACACACACGCACACACGCACACACACACACACACACACACACACAATAGTGTTTTGTTTGTCCTTGTCCCTACCGCAGTCACGCCTGTTGTGTGTTTCTTCTCACTCTGCGTTTGTGTGTGTGTGTGCGGTTGTGTGTTTGTTTGTGTGTTTGTGTGTTTGTGTGCCGCTCTACTTTGTCGCCGTACGTGACGGTGCACAGCGTCGACGAACTCCACGATATATGACGTGCAAGCAAACTACATGTATGTCGCCCTCTGTGTCTGTGTCTGTCTCTTTGTGTGTGCATGTGTGACGAGGAGCACAAGTGGGCGAACAAGCGTCACAGCCCGCTTGTCTGCGTGACGCCACGTCGTGCGAGCATGTATGTGTGTGTGTGTGTGTGTGTGTCAGTGTGTTTGTGTGCGCCTTTTGTTGCAACGACACGACGTATTTTTGTGTAACGGACAAAGATGACAAGAACAAAAAGGACGAAGAAGCGACAAAACATACTAACGTCAGCAGCAGCAGCAGCAGAAGCAGCAGCAACACCTCTCACAACCTCACTTCCTGACTGTGTGTGTGTGTGTGCTTTGTAACGGTGTGAGTGTGGCAGTGCAGTGTGCCGTGTGTTTTTGTAAAGTGATCCGATTTTGCAAAACAACAACAACAACAACAGCATAGGCAGTGTGTGTGTGTGTGTGTGTGTGTGTGTGATGACGATGAGCGAGGACACGCATGCATGCGTGGCTGTGCTTGGCTTTACATGTGCATACAAGCACGCAGTTGCAAGCACACACACACACACACACACACACACACACACACATACACATACACAGTGTGTCGGTATGGCCAAGCAACGCGCACAACGACTGTCCTCGACGCGCGCGGCGGCGGCGGCCGTGCGCGCTGCCGAGGCGGCAATGGTGGCAGCAGAATTAAAGACGTTTGACGATGAGTTGGAGGAGAAGATTGCGGCAGCGGCAGCCGCCGCCGCCTCTTCACATCATCGCCACCACCACCTTGACAATGGCACACAACGCAATGACAGTCACGGCGGCAGTGCAAGCCGACGCAACAGCAACAGCAGCGTCAACAGCAGCAGCGCCAATGTCGTTGCGGCAGAACAACAGCAGCAACAGCGCACACAACACACTGCCGCACTGCGCGCGGCCGCGTTTGCCGGCGGCGAGCAGCGCTCGCTGCTGCGCGAGCTGCTGCGTGTGCAAGAGGCGGCGCGGTGGCTGACGCAGTGTCCGCGCCACACGCTGGCAGTGATGCAGTCGCGCGTGCTCGAGGCGGCGGGGCCGCATGTGCTGCTCTGCGCCGGCCTGCCGGTGCGTTTGCTGCCGTATGTACGGCGTTATTGTCCGCAGCTGCTGCCGTCCACCTTTGCCACCGCCACGGCGACGGCGATGACGTCACCTCACGCACACGACGGCGATGATGGCGATGGCGAGGGCAATGCGGCGGAGCAGATGACGACGCAGTGTGTTGCTGCTGCAGACGACAACGAAGACGAGGACGATGACGACGACGACGACGACGACGGGCCGTATGTGTGCTTTGGCGACGACGCCACCGCACAAACATCGCCGCCGCCGCCGCTGTCGTTCACTCAGTTCCTGCGCGACTACGTCAGCTACGACAACGACAACGACGGCGACGGAGATGACGGCGCGGCGGCGGCGCTGTCGTGGCGGCGCGGTGTGCTGTGCAGCGGTCGCGCGGCGCCGGCGCGGCCGCTCAGCGCGGCGGATGTGTACTATGGCATGCGCGTGGTCGAAGAGGCGCTGGCGCCGTCACGCAACAACAGCGACAATGACAACAACAACAGCAACGCCGTCGCTGCGCCGCCGTTGGCGACGCGCGTCGAGCACGACGCCGCGGCAATGCACGAGGTGCTGCAGTGGTGTCACTTCTTCAGCGTCTTCTTTGACGAGGCCCGCGAGGGGCTGTGTCGTGAGCCGCTGCATCTGTGGTGTGCGGTGTTGCTCGCCTGCGGCCTGCGCGCGGCCGCCGAGGTCGACGACGCGACGGCGGCGGCGACGACGGCGCGCAGCAACAACCATGACGAGAACGGCGACGCGCAACACGAGCAGCTGCAATGTGGTGGTGGCGCGGGTGCGCTGCGCTGTGCGACGCGGTGTCGCCGCACCGACGACACGTGCGCGGCGTGTAGCGCCGCTGTCGCGGCTGCTGTCGCGACAACGGCAGCGTCGTGCGCAACACGGCGGCGGCGTCACACACGCGACAGCGACGCCGCACCGCCGCCGCTTTTCCTCGCGACGGCGGCGGCGGTGTTGTGGTCGGCGTCGTTTCTACAGCTCTTTCGCGGCGCCGCGGCGCGACACGACGACGCCGTCACCGCCGCCGCGACGGCGACGCGGCGGCAGCACACGCGACGCGAACACGACGCACCGCAGCAACAACAACAGCGACACGACATTGCCAATGACGGCGATGACGTGCTCGACGCGTCGCCGCCGCTGTGCGCTGGCGAGGTGTACGCGCTGCGCGATTTTGTGGCCGCGTGCGCCGCCGCCGATGTGCGGCGGCTGCGCCGCGACGCGGCGACGTCGACGGCGCTGCTGCTGCCAACGTCGTGCGCGCACGCGGCGCGGCGGCGCGTGTGCGGGGTGACGCTGTCGCGTCTGGGCGGTGTCGCGGCGGCGCTGACGGCGCGACAGCGGCGCACGTGCGGCGGCGACGGTCTGACGGCGGCCGCGCTGCTGCGCGAGCTGCGCCGCGGCGTGGCGGTGACGGCGTACTATCTGACCTATCGCATGCCAACGCGGCCGCCGTACACGGAAGAGGCGGCGGCGGCGCGTCGGACGACGCCGACGACGATGTAAACAAGCAGTCGATGTATGTGTAGTGCGACAAATGTGCGGCGCCGTGTGTGCGTGTGTGTGTTTGCGTCTTCGCCACGCCTTGTCGCTCATGTTGCCGTGGTCGTTGCAAGCGTGTGTGTGTGCATAGTGCGTTTTGCGTAGTGTAGCATAGCAACGTTGTCGTGTGTGTGTGTGTGTTTGTTTGTGTTTGCGTGTGTGTGTCGGCTCTTCCGGCGGTGTCGTCGTCATGTTGTACACGAATGTGCCGTCGCGCGGCGCGGTCGTGTACGTGTTTGACGTGACGGTGCTGTCCGTCGGGCGGCTCGTGCGGGTGTCGGCGAAGCGGCAGTTCTCGGTGTTTGTGCGGCTGCAGGGCCAAGGCATGCGGACGACGTGGATCAAAGGCAAGGACGAGCACATTGACTACAATGAACGCTTCCGCTACCGCTACCTGCCAGCCACCGCGACGGGCAACCAGGCCAGCTCGCAGAAGGACCTGTTCGTTGAGGTGTGGTACCGGTCAATCTTCAGCTCGGGCTGTGTGTCGATTGCGTGGCTGGACGTGCAGCAGCTGACGCTCGTGCGCGGGGTGCCGCAGCGGGTGGTGCTCAACGGCGTCTTCGAGGACAAGGCCGCGAGTGTGACGCTGCTGCTGACGGCCGTCAACTTCTCACAGCAGTCGGGCCGCATCGTCGACAACGTCGTCGTCGCCCCGCCGTCGGCGGCGGCCGGCCACGCCGCCTCGGGCCGCCACCGGTCGCGCCGTCAGAACGGCGACGGCGGCGACGACGCGTACAACGCGCAGCAGCAGCAACCGCCACCACCGCAGCAGCAGCAGCAGTACATGCAGCCGCCGCCGGCGCCACCGGCGGCGCCGGCGGCGCCCGTCATGGGCATCCCGCTCATCGCCCAGCCGCTGCCGGCCGCCGCGTACACCACCGCCGAGTACACCCCCGCGGCGCTGCCGGCCATGCAGCTGCGCGACGACGACGCCGGCGGCGGCGGCGGGCGGCGGTGCACCGTCGACGGCGACGACGCGGCGACGCCGCCGGCGTGGGCGCAGGCGCACGGCGCGTGCACCGCCGCCCCGCTGCCACCGCCGCCGCGGCAGTCGACGACAAACGCGGGCGCGCAACCGCTCAGCAGCATCGACCTGCCGCCGCCCGCCTACCCACCCGAGCTGTTTGACTCGCCGCCAAGCACGCCGCGGCGATAGCTTGTCATCGTTGCACCGGCGACGCCCGCAAAAAACATGCCACGACTTGCTCCTTTCCGCCGCGCGCTCGCCACAACAACAACAACAAACACACACTGCACACACGCATACATTTGCGAAAACGGGCGCGTGTGCAGCGTGTGCCTTCTCAAGTGCTCCTCCCTCTCCTCTCTCGTGCTTCCACTCCTTGTGCTGCGTGTCTCTGTGTGTGTCGCGTGCTGGTGTGCACGTTGCGTGTCTCGACAAGAGTAAGTGATGCGCGTCGCCGCTCGGTCAACATGTATGTGTATCTCTCTGTGTGTGTCTGTATGACTAGTTGTTGTGCATAAATGTGTGCGCATGTACGCAACACGTTGTGCGTGGTGATGCCTGTGTGAGTCTTGCCGTGCGTGATGCTTGCTTGCTTGCCTTGCCTGCTGTAGCGTAGCCGTGTGCGCGCTGCAAATGCGTGCGCGTTACCTATAGCATATGTTTCATCGACAAACCCACACAATGCGCGTACGCTACATCAGCGTCCGTGTGGCTCAATGGAAGAGCATCTGACTACGGATCAGAGGGTTGCAGGTTCGAATCCTGTCACGGATGAGCTTTTTGTGCGTGCACACAAAGCAAAGGGCAACCCGCGTGTATAGCGAATCAGAGTTGCACATATAATGTTGTAATAGGGTGTCTGTTTTTTTTGTACAAGTACACAGACGCACGCACACGCACACACACCTGTGCCATGTCACGTCAGCAGTGCGAGGGCGCGTTGCATGTACGCGTGCAGCCGCGTCGTCGTCGCCTCGAGCTCGTCGATGCGCTGTGCCGTGCGGGCGGCGGCGGCGGCGTAGGTTGCGTCACGCGTCTGCTGCGACCGCGTCGCCGCCGTCGCGCGGGCGCGCAGCTCGGCCACGTGCGCCTCAAGCTGCGCCACCGTCGCGCGCAGCGCCGTCACACTCACGGCCGCCACCGTCGCCGTCGTCGTTTCGTCGTGTGCGTCATCGTGCTGCGGCTGCAGCGCCGTCGCTGCCTGCTGTTGCTGCTGCTCTATGTTTGCCGCCGCGTAGGCGTCGTCGTACGCGTCGTACGCCTGCTCGACTTCCTGCTGCTGCTGCTGCGGCGGCGGCGGTGGCGCAAACGACGCCGATGACAGCGGCGCGCCGACGCCGGCGACGGGCACGTACGACGGCGACAGTGCGACGAGAAACGGCGGCGCTGGCGCGGTCGCGTCTTGCGCGTCGTGCCGCGTCATCATCGGCTGCTGCTGCTGTTGCAACTCGTCATCGCCGCCGTCGTCGGTGTCGCTGTCGTATGCAATCACTTGCGCGTCGCGTGTCGTCGGCGGCGGCGGCGCGTCAAAGGGCGCGAGCGAGTGGTAGTTGAGCGGCGCGTCGCGCAGCCGCCGCGACGGCCGCCGTCGCACCGTTCGCGCCGCCTCGGGCACGCGCTCGCCGCCCGCCGCCGACGACGTCGTCCGCCGTCGCGCGCCTGCCGACGATCGCCGCGGTGCAAGCGCGACGTCGCCGTCATCGTCGTCCGTCACGCGCACGCCGCGTCGCCACTGCACCTGCAACACCGCATTCGTCGGCACGCGGTGCTCGAGCAGCGTCGTGGCGTCGCGCAGCTCGACGTAGCGCCACAGCAGCCGCGCGCGTTGTGGGTAGGCACGCCGTGCCGCGGCGACGCGCCGTGCGTCATCATCGTTGTTGTTGTCGTTTGTGTTGTTATTCGCCTGCGCGTTCAGCTCCGCGCACAGTTGCCGCTTGACGTCCCAGACCGTGTCCTGCTCGTGGCACGCCAGCACCACCACATTGTCGTCGTCGAGGCCGTGCTGCTCTTGTCGGCTATTGCCGTGGCGGCTCGGCGCGCGTCGCGGGCGGGCCGGCAGCTTGCACAGCACATTCAGCAGCGGCCCGCGCTTGACTGCGCAGACGAGCTTGACAAAGGGGTCGCCTTTGCGCAGCACGCAGCCATTGTCGTACAGACTGCGGTGGCAGTCGACCTGCTGGCGGCTGTGCAGCAGCAGCTGCAGCTCACACTTGATGCGAAGGTACGCCTCGATGGCGCGCTGCAGCGTCTGCAGTGGCGCGTGCACGTCGAGCTCCGTGTCAAAGTAACCGCCGCCCGCCGAGGCGCCGTAGACGCGCACGGGCACCACCGTCGTCATGGACGTCTGTTGCGGCGGCGCCGGCGACGCGGTTGTCGGCACGACGCCGTCCGTGTCTGTCGGCGATGGCGCGTGGGCGGCGACGGTGGCGGCGTTGTCGGCGTCTGTCGTCGTCGCGGTCGCCGCGCGACGCGGCGGCCACGCGTGCGCCATGTACACCTCGTGCGCGTCGCGAAGGCAGCAAAGAAAAAAGGGTGCAAGACAAGCAAAAGACAACACGCACGCAACAAACGTGTGCGTGCGTGTGTGCTTGTGTGCTTCGCGTTATTGCCATCTCTCTCGTGCACATGTGTGTGTACATGTCCCGCCGTCTGCTCTACACCGCCCTGTACTGACTTATCTTTCCCCCCCACACACGTGCGCACTGATGTTGCCCGTCATGTCGTTACACACGCGCATATATACGCAGTTCCACGCGCTCTCTCGCGTACATGCCTTTTGCCGTCTGCTGCGCGCCTATGCCGAGCCAAAGCGGCGCGCGCGCGCCTCCATCGCGGCGCGGTCGGCCTCTGACATGTGCGGCGCCGTCGCCGTCGCGGTGCCGCTGTTCATATCGGCCGTCGCCGCCGTGCCGAACCGCGCCGCGCGTCGCTGCATCGCCGCCTCGGCGTCGCGCTGCTCTTGTGTCATGAAGCGCTCGGCGCGGCGCCGCAGCGTGTCGGCGTCAACGACGGTCACCACCGCGGGCGTCTGCTGTGCGCCTGTTGTTGCTGTTGTTTGTGTCGGGGTGAGCGCGATGCCGAAGCGTGCGGCGCGACGCGCCAGCGCCTCTTGCGTCGGCGTCGGCGGCGCCACACCCGCGCGGGCGCGCTGCTTGTCCTCCTCGCTCAGGCTGTGCAGCAGTCGCTGCAGCAGCGCCGCCGGCACGCCCGCCGCCGCACCTCGCGCACCAGCGGCGGCGTTGCTGTTGTTGCCGTCGGCGGCGCCGTCGCGGTGCCACGGGCGCGCGACAATCGTCGTGCGCGGCTTGCGAAAGATGCGCGTGAGGCGGTGCACATTCTTGGCGGCGCGCGGCGGCGGCGGTGCGGCTGGCGTGGCCGTCGTCGTCGCCGTCGCTGCTGCGGCGCTGCTCGCGTCACTCGACGTGGCCTGCATCGCGTGTGTGTGTGTGTGTTTGTGTTGTGTGTATGTCGATGTCGACTACAGCGTGAGCAAACGCATACAAAAACACACACATGTACGCACAGTATTGCTGTCGTGGCTGCTGCCACCGTTGCGAGACACACGTTAACACACGCACACGCACACACACACACATGCGCATTCCCTACCCGACGCTACTGCGGTACGAAGCCGAAACGATAGAGCAGAAAGGCGAGCGAGTGTGACGTATTGTAGCGCATACACAGCTCCTCGCCTGGCTCGAGTGCGCGCATCGCCTGCAACGACACGCAGCCGCCCGTGCACAGCGCGCTCTGCGTGCCAACCTCGACGCGCACGTTGCTCGACGGCGCGTGTGCGACCATGTCGAGCACCGGCATGAGCGTCGGCACCAGCCGCGCCCGCTCCCGCTCCGTCGGGCTGCCAAGCACGCCGCGCAACACGCGGCGCACGCGGCGCCACCACCGCACCTCATCTTCGCTACGCTCGACGGCCGCCCAGGCCATGTACGGCAGCGCCGCGCCCACCGCGTACGCGTCGCTGTTCGGCAGCAGGTGCGAGCGACAGAGCACCGTGCGCAACGACCAGTACACCACCTCCTCGGGCGGCACCGCGCTGGCGTCGAGCACGTCTGCGCTTGCGTCGTCGTCGTCGTCGCCCGCCTTGTCGTCGGCGCCCTGCCGCCTACTCGTGCGTCTTGTGTGGCCGGCGACGTTGCCGTGCCAGCGTCGCAGCAGGCCGCGCACAATCGTCAGCATCTCGCGCTGGTAGTCGTCCCACTCGACGAGGACGAGCGGCTCGACCGTGTCCTTGTGTGCGGCAATGACGGCCGCGTCGTCGACGGCGGGGTGCGGCAGGACGTCAAAGTAAGCGGCAAACGCGCTGTGCGGGTTGACGCGCTCCGCGGCGAGCAGCAGCGCGAGGTGCACATAGTCGTACAGCACCGGGTCGCTGATGCTGCGCGAGCGCATGTACTGACACACGACGTCAAGCGAGGGCGGCCGCAGCGCCCGCACAAAGGCGCTGCCGCGCAGCAGCGTCGTCGCCGAGAGCGTCGCGGTGCGCAGCGGCGCCGACAGCAGCGTCGTGTTTGCGCTGCACGCACACGTCGCGTACAGTCCGCGGCACTGCGCCGCCTCGTCGGGCCGCACGTCGACGCCGGCGAGGGCGACGCCCTTGTCGTGCATGTCCTCGCGAAAGCGCTGTACACGCACAGCGTACGGCACGACTGTCATGGCCGCCGCCGCGCTCGATGACGCTGACGACGAGGGGCTTGCTGCGGATGCTGCGTGTGTGCTGCTGTTTGTGTGCGATGTCGTCGTGCCATGACAACGCTGCGCATGACGCACGGCGTGCGTCTGCACTGCGCACCGCAGCCCCGCTGCTGCTGCTGCCACCGCAGCCACCGTCGTCGACGCTGCCTTGCACGAGACACGCATCGTGTGTGCGCGCCACTGCATAGTGCACACTACAAACTACAACGTAAGCCAGCAAACGAATGTGTGTGTGTGTGTGTGTGTGTGTGTGTGTGTGTGTGTGTAGCGAGCAACAAATGTGCAAGGCGTGCGACAACATCATGCAGACACACCGAAACACACACACACACGTATACGCGTACCTTGTGTGTACGTATACATGTGTGGTCATCTACGTGAGCAAATGTGTGCATTGCTACTTCTCGCAAGCCGTATAATACTACATGGCTTATGTACACAACACGTGCACACACACACACACACACGACAGCTCGCGGACAACAACGTCAACGACAACGTGGGACATATACGTACGTATGTATGCACGTGCACGTGAGTGTGTGTGTGCGCGCACCGACAACGAGAAAGCAAGTGCGCACGCGCATGGTGTTTTGCCTCCTCGCGTTTGACGCACATGTACGCGTGTGTGCGTGTGTGTGTGTGCTAGTGCTGTACATGTGCAACGTCGCACACGCACATGCACGCACATGCACACCGTCACACGTGCCGAGTGAGGTACACACACCTTCCGCACACGTCACAAGGTGAGCTGCTTACAATGTATGTGTGCTTACCCCATATACCGTGACACACGAGCACATACACATGTGTGTGTGTATGTGTGTGTGTTATATGTACATGCACATTCGTTCGCTCTACACTATTGTGTCATGCACGTACGTACGCACGCATACACAACTACAAAAGCATACGGCGCACCATGTCACGCAGTACCGCACACACACACACGCACACTTCTCTCGGAGCAGTGTAGGCGCATACATCGCGTGTGCATACGCAGACGGGACGAAAAGCATATGTGCACATGAACATGTCACGCACGCACAGACGCACATGCTCGTATACATACACGTGCGCCGCTGTGCCTTGCACGCATGGCAATCGGCACACACAAATACAAAGAGAAAGAGACACATACACACGCATATATATGTGTGTGTGCGTGCATGCGATACAACAATGTGCACACATGCGTTGCTGACGCCGCCCCGTCATTCGCTCTAGTGTACGATATGTATATATATATATATATATACGCGTTTACTACATTGTATGCATGTATGTGTGTGTGTGTGTGTGTGTGTGGAGAAGTGAGGAAGGCATTGCCGGAGAATCTGCGTACGTAGTGTGGAGATGAGGGAGAGTGTGGAGGTGTGCGTGTGTGTGTGTCATCGTGGGGCAGGTCGTTGCGTATAGGCTGCTTGTGTGCACTAGTCACGTATACACAACAACATCTCACCCCTCCGTCTCTGTACATGTATATATAAATATATATATATTAGTGCGCATGTGTGTGTGTGCGTATATGCGTATAGGAATGTGTATGTGTGTGTGTGCCTCGCGTTACATCGATTTGCATACATGTCTACTCTACACACACACACACACACACACCTTTGCTAGTCATGGCGTCTATGTCATCATTTGCCGTGTTCTCATTCTTGTCCTCTACACAACATATACGTACACACACACACACACACACACACACATATACACAAAAACACATATACATGCACACGCTTATGCGTGCGCCTTGAAGATGGAAAAGACGCAGTCGTGTTTGCCCTGCGTCACATCCTCGAATGTCAGCAGGCCATCATCGTCCTGCAGCTGTGCCTCACCACAGTACATCACGTATTCGGCGGGGTCCGTGTACGCCGGCGGCGCGGCCGTCGGCACGCGCTCCTTCATCTCCTGCTCCAGCCACGTGCGCAGCACACGCACGGGACAGCGTCGCTCGACCGGCAGGCCATAGTGAAACGCCGTCGGGTCTACCGGATCACGCAGTGTAATGCGTACATGACTGTTCGTCATAGCTTGTTGCTGCTGCTGCTGCTGCTCGTCCGTCTCGTCTGTGGTGGCCGACGCCGAGGCGGTGTCGAGGGCGACGGCCGTGTTGCGTACACCACTGCCAAGTGCAAGATTGTACATCATGTCCTTTGTCGCTGCAGCAGCAGCGGCGGCGTGTGTGTGATTGCGGCCCACCTCCTCGACACTCGACAGCACAACGCCGAGGTTGCGGCGCGCGGCACTGCCATTGGCCGCCGCCGCTGCCGCCGTCGTCGCTGCTGCCGCAGACGATGACGTCTTCTGTGTGTAGCGCATCCGACGCGACGCCACCAGAATCGACTCGGGCGCTCGTGTGTTGTTTGCCGCCTCACTGCCGCCGCTCATCGTCGTCGTCGTCACGACACCGGCGACGTCGTCGTCAGCGTCACCGTCGGCACCATCGCCGCCGTGCAGCAGGAGCTGATCGGCATAGTGCGGCGTTGTCGCGCCTGCACCCGCCATGACATCGACAATGCTATCATCGTGACGACCACCATTGCTCACCGCCGCCGCCGCTGTCGTCGTCGTCGTCGTCGTCGCCGTCGCACCATTGCTGCTGCCATTGCTGCCACTGCTGCCGCGACGATGAGTGTTGCTGTTTGCGTGGCCGTTGCCGTCGACGTGCGTCACCTTCGTGATCGTCGTCACATTGTTCACAGTCGTCGTGCGATAGCTGTCGCGCAAGCCGCTGCTGTTGCTGCTCGTGTTGTTGCTGCTATGCAGTATGGTAGCGGGCGCGGCAAACACGAGCGGCTCCTCGTCTGGCGTTGTCGTGCCAAGATAGTTGCCCGCCGACGGCGACGTCACGGCTGCGACCATCAGCGGTTGCGGTGCGTTGCGGCGGACACGGTGACGACGTGCCTGTGCGCGGTGCGCCGTCGCCTCCTCCTTGCTCAGACTGGTCATTGCCGCCGCCGTGCTGTGCCGTTGTTTGCCGCGTGTTGTCGAGGCGGGAGTCGGCGCCGCCGACGCCACCCGCGACGTCGACGCGCTCGCACGCTTGGTGGCCGATGTGCTGTTGCGCCGCTTGTTGGCTGCTGCTGCTGCTGCTGTTGTTGTTGTTGTTGTCGAGGACGGTGCCGAGGTCGCGGCAGCCGCGGCAGTGCGGTTGTTGTTGTTCTTGTTGTTGTTGTCGTTGCTGTCACTGCTGCTGCTGCTGCCACTGCCACTGCCACTGCCGCTGTCCGCCTCCGTCTGCCTCGTTGGCGTGGTCGACGCATTCGGTGTGCTGCGCTTGCTATTGTGCAGCGAGGACAGCGACGCCGATGGCGGTTGCTGTTGCTGTTGCTGTTGCAGTGCTGCCGTCTGATTGTGCTCTGTTGGCGATGGCAGGTTGTCAATGACGATAATCTCATCGTCCGTCTGTCCCAACACATCGGACGAGGGCTGTGGCTGCTGCTGCGGTGTCTTTGGTGGCGATGCTGCCATTGTCGTCGTCGTCGTCTGTTGCTGTTGTTGTTGCTTCTGCTTGTGCTTCGAGCTGGTCAACGAGGGCAACGAATGCGTCGACACGGACGCCGTCTGCAGCTGCCGCGGCAATGCGAGCACATTGTTGTTGCTGTTGCTGCTGCCGCTGCCTCGGCGCGCGTTGCTCGCCTCCTCTTGCGCTTGTTGCTGCTGTTGTTGCGTCTCTGTTGCATCCTCATCGACGGCACCGTTGCTGTTGCTGTTGCGCCGGTCGTGCGCCATCGCGCGCATGCGCTGCAACGCCGCGCTGCTGTTGCGTTGCGCTGGTCGCGGCGTAGGCAGTGGTGTGTTGCCATCCTCATTGTCCTCATTGTTGCTTGCCTGCACATGGCCATTGTGTAGAGTGTGGTGGTGCACCACCGCACTCGTGCCTGTTCGCACAGCAGCCGCAGCCGCAGCCTTGTTTGCCGCTGCAGCAGAGGCGGGCGGTGTGCGCACATAGTCGCCTGTCATGTTGTCACTGCCGGTGGACAACACTTGTGGGATGCCGGCGAGGGTGCTGTTGTTGCTATCGTCGTCGTCCTGTGTCGCACCCGCGCCCGTGGCCGTCGCTGTTGTGGTTGTTGCTGTTGTTGTTGTGCTGCTGGTGCTGGCGCTGTTGCGATGACGCTGCTTGCGTTGCTTGCCGTGTGCAGGCAGCTGCACCTCGTGCGCCGTCAGCACGCTGCGCTGCGCTGCCGTCGGCGATGGCGATGACGACGACTGCGGCAGTGGTGCGTGTGCGAGAACGTTGTGTGACGCAGATGCATCGTCCACCGTGTACATCGTCTCTGCCGTGTACTGCCGCGTCGTCGCGCCGTCCACCTGGGCCTCGCCAGACACCACCGCAGCAACGCCATTGTCATTGTCATTGTTGTTGTCGTCGTCTGCCGTTGCCAATGCAGCTTTTTCTGTGTAATTGTACGACTGCTCACTGTGCAGCAGCGACGCCAGCGCGTGTGCGTGCCGCGTCGTCGTCGTCGCCGCGACGCGACGCTGACGACGGCTATTCTCCTTGTTGTCGTCATCGTCGTCGTCGTCATTGTCGTCGCCGCTGCGCTTCGCACTGCCACCACGACGACGTGCAAAGATCACCTGCCACAGCGATGGCTGCGCACTACCACGTCGTCGACTGCGTCGTGTGCGGTGTGCCTGTGCGCCGTAGACATCGCGTTGTTCTTCTTGTTGCTGTTTTTGTGCGCCGTACGTGGACGCGGCACGACGACGGCCACGGCCGCCACCAGCAGCGACAGGCTGCGGTGACGACACGAGGGGGGTGTCGTCGACCGTCACCATCGAGTGCCGCGCTGCACCGCTGCCGGCACGACCGCGTTGCACGCGTGTGTCCTTTACAAACAACGAGCGGTTGCCTCCTGCTGCTGCTGCTGCTGTCGACAGCATCGGCATGCTGGCTGCACTCGCTGTACTACCGCGATGCTGCTGCTGCACACGAGCCTTGTCTGCCATTGTCGGAGCAATGACAAAGATGGACGGTCTGCCGTCGGTGCCGCCGTGTGTAGGCATCATAACCAGCTGCTGCTGTTGCTGCAGTCGCCCGCCGCTGCCGAAGCGGTAGTGTGAGGGTGGCGGTGCGAGCACATTGACATTGCTGCCACCGCCACCATTGTTGTTGTTGTTGTACACCTCATTGTATACATAGCCAGCGCCTTGTTGTTGTTGTTGTTGTTGCTGTATCATTTGCATGGCAGCCGCAGTAGCAGCCGCATTGTTGCTGATGTTGTGACTGTTGTGCACCGTCATGGCGGCGGCGTTGCCAGTGTTGCCAAACACACTGCTGCGCTCCTGACTGAGCGCCGCGGTGCTCAACACCGCCGCCGTCACGGGCAGCCGCATCGTCGAGCCGCGTCGCGACGTCGCCGACGCGTGCCGCTGCTGCTGCTGCTGTTGCTGCTGCTGTTGCTGTTGCTGCTGTTGTAGTATAATAGAGGACGTCGACATGCGTGGCTGCGGTGCCGGCAGCGTGGGCGGCTGACCAAACGCAAACACGGCGCGCGGCAGCACATTCACCTCCGCGACGGTGCGGCTCTCGTCGTCGATGAGGACGTCACCCATGTACAGCCGCACGGCCGTGTCGTACACACCAAACAGATCGCGTAAGATGCCGAGAGTAAAATCTGGACCAACACGCACCCGTCGCAGCCGCGCAGCCGTGTTGACAGCAGCAGCAGCACTACTGCGACGACGACGCGATGCGCTGCCGTCGTTTGTTGTTGTTGCATTAGCAGCGCCGTTGCCGCCGTTGCCACCACCCCCTGCCGCCGTCGCAAACGCCGATGTGCGGCGTGACGTACGCAGCGACAGCAGCCCGGCAGCGTCCTCGCCGTCTGCGCCACCGCCGCTCGCGGCTGCCGCCACCTCGACATAGATCGTCATCGTCTGCGTCGTCGTGTCGCTGCTGCCGCCACCACAAACGGTGCTGGTGTCGTCATCGTCGTCGTTGTTGTTGCGCATGCGATAGCCGTCGCCCATGTACATTGCCGTGTGGTCCGCATCATGGTTGCCCGCCGCGATGACACCGCTGCTGCTGCTGCTGCCGCTGCGCTGCTGTCGCAGCCGTCGCAGCTCCTTCGCACTCGCGGCGACGGCGACGGCGTCATCGGCGAACGCCTCGGCGCTGCTGCGACGCTCACGACGTGTCTGGCCATCGACACCGCCGCGCGCATTGTTGTTGTCGTCATCGTCGTCGTCATCGTGTACGCTGCTCGACTGCATTGGTCGTGTCGTGTCCTGCATCTCAATCGACGACGAGGGTGAGCGCAGCGCCCGTGTGCGTCGTGTAGAGCCTTGCTGTTGCTGTTGCTGCTGATGCGACGAGGACGACGGCGGCACGCTCGTCGTGCTGCCACTACGCCATTGCTCCTGCGTGGCGACGGCAAACGTGCTCGACGCGCGCGATGCACGCTTGCTAGCCGACAGCTGCGCACTGCTGCTGACGACGTTGCCATTGTTGTTGCTAGTATGGTTGCCCGCAGAGGAGTGTCGCATAGACAGCAGTGCTGCATTCGCCTGCTGTTGTTGCTGCTGCTGCGTGTTGTTGTTGACGTTGTTGTTGTTGACGTTGACATTGTTCAAGCTGCGGAAGCTGGTCGGCGAGGTGCGGCTCATGTACACGGAGCCGCGCAGTGGCACAAAGGGCGCGGCGAACACCTGCTGCATAGCAGCTGCAGCCGCCGTGGTGCTACCTGCTGCACTGCCGCCGCCAGCAACAGCAACATTGTTGTTGTTGTTGGCGGCAGCCAACGTGGCAGCGTCACCGACCATCGCATACATACCGCCGCCTGCCGCGTTGTTGTTGTTGTTGGCAATACCGGTCGTTGTCGTGGCCGTCGTTGTCGTTGCAAACGGCATCTCTGCTGTACTGACAATGCGCACTCGATATGTGGGGCCGCGCTCGTGCATGCCCCACGGATTGCCAGGAGGTGCCGTGCTTGTGGTCACAGGCATCACTGCACCACCACCGCCGGCCGCAGCAACAGCACCGCCTGTCGCCGTCAGCGCCGTCGCCATAGTGTTGTTGTTGTTGTTGCCATTCACGATTGTCGGCACACCACCGTGTACACTCGCACTCCGCATCGTCACGAGCGTTGTCGGCGCCACGACATTGTTCACCGTGTTGATCGAGTTGGCAGCAGCAGCAGCAGCAACAGCGGCGCTGGACGGGTGCAGCATCGTCGTCGTCCCTGCCGAGCTGCCGCCGACAATGTACGTTGTGCCTGCGCCACCGACAACACCATTGCCCGCCATGCTCGGCAAGCGGCGCAGGGAATGACTGCTCTGGTAGATGTTCTTGGTGACGACTGGCATGACGTACGTCGGCGCCTGCACCATCGCACGCGGTGGCACAAACACAAAGCTGCCAGACCGTGCACCGCCACCACCACCACCACCCATCATGTTTGTTGCCGCCGTGTTATTGTTGTTGACGTTGCCGCCCGTCATGTTCATCATCGCCGTCGCGGCCTCGTCAGCGACGCCGCCGCCATACGAGATGACATGCATACCGCCGCCCGCACTGTGGTTGTTGTGTAACATTGTCATCCGCTCACCATTGCTACCGCTGCCAATCGCAACACCACCACCACCCAGACTCGCATTGCTGCGCATCGTGCTGAGCTGCATCATGCCTTGTCCGTTGCCCATGATGCCACCCGTCGAGGCGCTGCTGCGGCGATGACTGCTCGTCGAGTGCGCCGACACGAGCGTGGCGGTGAAGCTATTGTCGAGGGCGAGCTCAGGGACGTCGTTGCTGGTGTAGAAGTACACCGTCTTGCCTGCCTCGACGTGGCCAATGGCCGCATCAACCGGCAGCGGCACATTGTCCACATACAGTGCCACCTGCACATCACCCAGCGCCTCCGACTGCTCTTGCGTGATCGCAAGCTCGGCGACTTCGCGCAGCACCGACGCCACACGCGTGTGCGCCGTCACGGGTATGTCGTAGCGCACACCAAACGCCACCACCCCGAGCATGTACACCGTCTCGGCCGTGCTGCGCATCATTGACGGCTGCGACTCTTCGAGTGTGTCGGCCATGGCTGCCGCTGTTGTCATGGCGTGCGCACGACGCAAAAGCGAAGTGTGTACACACACACACAGTTACGGCGAAGGAGAGTGAGCGAGAAGGCGCACGTGTGTACGCACAGTATGTGTATACGACGTGTATGTATATATATATATATATATATGTATGTGTGTATATATACTATGTGTACGTGTATGTATATACAATGTGCACGGTGTGTGTCTGTGTGTAGTGACCCCTCTGTGTGTGTTAGTGTGTGTACTGCGGTAGCTGTGTTACTCACGCGAACAATGCAGTCGGGCGGCACGCACACTTGCGTGTGTGTGTATGTATGTGCGCTTGCGTGCGTGCGTGTGCTCGCGTGTCAGTAAAGACAAAGAGATGACGGTGTATACACAGCGACAATGTGTGTATGTCTCTTCGCGTCGTGCGGCAACAAAAGGCGAGTGCGGATGATGCCGCGATGGTGTGTGTGTGTGTGTGTGAAGGGCAAGAGAGAGAGAGCAGAGAGTATGTGCTGCTTGTGTGACTGTGTGTTTGTTTGCTTGCGAAAAGGCAAAGAAACAGCGACAGAAAGCGAAGGAAGGAAGGTGACGGGGGGCAAGTGAGGGCAATGCGCTCACGTGTGTGTCTCTCTGTGTGTGTGTATGTGTATGTGTGTGTTTTGGTTGAGCACTCGATGCTTGTTTGCCCACTACACGACAAAACGATATGTCTGCGTCTTCTTCCTTCGTGTACGTCGATTACGTCGCTAAGTCAACACGCTTGTTGTTGTTGTTCGTCTCGTCTACCTTGTCATATACATATATATATACACAAACACACACAACCCGTCTCGCCTTTGTCTGTACAGACCTTGCTCTTGTGTACGAGTATATGTGTGCGTGTGTGTGTGTGTGTGTGTGTGTGTGTGTTTGCGTGTATGTGCGCTTGCGTGTATGTATATATACGTATACTCGTATATATACTACTTTACATATACGTATATATATATACGTACGCACGCACGCACACAAACAACAACACCACTGGCTGCTGGCAAAGACTACGCGCTGTGATCAATTACACTACACAGCCAACTATACAAGCAAGCAAGCAACCATGTCAGCACAGGCAAGCGCAAGCACAGCACACACGTGTACACATACAGCGCACATGTATACATGCAAAAAACATGTGTGTACACATTGTACGCAATATGCATGTATGCGTGACCGTGACAACAACAATACAATAACACACACACACACACACACACACACACACACACAAGGCGACAACATCATGCCATTACACGAGTGGCCGCACACGCAGTGTTGTCAGTAGCAGGCGATGGCGCGTGTGTGCAATAGGCTGCACATTGTCAAGCGTCACATCGCAGTCACGCGTAAACACAAGCGGCAAAGCTGCCGCCGCTGCTGCTGCCCCGTCCTCGCCATCATCGCCACTGTTGCTGCCGTGCAGATGTGACAGTGGCAGTGCGCGCAGTGCCAGCAGCGTTGCGGCGACGGCGTCACGCACGCCTGCGCGCGTGCCGCCCACACTCGCGTCATAGGAGGCGAGCAGTCGCAGCACACGCGACGATGACGCCGTCGTCGCCGCCGTACGCCGTTGTACGTCGTGTGTGCGCGTCATGCTGTCCTGACGTCGCCGTTGCTCGTCTTGTTGTTCGTCGTGCAGCTGCCACTCGACAAGCAGCACGGGCTGTGGCGCCTGCAGCATCTGCAGCAGCCACTCCGCCACGTCGAGCAGTGCAGGCGACAGGGCAGCGCTGCCACTGCTCTGCTGTTGCTGCGTTACCTGTGGCAGCTGTGACGACAACGATGGCCACGCATGATGTGCTGCCGCCGTTGCAGCAGCAACAGCAGGAGCAACGACGCCGTGGCTGTGGCTGTCGTTCGTGACGTGCGTATGCGTCGTTTGCACGTGCAGCACGAGCGGGCCGAGCGGGTCGAGCAGCACCGCCTGCGCAGCGATGCCGTCTGCACGGCGCTCACCACAGCTGACGCCGCCGCCGCCGCCGTGACAGCTGACAAGGTGACGTTGTGGTGGCGGTGGTGGCAACGGCAACGACAGTGATGACAGCAGCGACGATGACGACGATAGCGAGGCGTCATCGCTGTCCTTGTCACCGTCCATGTCATAGTGTGCAGCAGCAGCAGCAGCAGCAAAACGACAATGATGATGATGACGTGGGTGTTGTGGCAGGGACACGTTGCGCACGACAAGGCTGGCTAGGCCGCGGCCATAGGCCATGTGTGCGAGGTATGTGTCGCTGCACGCCGACAGCGCGAGCGTCGGCACACCACCGTCCATCACCACGGCGTCGCCAAGCAGCACGAGCACACGCGGAAGGGCCGCCGTCATGGCGTGGTGTGCATGGTGCGCCACAGCATCGTCATTGTCATCGCCGTCGTCATCATCGCCATCCTTGTCTGCGCTGCAGCTGCGGCAATGTCGTGGCGCGGGTGTCGAGCCGGCACGCGCGGCCCTCGTCATCGTCACGGGCGCTTGTGGCGGCGAGTGCGCACGCCTCGCCTGCGCACTCGCCGCGCGGCACACAACGGCAACGTGACGTGTCAGTGCCGCATCGACGGCGCGCAGCAGTCGGCCGCTCATGACATAGTCGTCATTGCCGGCATGTGCCAGCCAGCCAAAGCTGCGACAGTTGAGCAGTACGACGTGTACGCCGGCAACCGTGTGCGGCGTGCAGTGTGACAGCAACAGCGGTGGTGATTGCGGTTGTGTCGTGACATGACCTTGCTGCTGCTGCGCTTGTTGTTGTTGTTGCAATTGCTGGTAGCGCTGCAGAAGCTCGTGCACGACGACCATCGCACACGCCACCCACGGCAGCTGCTCGACGCCGCCGCACAGCACCACATATCGCGCATCGGGCGTCAGCGTGTGACGACCGTAGCTGAGCAGCAGCTGCTGCGCAAGCGGTGCGAGGGTGTGGCAGGGCTCGAAGGCGTCTTGTGGATTGCCGCGATAGGTCCAGCATGTACGCAGCACGCGATGTACATCGCGCAACGCGTCGCACACACGCGACAGCGCCATGGCATGCAGCACACCCACGTGCATGACGCTAACAGCAGCAGCAGCAGGGATGGCTGTAGCGGTCACGGCGTGATGCGTGCGCGTGTATGCACTGTACTCTTCCTCATCCTCGTTGTGCTGCTGAAAGTAACTGCGCATGGCACTGCTGTTGCCGTCGTCACGCGTGTCGTGATGCTGCCGTGTGTGTTGTTGCAACTGTTGTTGTTGTTGTTGTATACTGCGCACATGGGCCTCGCAAGCTGCCTCCATGTACGCCATCAGCTCCTGCCGTAGGGCCGCATACGTCATGTGCTCGACACGGCGGCACTTGTACTGCTGCCGCTCAACATCGGCAAACGCGCTGCACGTTGCGGCGCCGCTGCTGTCGTGCGGCGACGACAACGATGGCGGCGGTGACGTCAGCGACAGCGTTGCGTGACCGTCTGTGGTGCACGTCCGCGTCGGTGTGCGCACACGTGACGACTTGCGTCCTGCTGGCCATGCCATGCTACGCTGCTCTTCGCGCGCACACACAGACAAAGAGAGGACAGACGCGTGTGTGTGTGTGCGTCACGCTACAAGCAAGCATAAGCACGTCATGCAACACCGACACTCACACCACACACACACACAAAAGACGACGTCACAGTACGTGTACGTGTATACATTCATGTGACGACGCTGCTATACATCCGCTAACACACACGCACACTATGTACATCTCTGTTTGTGCATGTCGTCCACTCACTCTCACACTGTCATTGCGCTCACACACACATACATACACAGCATACCTCCTCCTCTCGTCTTCTCTGCTCCTCTTGTTCACCTTGTTAGTGCTGTTGCACGTGGTACGTCTCAATCTTATCAAGGAACGTCTGCGCATAGTCGGGCGAGTAGTACTGCACAATCTCTGGCGGGTAGCAATTGTTGATCGTCTGCACATACTCGGCCAGCTTGCTGCCCGGCTCTGCTTGTATGCGCTGCACCGTCGCCAAGCCACGATTGGCCACAAACTCGCGCTTCGCCGCAATGTCCGTCGGCAGCACCTTCGCGTACTGCCCACACACATACTTGAGCACACTCTGTGGTGCGTCAGGGTGCAGCAGCGGCTCGAGGGCGGGCAGGTGGACGCAGTGCTGAATGATGTTCTTCAGCGCGCGCTTGCACTTGGCGCGCGTGTCGGCTGAGCTGTCGGGGCGCAGAAACACATCCATCAGCTGCGGCAGCACGTTGCAGTCGGCGACTGCCTTGGCGTGCTCGGCGCTGTGCCGCCCCGCCTGACCCAGCGACCACGCCGCGGCCGCCTTGATGTGGTCCTCCGACTCGTGCGCCAGTGCGTCGGCGAGGGGCGCGACACCGTGCGAGACGATCACGGCGAGCGCGAGCGCGTCCGAGTAGGCGGCGATGTAGCCGAGCGTCATGATGCCCGGCAGCCGCGTCGCACCGCGGGCCTCGGTGGCGTAGTCCACCAGCGCCCCCACCCCGCCGGCGTTGACGACGAGCTGGGCGAGCTCGGGGGTGTGCTTGACCACCTCGCGCACGCACGTGGCGGCGTTGCGGCGCACCACCACATCGCCGTCACGCAGCAGGACAAAGATCTTGGGAAAGATGCCGCCCTCGACGACCAGCTCGGCGAGCTCGACGCTGTGCTTGGCCATGTGCGCGAGGCACTGACACACCTGCCGCTTCAGCCGCGCGTCGCTGCTGACAATGAGCGGCGCCAAGTGCGTCACCGCATCGGCGTCCACGAGCGACTGCGCCAGCTCAGGCGAGTGCTTCGCCACGTCCGCGAGCGCCGACGCGGCGACGCGCTTCAGCGACAGCTCCGGCTCCTGCACGCACAGCACGAGCGGTGGCACGGCGCCCTTGTCGACCACCTCTTGCGCCAGCTCCGCGCTGTGTCGGGCAATGCAGCCGAGCGCCGACGCCGCGCTCTCCTTCACCGAGGCGTCAAACTCGTCCATGCAGCGAACGAGTGCCTCGACGGCGCCGCTCTGCACCACCGCCTGCGCCAGCGGGGCGCTGTGTCGGGCAACACTGCGCAGTACAAAGGCGGCAGACTTCTTATAGAAGCGGTTGGTGTCGCCGAGCGAGTAGACGAGCTGCGCCAACACGTCACTCGACACGACGCTCTCGGCGAGCTCTTCGCTGTAGTTTGCCAGCCGCCCGAGCGCGAGGGCGGCGCTCTGCTGGATTGACGGCACATTGTCGAGCAACAGCGGCCGCAGCAGCTGCATGACGCCCGCCTGCTGCAGAGCATCCATGTGCTGCGGCTTCGCGGCCAAGTCGGCCACCGTCTGCACAAACTTCACACGTGCACGCTGATACTCGTCAAACACCTGCAGTATCTGCTTGTTTGACATGTCTGCGAGGTGTGCGTGTGTGTTTTCGTGCGTATGTGTGTGTATGCGTGCTGTAGTAGAACGTCTGTGTGTGTGTAAGCTATACAAACAAAAAGCAGTAAGGGTGCAATGCACATACTGACACGCACACACAGACGTGTATACATTGCCTTCTTCTCTTCTTGTGTGCTAGCAAGCACATGTGTACATCGCCGTTCGTGCCCTTGGCCATGTGCCACCACCGTGCGTCGTCACGCCGATGTAGCGAGCGAGGCGAGCTGGCGCTCGAGTGAGTACAGCGCCGCGTTCATGCGTGCACGCTCCTGCTCATGCTGTGCCGCTTGCGCGGCAATCGTGTCGCGCATGACAGCAAACAGCTTGCTCACTTCAGCATTGATGCGCGCCGTGTACGTTGCCCCGTCTGGCGTCGCTCGTGTCCTTTGCGTGCCGCTGCGTGCGTTGTTGTTGCCGCCTCTGCCGGCACCGTCCTTGTCGGCCGCTTCGCGCAGCACCGCCGCAACTTGCACACGCAACAGCGCGTCAAAGCGCGACTGCAACTCGCGCAAGCACGACTGCGTGTGCATCAGTGCATCGGCCTGCACACCAACAGCTGTGCCGGTGCTACACGCCACGTCACGCAACGACCGACCTTGTGCCGTGTGGTTGTTGCTGCTGCTGCTGCCGTTGCTGCTGCTACACATCTTCTCGTGACACTTATCAACGGTGCTGCCGTCGTCGCGCTGACGCTGCAGCACTGCGCACTCGTGCTCGAGCTGCGTGACGCGGCGCGTCAGTGACTTGTTGCGGTCGTAGAGCCGCTGCACAAGTGCGTTGCTGCTGCGTAGTTGCTCACGCAGCTGTGCAGCATTGTCGTCGTCATTCTCGTGTGCACCCTCGTGCCGTCGAGCGGCAGCGGACGAGGACAACGGTGGCGGCTGTGGTGCTGGCGCAATGTGCGTGTGTAGTGTCGCTGCGGCCTCGAGACGAGCGCGTACATTGGCAAACAGCGACAGCGCCTCCTGCGCCTTGCCACTCGCACTCGTCACGCGCGGTGCGTCACGGTGAGCGGCGGCAGGGCTGTTGTTTGCGTCGCCGCTAGCCGTGGCAGCGGTGGTGGCGTCAATGGTGTTGTGTCGCCGTGCAGCAGCAGCAGCTCTGCCATGACGACTGCCGCTGCTGTGCCGATGTACACACGGCTGCAGCGACGTCGTCTGCTGCGCATACATCGACTAACATACATACATACACACACAAATATATATGCAAACAAGCAGGACAACGACAGTGTGTGCACACACACATACAGACGTGCACAAGGCAACGAACATTTGCATGTGCTTCGCGTCACCATCTTTACACAAACACAAACACACACGACAAGTGGCGTTGTACTGCGTTCTTTTTTGCTTGCCTTGGCACCTTTGGCTGCAACACACACATACACATACGTCTCATTTGCCGCAACAACAAACAAACAACCACACACACACACACACACACACACACATGTGTACCGATACGATGTGCATGTGTGTGTGTGTGTCTATCTCTTTGCCCTTGACGTTCGCTTCTATTGCACACACACATACATACTATATGCAGTGTCAGCTTCTCTTGCGCAACACTGCTTACGTGAACACACACTCGCACACATACAGGACAGTTTATTACAAAACATGACATGTGCATGAAACTGAGTAGCCACCATTTACCATTGTGTCACACACACACACATACAGTGTCTTGTCTATTGTGCGCACATGCGCGAGCGTGTGTGTGCACGGCGAAGATGCGATGCATGACGGTGCGGGCCGAGAGAATGTAGACACACACACGCATACACACACACACATGTATGCGTACGACACGAAGAGAGAAGAGAGTGGGGGGGGGGGGGGGGGTGTGTGCATCTAGTCTAAGCATGTAAACACCACTATACATATATACACACATACACGTTGCTTACGTACAATACACATATATATTCGCACACATACACACTTGTGTATATATATATATATATACACACAGACACACAATCCTGTTACTACATACATGTGCTCTTGACTGCATTGCTGGCCTCATGGCGTGCGCGCGTGCGCTGCTGCTGCGAACGCGGCTGTGCTTCTGCACCGCCAGCACTTGTTGTTGTCGTTGTTGTGCACCCGCAGCAGCCCAGCTCGCGCTGCTTTTGCTTCAGCTTGCCATCGATGCGTGACGCATACGGCGTGCTTGCGAGCAGCGGCCGCACCCGGTCGCACACGCGCTTCAGCTCCGTTGGCTGCGTCAGTGCCATGATGAGCGACTGCAGTGCATAGTTGCCATAGTTGTCACTCACCACCTCTTGCAGCGCCGCGGGATTGTACACGAGCTCATCGAGCAGCATGCGCCGTACCGCGGGCACCGCACCACAGCAGCGTATCACCTTCTCGACCACGTTGCTCGCAAACTTACTGCAGCTCATGGCGAGCAGATGGCCAGCGAAGCACGACACCGCCAGCTGCGCCGCCACCGTCGTCGAGCTGTGCTCCATCGCGCACTGCACGACATAGTTGCCAAGCGGGTCGAGTGCGAGGTGGGCAAAGGTGGGCAGCAGCGAGGCAATGAGCGTTGCCTTTTGTGCCGCCTCGCACAGCTCATACACGCGCATGAGCGAGATGCAGCCTTGTTGGGTGGCCGCCAGATAGGCGGCATGTCGCGCAAGCACGGCGAGGACCTCGTGCAGGTCGACAAGGGGCTGACGCTCGAACAGGCTCTGCACAATGCGGCGTGTGTACTGCGAGACGGTGCACAGGTTCAGCAGCAGCGTCTCGTCGCACAAGGCGTCGAGCAGCTGCTGCAGCTGCGCCGCGTCGCTGCGATCGACGACGACGCGCACGACATGGCAGGCGTTGACGTCGAGTGCGACGACGTCCATCTGCGCACACAGCTCAGGCACACACACCGCAAGTGCGGCCGTTGTGTGCGTGCGTAGTGTCGCCTGCAGCTGCGCCTTGCCAGTCGCCGTGCACGCGAGCTCGACAATGCGACCGCGCAGCGTGTCGGGGTGTACAGCGGCAGCCGCCGCCGCCGACGCCGCTGCTGCGCCGTTGCCGCCGCCATTCGCGTAGCGACGCGACGCAGCTGCCGTCGCCGACGACGGCGGCTGCGACAACGACGACGACGACGTGTACGCAACCGCCACGTCACTGCTTGTGTCGTCGTTGCTGTTGCTGTTGCTCTTCTTGCTGCCATTATTGTTGTTGTTGACCTTGATTGACATGACAGGCACGGCACCGACAGAGCGCAGCACAGGTCGCACGCACGGCGCGTACAAACCGCCGCTGCCGCTGCCACTGCCGCACATCATCATCATTGTCGCGTTCGCACTGCCGCTGCTGTTGTCCTTGTCGCCGTCATCATACAGCATCATTGCTTCAGCGTCCGCGTAGTGTGGCGCTGTCCTCGTCATCGCCTCACGGCACGGCCGCGGGTGGCGATGCAACATGTGCGCAGCTGCAGGTGACGATGGCGCCGCTGTCGTCATCACGGGCATGCATGCGTGGCAGTAGGGGCAAGCAGGCGGCACGACGGCGGCTGTGGCTGCTGCTGCTGCACCACCACCACAGTACACGCGACTACGCACGCCGCCGTGTCCGTCACTGCCACCGTACATGTACGCATACGGTGACGCCGCTGCTGCTGCTGCTGACGACGACGGTGGTGGCGACGGCACCGCAGCGGCCTCTTGACACGCGGCGCAGCAGCAATGGTGACAGCGACAGCCACCAGCGACGGTGCTGTTGTTGTTGTTGCAGCTTGTGCGCGGCCATGGTGACGCATACTGCGCCGGTACAGCCGCCACGTCACTGCACACAGCAGCAGCGCTGTTGTTGTTGACGCAGTAGCTGCACTCGGTGTGTGTCGGGGCGATCGTGGCATTGTTATAGTAGTAATAGTAGGCGCGATAGTTTGCGCACGCCGCGCACATGCATTCTGCATACGGCCACGTCGTTGTCATTGTTGCTGCGGCGGTGGCGTCATCGTCGGCCACATCACACGACGACGGCTGCTGCTGCTGCTGCTGTTGTTGCTGTACTTCGGTGGTGGTGGTATTGTTGCCGTAGTACATGTCGCCGCTATTGTTGCGCTCGTCATGGCTGCTGTCGTCCCTGTTGTTGACGTCGCTGTCATCACCATAGTACACCTGTGTTGCTGCTGCACCAGCCGTGCGGTCGTCTTTGTTGTTGTTGCTGTAGACGTGCTGCGCCACTGCTGCCTTTGTTATGTAGTGTGGCATCGTGTTACTCGCACTACCGACGCGCACACGCAGCCCCGTTGTCGCTTGTTGTTGCTGCTGCTGTTGCTGCGTGCGTGTGTAGGACATGACATAGTGTGCTGACGGTTGTTGTTGCTTTTGCTGTTGCTGTCGTTGTGCCGCGGCGAGTGCGGCGGTGGTGTTGCGCGGGGGACTAATGTACACCGCCATCGTGTCATAGTTTTCGTTTGTCGCATATGCTGCTGTTGTCGTTGCTGTTGTTGCTGCTGATGTTGTCGCTGTCAACGACCGCTTGCCGCCTGCCGCCTTGATCGCTGCGGCACTGCCATTGTGCGGCAGCGTGTTGACGTGTATCTCGCTCAGCTCAAGCTTGGGCATTGCGTGTGTGTGTGTGTGTGTGCTTTGCTTTGCTTGTATACGTGTGCGTCTATCGCGCGCTCTATTCGTCACAGCCTCTTCTCGTCCGCACACGCACCGTCACACACGCTGGCGTATCGGCACACACACACAAACAAGATCTAGCAAAACACAAAATGACAAATAAGAGAGAGGGACGAGCGAGTGTGAGTGAGTGTGAGAGCGAGTGTGTGCGTCTAGCTGTAGTGTGTGTGTATGACAATGATTGTTGCACGAGAGTGAGAGTGTGTGTAGAGGGGTGGTGTTGTGTAGTTCTTATGTAGGTCTAGTGTAAACAACAAGGAAACGTCGTCACGTCGCGTGTGTGTCTAGTGTAGCTATGTAGCTATGCGCCCGCGTATGTGTCTGTCTGTGTGCGTGTATGTATGATGTATGTATGCGTGGGTAGTCGTTGCTGTTGTGATGACAGTACCGGTGCGCACGTGCCGTCTGCACAGCAGCAACAACAAGTCAGACAACAAGCAATGTCTACACACACACACATACAGACACACACATACTGCGTTCGTCTTGTGTGTGTATGTGTGTGTGCGTATCTTACGAATGCACGTACACACACGAAAACACACGTGTGTGTGTGTACGTGTGCACTTGTTATGCGTCGTCGTTGTTTACTCTCGTGTGTGTGTTGTCATCTATGACTGCGCACTTGCGACGAGTGCGTCGTCACACTCGACAATCATTGCCTGACACACATGCACCGCGTCCTGCACAAGCGACAACCAGTCGCCCGGGTGCAGCGAGGCATAGTCGGTGACAACAACACCGTGACTGCTGCTGCTGCTGACGTGTTTGTGTGTTGCGACGCCGTCGCCGTCGTCACCGTTGCTGTTGCTCGTCCTTGTTGCGGCGACAACGGCACCACCACCACCACTGCTGCTGCTGTTGCCACTGCCCGTGTGTTGCAACACATTGCCATAACGTGAGGGCAGCTGCGTATAGTGCACATAGCACACCTGCCCGTGTGCGTTGGCGGCCACATGCAGCTGTTGCGGTAGCGCCAGTTCCTCGCGCAGTGTCGGGTCGACCATGCCGTGTCGCGTTGGGCACAACAGCAGCGTGCACAACAGTGGCAGGGAGGACCAGTCGATGCGGCGTGTGTAGGGCTGCGTACGGTGCACCTCCACCGACACCCCCGCCGCCGCCTCGTGCAGTGTGACAGCTGGCAAACGCAGCGTCTTGAGTGCGACGTGCACGGCGTGGGCAATGCACGCGAGCACGCTACCGCCGCCCGCCTGCAGGACGTGCACGTCAACGTCGATGCGAAAGGCGAAGCCGTTGCCAATGTACAGGTCGCGTGCAGGAAAGATGCCGTTCGCGCCAGCAGCAGCAGCAGTCGATGACGATGATGATGACACGGCATGCGTCGCATTGTGCGTGCTGCTGTGGTTGTTGTTGCTCTCTTCGTCGTCGTCGTCCTCGTCCTCCTTCTCCTCGTCACTGACACGCTGTGCCTCGGCCACGCCGTCGCCCTCGCTCGTCATGACGACGCGCTGCGCGCCAAACATGTCGTGTATGGCTTGTGTCAAGTACGACAGGTACACGTGACGGTAGCGCGTGTTGCGGCCGCCCAGCGCGTGCGCGTACGCGTCGAGCACACCGCCCGCCGCGTCAATCGCAATGTATAGCACACCACCACCGCCACTGTTGTTGTCGTTGTTGTTATTGTCGTGCTGTTGCTCACTCGCATTGTGACTGCCATCACCGACTTCGATGACCGACGGCGTCGCCGTTGCGAGCACTGTCGTGTCGTCAATCGACACCGTCACGCTGCTGCCATTGTAGTTGTCGTACGCATCGCCCGCCGCCGCCGCTGCACTTGTCGCTGCTGTCACGTCCTTGTTGTTGTTGTCCTTGCCGCTGCTTGACGTGTGCAACACCTCACTCGCGCCCGCGTCGACGCGCACGCGCACTGGACGACGCTGCAGTAGTGTACGACCATCGTGACGCACATCGTGTGCGACGCCGTCTTGCACGGCACGCACTTCCGTCCTACTGCACGCCATGCGTGTTGCGTCGTGTTGAATGTGTGTGTGTGTGTGTGTGTGTGTGTGTCAGTGACACTTGCACAACTGCCACGGCACAGCAACACTAGACAAGTGCACAAGTGCAACATACCACGACATGACATACATATACACACACATATGTATACGTGTATGTGTATGTGTATGTGCTTGCTCAACCTCCTCTACCCAAACATGATGTACACATGCACACACACACACATACATACACACATGCTTGCCCTTGCTACATAACATACACACACACGCGTCGTTCTGACAATGCCGTCGATTGTCTCACGCACACATACACAGCCTTTGCGTTACACTTACGCACGCCATACACATACATTGCTTTCATTTACTCTGACACACACACACACACACACACACGTGTGTGTGTTCATAAAGCTAATAGGCAGCAATGGCGCCTCCTCCTTGTTATTGCTCTGCCGCAGCCGCCGCGGCCGCCACTGCCTTCTCGAGCTGATTGACCTTTTCGCCAATGCCATACGCGACCGACTGCGTGTTCGAGCGTATGCGTATGACACCGCTAATGCGGCCCCGCGCATCGCACTCGACGCTGACATTGGCAAGCGCGTCCTCGTTGAAGATGGTGCGCGCGTACAAGTTACACGACACATACTCGCAACGCTCCTCTTCCGCCTCCTCCTCCTCGTCATCTTCGTTGTGGTCCTCTGCAGCACGGCCTGCACGTGTCGCCTTGTCGTCCGCGTCGCTGTCGGGCAGTTCGTCAAGCAGGTACATGTTCAGCTGCCGCGCAATGTGTGCAACATAGCTGCGCAACGTGTAGCGGTCCGTCGACACATTGATCTTATTCTCCCAGTCATAGGCGCGCCACTTGTCACGAAACTCGGCCGTGGTGCAGTGCGCCGGCTTGACATAGTTCATAATGTCAACGTGTATGTCAAGCAGCGGCGCGTAGTGCTGCACACCGTCGGCGTCGTCGTACAGCAGACTGCCAAACACAATGCCCGTCTCGGTGGCGCTTGACTTGAGTGACGTGTTCACGCGTAGCGCGGCGCCCGCGTCGAGCGCGTACGCTTGTGGTCGCTCGCACAGTCGCATGCCGCCCAGCGAGGCGAGCTCAATCGTAATGTTGCTCAGACGCTTGTTCGTCTTGTTGACAAGCAGCCAGTGCACCGCGACGTCAAAGCGGTGGACGTGGACGCTCGCCTCGGCGTAGATGGCGTCCTCGTAGCCGCTGTACGGTGTCACGTGCTCCAGTGTGCGCAGAAAGGCATCGCCGCCATCGCCGCTCACCGCAGCGCCACCACTGCCCATCGGCTGCAACGCGCCGCTGCGTCCTGCGGGTGACGACGTCGACGTCGTCCTTGCCTGCTGCGCAGCGCTCATCGACGTCGCGTCAGCCGCGGCCATGTCGTCAAGCAGCTCATCCGTGTTGCTTGTCAGCTGCGCAAACACAATGGGTGCGTCAATCGGCACCGCGCGATGTTGCTGCTGCTGCGTCGTCATCGAATGTGCCGCCACACGGCTGCTGCTGCTGCCACCGTTGCGGCTGTTGTACTTGTGTGCCGCCGAGCTGCCCTCGTCGTCCTCCTCCTCGGCGGCAGCAGTATCGTACACGCCACTCACCTCGTCCTCCTCGTCACCGTGCGTCTCATGCTGCTGTTGCTGCTGCTGCTCAATCTGCTTCTCCGTGTCGTGCAGAAAGTCGAGCAGAAACGCCGACGACGGCCGCTGAACAAGCGACAAGCACAGTCGTATGTGCTCCTGCGCATCGTCGTCCATCGCACACGCGTTGCTCGCGTCGGTGCCGTAGCGCAGCAGCTCGCGCATCAGCTCCGATGCCTGACGCTGCACCGTCCGCAACACCTCGGTGATATCGCTGGCCTCGGCGTTGCCGCTTGCCACCGTGCGTGCCGCCGCGGCGAGCTGCAGGACAAACTTGCTCAGCGTGCTCGCCAGTGCCGAGGCCAGAAAGTGTTCACCGCGCACAATGAGATGACGCAGGCCACACGCATCGCCGCCGCTGCTGCTGTTGCTGTTGTTGCCGTCACCACCACCGCTGCCAGCGCCGCTGCCGCGCACACCGCCCCCTTCCACCGGCACCGTCGTGTACATGGTCACATAGGTGCCATCTTCGCGTATCGTCGTCACGGCACGGACTGTTGGTGCTGCTGCAGCGGCGCCGCCGCCGCCGTCCTTGCCGCGGCCGTCACCGTGGCGACTCGCCGCCGCCGCCGCCTCCTCACCGGCACCGCCGTCCACGTTCGATGCACTGCCACCGCCGCTGCCGCCGCCGTCTGTCGCTGCTGCGGCTGCCGCTGCAGATGGCGGCGTCAAGGGCAGTGGCTGCAGCGCCGTGTACAGCATCTGCACGACGCGTGCCACGTCGTGTGGGGCGCGTACGTGCGCACCAAACATCCACAGCACCGCCCGCGTCACCGCCGGCGAGGACAGCAGCGGAAAGAGCTCGACGAGCTTGTCGAGTGTGTAGTGCCGCAGTGAGGGCTGCACCAGCAGTATCTCTCGTATGAGCACCGCCACCTCGGCGCTGCTGCTGCTTGCCTCGCACAGGTAGTCGAGCAGGATGGGCAGGATTGCCTCGGCGGCGCTGGGGAAGCGCGTCACGGCGGTGCTGATGGCGCGAATGAGCAGCAGACGATACTCGTGCGTGCTGCTGTTGTTGGCGTTGCTGTTGCCGTTGTTGTTGCTGCTCACCACAGTGCCGTCACCAGCAACACCACCGCTGATCGCGCCAGGCATGACCGCCATCGCGCCCTCGTTGCGACTCGCACTCAGCTCGAGCTGCACACGTGCCAGCTCCTTGCGCATCGCCTGCACAAACACGTCGACATTCTGCGCCGTCACCAGCTCCTGCGCGAGTGCGACGACGCGGCGGCGAATGTCAAGTGTGCTGTCCTGCAGTGCGCTGAGCACGTCAAGCAGCGCGTCCTGCAGCACCGCCGTGTAGCGCAATCGCATGCTGTCCAGCTTCTCCACGACGAGCAGGCGCACACTCGTGTCCGAGTGTGTGCGCAGCAGGTCAATGAACGTCAGCATCGCCTGCCGTATCGCCGTCGGCGACGTCGACAAGCTGAACAGCGTGCTGGCGCACTGAAAGCGGACGGCGGCGTTTTTGCTCTGCAGGATCGAGAAGAGCATCGCCGCGTACGCGGCCCGCTCCGGCGCGTGTGCGCGTATGCGCTGCTGACACAAGTCGACCGCCGCCATGAGGAACACGCCACCCGCCTCGGCAAGGGAGTGGGTTTGCAGGAAGCTGCTCAGGAACGCCCCCGCGCGCTCGGGGGCGTAGCGGGCGAGCATGTCAAACGCGTGCCGCCGCGCCGACACGTCCGACTCGGCGAGCAGGAACGCCTCGACGAGGTCGGGGGCGTCGTGCAGGAGGTCAGGAAACTTGCGGTAAATGGCGTGCACAGCGAGCACGGCGTTGCGCCGCACATACGCGACCGGGTGCTTGAGGTTCTGCACCACCGACGAGATGAGCGGCTCGACAAGGTCGCGCTCGGTGACGCGGCTGAGGAAGCGCAAGGTGAGGCCGCGGACGTACTCGTTCGGGTGCTGCAAGTCGTTGCGCAAGAAGCTGCAGATGAGAATGATGACGCTGAGCAGCTTGCCGTCCTTGTCCGTCTTGTCAACGACTTCCCAGAAGTACAGCACGAGCTTCTTGATGACGTGGTCGTCCATTGGTGTGACGTACTTGATGACTGTCATGATCATGTGGTTTTGTGGCTCGCCATTGAGGTGCAGTCGGATGAGCGACTCGAGTGCCTGCGCACGGGAGTGCACATCGCCCTTCTCGAGCGCCTCCTTCAGGTCCTTGGCGTTGGCCGACGCCGCCTTGCTCAGCCCCGTCAGCAACGTGCAGTTCAGCTCCTGACTTGACACACTCGTGTCAACAGCGCGGCCGTCGAGCATCGCGTGCGGGGGGCAGCGTATGTTTATGTACGCGTATACGTCTATGCGTATCGTGTGTGTATGTATATGTGTGTATTTGTATATATGTGTTTGCGCGCGCTACACTAACGAGACACACTGCTGCACATACACACGCGTACACAAGACAAGAGCAATGCGAGAAGGCGCGGCAGTGACGACAAATACACATACACACACACGTGCGTGTACACAAGCAATGTGCATGCATGCTGGCTTGCGTGTGTGTATACGCGCTTGCTGCTGCGTAAGCATGTCTACAAGTGACGTCACAGAATGCATGCACACACACACACACACACATACACACATATACACAACATATGCAAAGCGTGTCTCGTGTGTATTGTTTCTTGCCATCCGCTCGTTATGCGTGCGTGCGTTTGCGTGCGCGCGACTTCGCGCGCACGCTCTCTTTCCCTCTACGTTATCGCCATGTGTGTATGAGCTTGTACTGTACATCGTTCGCTTGTGTGTATGTGTGAGGGTGTACGAGAGAGCAAGAACAGAAGCAAAGCGACCAGGACAACGTACGCACAGGCGACGGACACGTGTATACACACACACACACACGCGTGTCTCTGCGCATGTGTAGCACAACTGTACAAAGAAGCTGAGCACGACACACACACATACACGCACACGCATGCATGCAATCACCGATAGTGCGAGGCACGAACAAGTACAAAAAACGATGATGTGTAGATTGACGGCGACGAGGTGGTGGTGCATGCATATATATACGTATCCACACACACGTCACTACGGTACATGATGTACGCCACAATATACAACGACAATGTACACACAGACACACACACAACCTCACAGTCACATGACAGCGCTTGTGCATCTACAACACGTGTACACGCACATGGTGTGTGTGCACACATGTACCGACAAGTATACATGCTCTTGCGCATGCACTGCTACACATACATACATACATGCACACCGTATACACGTATGCCATTGCTCGAATGTCATTGACGCATGCACACATGCGCGCTCACGTTTGCACACGTGTGTGTATGTGTGTGTCCCGTGCTCTAGTTCACTGGCAGTGCCTTGAAGTGTAGGTCAAAGCCGTCCTTTGTCTGCCCCTCAATGTACGCCTCGGTGCGCAGCGGTGGCACTACGAGCTCTACAATCAGCAGCCCCGACGGCATCTCACGATACATCTTCGCGTTACCCAGCGCCTTCAGCGAGCTCATCGGGCCAAAGTAGCCCGTCACGACCATATTGTAGTCCTTCGTGTCATTGTAAAAGTACCACTGATTGAGCTCATAGTTGACGAGGCGGTACAGCAGCCCCGGGGGGCTGGTCAGGTCACCGCGCAGGTCGGCTACAGCGAAGCAGCCGTACACCTCGTCCGCGTGCACGTCCGGCTCGCCATTCTCGTACGACGCCACGGGCGCACCCGTCGCGTTGGCGTTGCTCTGTCGCAACTTTGCCGACCGCGACGTAGACGACCCGCTACCCATCGTGTTCACGTACGCGTGTGCGTATATATATAAGTGTATGTGTGTATATATATGTGTATATGTATATATATATATACACGTGCGCTCTTCGTGTTGCTACTGCTGCAGTCTAGCTTGTATGCAGTCGACTATACGCACGCATACACACACAACACATAAGTGGCACTATGTGTACACACTTGCACATGCACATGCATAGATGTGGCGACAGGCGGCAATGACGATACACGCTAGCACACACACACACACACATCACCCTCCTTCGCTATATGAGCAGCATGCGTAAGTGATCCGACCACGTGCAGCCAGCCTCGCCACGCCGCCACGCGGCCAAACACGTGTCGGGGCGCACCGTCACGGCCGTCACGCCACTGCGCGTGACAAGTGTGCCCGTGGCGGCGTCGACGATGCACAGCCGCGGCAGTGGCACAAAGTTGACCGAGTGGATGCCGACGTCACGCTGCAGCTGCTCCCCGCCATCGCGGTGCAGGCAGTGCAAGAAGCCACACGCACGCGACACGTCCACCATCTCGTGCGTCTCCATTGACACGGCGACAACGACCACGTCCGGGCTGTGCCGCCGCGCGAAGCTCTGCAGTCGCCGCAGAAACGCACTCGAGCGCTCTGTGCTGCTGAAGAAGAGCAGGCCGACGAGGCGGCCCTGCAGCACCGCCGCGTCACACACCTTGCCCGAGGGGCTCTGCAGCTGTCGTATGGTTTGCAGCACATCGACTGATCCGTCAAAGGCGGCAGGTGATGTTGCCGTGTGGTCCATGTACTTCTCGCGCCACGCCCCCACATTGGTGAAGCCGTGCACGTTGCCATACGCGGCACTGCCACCAGCACCACCACCCTGACTGCGCCGCTGCCGATTTTGCGGATCAATGGTCGCCACGGACAAGAACAAGTTCTGCAGGCGATGTGACAGCAACATGTTCTCGTCGTCATCGCCGCCGCCGCCGTCGCGCGAGGGCTGAGCGTGCGGTCGCCCTGCTGACCGTCGCGCACTGCTAGCACCTCCACGCGGCGCACAGCAGCGACCGTCGTCGCCTGCCTCGTCCTCGTCCTCCTCGTCGTCGTGGTCGTCATTCACGCGGTTGCGTAGTGCAGGGTTGGCCTTCCAGCTGTACTGCGTCGGGTCACGCGCCGCCGCCGCCGCCGCCGCCGCCGCCGCGCGTGACGACGACGATGCTGCTTGTCGCATGCGGTCGTTTGCTTGACCTGTAGTGCTGCCAAACAAGGGTGACGCGGACGTGCCAGCGGCGGCGTGACGCGATGTGCGTCGCAGCCACACACTCACACGATACATGTCGACAGGCTCGCTTGCCTACGCAAACATGCACATACACACACCACACACGCACGCACTACATGCCAAATGACGTTAGCGTCCTTCTTTCGCTGCCTGTGTGTATGTGTGTGTGCACGCAATGACAAGCGCAAGCAAACGCACACACACATGTATACACGTGTCATGCAACACAAGGCAGTCGCACACCGTGTTGCGCGCGTGCTTGCACATACAGGCACTTTGCACAAGCAAACGTAGATCGAAGACGCATACAACACATACACACACATACACACCCTCCGTCACACGTGCACGTGTGCACGCACACACACACGCGCGCGCGTTTGCATGTGTGCATGCGCCTGCGCGCTTGCGCGACAAAAACACGTGTACGTATTGAGCATGCGTGTGTGTTTGTGTACATATGCTCATCGTCCACCTTTTTTGTTTCTCGTCCGATTTTGCCATGGTGCCTCCTACACAGCGCCCTTGTTGCCGCTGCACTGCTTTGTCTTTTTCTCTTCTTCTTCGCTTCGTTGTTGCTTGTATTTTTTTGCTCGTGTCGTGCTCGCGTGTATATTGACGCGCACAGCCTCCTACTGACTCTGCTGCTGTCTTTTCCCGCACCTTTGTTTTCGTCTCATACATACCCCGCTGCTCATGTGCACTGGACAGCGTACACTTGCCGCCGCCGCCACATACTCGCATACATGTACGCACGATGAACAAGTAATCGACACATACATGCACAAACACGTGTACATTTGTCTTTGCGTTGCCTGTCCGCAACAACACACACACACACACACACACACATTCATATATATATATATATACATATATATATATACATACGTACATACATACATACACACACACACACACACACATGTCAGATGTTCGCGCTCGTGCACGTGTGCATACGTGCGCGTATGTGCGTGCAGAGGCATGGGAGTGGTGAGTGTGCGAGTGTATGTTGCTGACGTTGCTGAGCAAACAAACACATGTGCAACAACAACAACAACGGCACGTATTGCTGCTCACTTGCACACTCGCGTGCTCGTGCGCACGCACTCACATGCTTGTGTCCTCATCACACATACACACACACACACACACACACACGTACACACATACACATGCACTCACATGCACCTGATGCCCTGCGAATCTGTCTCGCTCTCCCTGTGTGTGTGTTTACTTACTACATACATCGTCACAAGCACCTTCACCTTTTTGCCTACCCTTCGTATGCTCTTGCGCGTCACCCGCTCCCTAGCCCCTCGTCGGTGCACGCTGCTCGCAACACTACACATACACATACACACACACATACACAGACAGACACGATGCATCGTCACGGGACACGCGTAGTCGCAACACACATGCACACGTACACATACACGTACACATACACACACATGTTACCTCTAGCTTTCACTTGCACAAAAATACACACACATGTATACATGAGGTGAGCGGTAGTGCATACATGTTACCGAACAAGGAAGTGAAGCACGAACGTACCATACATGGGAAAAATACATCGACATACATACCACACACACATGTACACACACACAAACACGTATACACATACATACACACGTAAGTATGTACGCGCGCACTACACTCGCTTGCACGCGTTAGCATACAGGCGTGTGCGTGTATGTGTATACGTGTGCATATGTGTGTTTGTGTGTGTGTGTGTATGTATGTTTGCGTATGTGTTCCTTGCTTCGTTACTCCGCATGCTCGCCCTTCTCCTGTTGACGACGACGGTACTCCTCCGACAGCGGCAGGGCGTCCATCTTCGACTTGAAGCCGTTGACACGGCCCTCAATGAACATCTCCGTCTCCGTCGGGTACACCACCACCGAGGCCACCCACTCGCCCGTCTCGAGGCGCTGCAGCGAGGTCTTGCCAAGGGCCTTGATGTCACAGTCCTCGTTGAACGTCACCTTGATGTGCATCTCGTACTGCGTCGTGTCATTGTAGTACGCCCACTGCTTCTTCTTCTTGTTCACAATGCGGAAGAGCAGGCCATTGTCCTTCTCGAAGCCCTTGGTGATCTCGTCGCCGTGGAACGTTGGCTTGCCGTTCAGGAACGTCACGTCGCTCTTTGCCGATGATGCACCGCAGCCCATGGTTGCTAGTGTGTGTGTTTGTGTGAGAGTAGTAAGGACGCGAAGGAGAGTATGAGAATGTTTGCTTGTTTGTGTGAGTACGCGAACGGGTTTACTGCCTCTGCGTATGTACGTATGCGCGCAAGTAGTCGTCGACAACTAGCACAACAAGAACAGCATGCGTATCATTGTGCGCGTGACAAGGCATGTACACAACCACACACACACACACACACACACACACATAGTAGCATGCATGCTCGTCATCGTTATCGTGCTCACCGTTAGCTGTTACACATGCACACGTGCGCTCTGCCCGTGTGCCTGTCCTCTCGCCCGCTCGTTCGCCATCCTTCTATGACAATGTTGCGCTCTTGTCCGCGCTTGTCGCACTCGCCTCAGTCTTCCACCACCGCAGTGGGTCGTGCAGCACATCGCGTGCAATGAGCTGCAGCAGCGTCTCGCGGTCTTGCATCTCAGCCTCCCACGTGTCAATGAGCTCCTCGAGCACGTCCTCGTCCTCCTCGGCCAGTTCCTCGTCAGCCTCAGGGTGGGGCGGCATCGTGTCAAACACGCCGAGCATGCTGGGTCCGCGTTGTTGTTGTTGTCGTTGCGCGGCCTCGTCGCGCTTCGCCACCTTGGCGTCGCCCGCGTGTTGCGACGTGGCGTCGGCTGCGCGCTCGCGCTTGCTGCCTGGCGCCGCAGCAGTCGCGTGCTCCTTTGCGTCTGCGTCTGCGTCGTCGTCGTCGTTTTCTGGGCCGTAGCCATCGTGCCACGTCACACCCGAGAATGTCCAGTGTCGGTCAAGCTCCGCAGACGCATCATCGTCGTCGTCATTGTCGTCGTCATCACTGTTCTTCTTGTCGCTGCCGTGTTGCGTTGTGCTGCCGCCACTCGCGCCCGTCACAGCCTTGCCACTGCCGCCCTTGTTGCCGCCGTCCTCGTCGTCATTGTCATCCTCGTCGACGCACTCGGCCCACAGCTCCGTCTCGGCAAAGTACGGGTTGGTAGCAAACTGCAGTAACACCTTGTAGCCGCTTGCGGTGTAGCGCAGCTGCGCCGCACGCAGGTAGTCGCGCAGCAACTGTACGTCATACGGACCGAGAAAGTGCGGCAGTGTCGCGTCCCCACCAGCGTCCTTGTCGTCTTGTGTTGCAGAGGTGACTGCCGCCATGCCGTGCTTTTCGGCGTGCTGCAGCGCAGCGACAATGCAGTCTGCCCAAAAGTGTGATGGCAAGGTGCCGTCAGCGATGAGGCGCTGCACATGTGCGTCACGCGCCGCGAGCACGTCATTCTTTTGCGCATTGTACTTGGTATTCGTCGCCGCCACATTGCGATGCAGTGACAGCTGCAGGTCTGTGATGCCGTCTTGCACCGTTTGCGCGTCGAGTATGGACTGTGACGACATGTGTGTGTCGCGTCTGTGTCTGTATCTCTGTGTGTGTATGACGTTGCGCAAGCCGCTGTACAAGACAACAACAAGAGCCCATGACACAAGCAAATGTGCACGTGCAGACGAGTGTGTTATAGCCGCGTGCGCACACATATGCGCATCACACACACATACACATACTCGCTCACATACAAGTGCATACATGCATCTTTGACATTCACATGTACACACATACACATACACATACGTGTACACATACACACATGTACACAAACAAAACACACTCGCCTGTCACTTTGCATTTTGTGTTCGACGCTTGTCACCTTGGTGACGGCATGCGTGTGTCGTGCTGCGCACTTGTGCAGCACAGATAAGAGACACAGCACAGCACACACGCACATACACACACATGTCTCACCGCATTTTGCAGTCAACCACCGTCACTTATTGCCTACATCTTTTGTGTGACCATTCTCTCGCTTTGCACTCATACTCCGTTACGCATATACACAGGTGCACACAATATCATCACAAACAAACACACATACAGAGGCAGAGATGCACAAACGAGAAAGGTCGTTACAACACGTCTTGCACACTGCACGACTACACGCCGTGGCAAACATACAAACAAGCATACACATACACACACGTACACACACAGAGACACACATATACACATACAACGACGACGACAACAAGCAATACAACAGCTGCGAGTAAGACACGAAGAGTGCGTGCGTGCGTGCGTGCGTCAGTGTGTGTGTGTGTGTGTGTGTGTGTGTGTGTGTGTGTAGAAAGAGAGGTAAGCTGATAACACGACAAGGAAAGTGTAGTGAGCGAGTGAGAGGGCGAGGCGAGGACGCAGCCACGAGCACTCGCACATGCACTAGCTGCGCTCATGTACGCTGTCGAGCTCGTCGTTGCTGTCCTGCTGATTGTTGCCATTGTTGTTGCCATTGTTGTTGTTGCGCTCCGCGTGCTTCTTCGCCCGCTTCTCCTCGGCCTTCTCACTCTTGCGACGCTCCTGATACTCGGTCGTCAGCAGCAGCGCACTGATGCGTGCGTCAAAGCCGGCAATGTCGCCTTGCACAAACGGCTCCGTCTTGTCAGGGTAGATGACGTTCGTCGCCACCCACCCGCCCTCGGCGAGCGGCGCGAGCGAGGTCTTACCCAGCGCGACGAGGTTGCTGCACTTGGGGCTAAACGTCACCGTAATGTGAAACTCGTACTTCTTCGTGTCATTGTAGTACGCCCACTGCTTGCCTTGTGTGTTGACGAGGCGGAAGAGCAGGCCATTCTTCTTCTCGAAGAGCGGCTTCGACGTGTCATACTCGAAGCCCTGTGGGCCTTGTAGGAAGAAGCCATTCTCGTTCGGCTGCTTTGGCTTGAACAGCTTGTTGCCCATGGTGACGATGCGTTATGTAATGTGTGCTTGTCGTATAGTGTAAAGTAGTGTAGTACGTGTGTGCTTGTGTGTGTGTGCTTGTGTGTGCGCGCTCGACTGCGTAAAGAAGACTGCAGACAGGGGTGCAGTATAGTGGCAGTGTAACATAGCAGACTCGTGCAGAAGCACATGTACAAGTGTGTATATGTGTGTGTGTGTGTGCCATATGCATCGTTGTTGTTGTGCACATGTGTGCGTACACACAAAGACAGACACACACACATATATATATGTAGCAAAACAGCAAGTCTATGTACATGCACAAGGACACGCACATGAGTACATTACCACACACACACACCACACACACTCATCCTCTCTTGGCATATACAGTGTAACATATGTACACATATGCACACAGGCGTGTGCATACATACATACACATACACACACACAGTGACCGCGACGAGTAGTCACAACTATGCCACAAACGATGCTGTACGACACGAGCGCGTGCGCAACAGACGACAACAACAACACACACACACACACACACACACATGTGTACGTGCGAGCGCAAAGGTGTACACTAGTGCATGCCACGATGTCTCTTGTAACACAGGGTGTACACATACGTACGCTAACACAATTGCATTGACATACATATACATGACAAACTATACACAGCATGCGTTCTACATGCACACACACACACACACACACAAGTAAACATGTACACCCGTTTGTTGAGTCGTTGTTGCTAAAATACAATGGATAGACTTGCGCTGCTTGCTGAACAGTTTGCCGCGTCGCACACCGACTGCAGCTGCTCCGACTTCTTTGACAGGTACAGCGGCGGCAGTGCGGGTATGGCGTTTCTCGTCGTCGTTATCACGGTCGCCGCCTTTGCCGTCCTCGACGTTGGTGTCGACATGCTCGACGCGGTGTGGCTGCTGCTGTTGTTCGTGTTGTGCACCCACGTCACCGCCGTGCGCGAGCCCGAGCTGTCGCCGCTGCTGCTGCGCTGTGCGTGCAGGTTTGTCACGGACAAGAGTGGCGGCAGCTGTTGTAGCTGCCGTTGTTGCTGTTGTTGCTGCTGCTGCTGCTGCCGTGACGACACCACCACCACCGGCGCAGCAACGATGCTAGGGAAGTCGTCATAGTAGTCGTTGTACATGTCATTGGGATTGTTGCTCTGCGATCGCGCACTGCTCTGCGACACGGCGACGCGTTGTACATAGCCGTTGCCTCGATTACTGCTGCCGCCGCCGCCGCTGCCATTGCTGCTATTGCTGCTGCTACTGCTGCGACGAGCAGCGAGCGCACTGTTGTTGTTGTTCATTGTAGTGGAGCTGTTGTACGCGTTCATGCTCGTCGATGGCTGCGCCGTTGGCCGCCGCGACGACAGTCGAACCAGGGACGCCATCGACGCACTCGAGTCGTCATCATCGCGGCTACTGCTACTACTGCTGCTACTGCGACGACGATGGTTGTGCTTGCCGTCCTTGTCATTGCTCGTCTTTGCCGCCGCGGCTGCGTCTGCTGCCGTAGAGGAGGCAACAGGCAGGGGTGGGTATGGCTGTAACGAGACGAGCGTCGGCGCCGTCGCGATGCGCTGCTGTTGCTGCTGCTCTTGCTGCTGTTGTTGTTGCTCTTGCTGCATCATCTGCTGTTGCTGTTGCAGATAGAGCGGTCGCGGTGGCTGCATAGATGTCCTGCGCAGCGTCGGCAGCTCGCTCGCGGGCGCACGCGCAAACGTCGACGTGCCGGTGGCGGATGTGGGTGCCGTCACTGCAAAGGATGCGCGTGGCGCTGCTGCTGCTGCTGTTGCCGCTGCTACTGCTGCAGTTGCTGCTTGTTTGTTTGTCGCCGCCGTCGTGCTGGCAGCGGCAGACGACAGCAAAGACGACGACATTCGTCTCGTTGCGGTCTTGTCTTGCTCAGTCAGTGACGTCTTGCGTGACACGTGCTTGAGCTGCACCATCGGGTACGGGAACTGCAACGTGGCCGCCGCCGCCGACGTTTGCGTGCGCTGTGCGGCCGCCTCCTTGTTGCTGTTGTTGTTCTTGTCGTCGTCATCGCAGTCGCTGTTGCTGCTGCTGCTCGAATCGCTGTCACTGCCATCGTTGCCACTCTTGCCACTGCCCTTCTTGTTGTTTGCACGACTGTTCATCGTAGCATGCAGCGGTGGCTGTGACGGACGTCGTGCAGACATCATCGCGCCACTCCCACTAGCACCAGCAGCCGCACCACCACCACTGCTGTTGTTGTCGTTGCTGTTGCTGCGTCTTCGCGACATTGACAGCGTCGACGCCGATGGCGCGAGCGAGTGGCTGTCGTTGTGGTGCGGCGACGCGTACACACTCGGCGCCTCGCCGTGTATGACGGCGTACAAACACATCTGCAACGACTGCTGCGTCGGTTGTGCAGAGGACTGCGTCAGCGACGACGGCGATGACCGCAGTGTGTACGTGCTGCTGTTGTTGTTGTTGTTCTTGCTGTTGTTGTTGCCATCTCCATTGTTGCTCGCCGACGAGCGCAGGTTCATGTCCGCGACATAGGCTGCCATCGTCGCATACGCCAGGTCCTCGCCCTTGCCACCCTTGTTGCTACTGCCTCCTTTGCCCTTGTGCTTGCGAGGCGCTGCGGCTGACGCCGATGCAGCCTCGTCGCGCGTCACAAGCCTCGCCGCCGCCGCCGCCGCCGCCTCCTTGCACGCGCGCACCTGCGTGGGTGACAGCTGCGCGGCGGCCTCACTGGCGAGGCTCTGCTTGCGATCATACGCAATCGCCTTCGTGTGCAGCAGCAACGCCGTCACGTGACCACGCAGCACCGGCAGCGTCGCGCCCGGGGCCAGCACCGCGTACACGCGCGTCAGCGAGTCGGCGCGCAGCGTGGACAGCCGCTCTTCGGTGTCGTGTGTGCGTGGCAGCAGACCGCGCAGCTGTGCGCACAGCTCTGACATTCGCTGTGATGTCGACGGGACCGTGTCGACCTCTACGTAGCTCGGCGCACGCAGCTGCTGCTGCTGCTGCTCTCGTTGTTGTTGTTGCTGTTGCGCTGCTGTCGACTTGCTCTTCTTGCCTTTACCACGGCTGCCATGACTGCTATCCTTGTCGTCTGCATCGCTGTCCTCGGCGCTGCTGTCGTTGCCACTGCTCTTTGCTGCTGCTGTTGCTGCTGCTGCTGCTGTTGTTGTCGCGGTGGTGGTGGTGGTGGTGGCCGTTGACGAGGTCGACGTCGACGACAGTGGTGCAATGCTCGGCTTGCACAACACCTCCACCACACCCCACGAGGCGTCCACGATCAGCTCCGTCACCGGCAGCGTCTCGGTCATCGTTGACGCCGGCAGCAGCGACGGGAACACGAGTGAGACGTGCACCTCGTGCGTCTTGCTGTCGTTGAACAGCGTCCATTGCGTGCGCGTTGGCACCAGTCGTCGCAGCCGCCGTGACGACAGGTGCCGCAGCAGCGGTGGCGTCGACGACGACGGCGATGGTGTCGCCGCTGCCAGCGCCGCAGCGGCAGTGGCCGTCGTCAACGTCGACGCGGACGCGAGCAGGCGCAGTGAATTGCTGCTCTGATGCGCAGACTTCAGCACCAGCGCCGGTGGGGCGGGCTGCGCGGGCGTCACCACATCGTCGGCCTGCCGCGCCCCGAGCAGCCGCACATACGACACCTGACGGCGCAGCTTGATAGGCGACTGCGGTGACGGCGGTGCGGCCTCTGCGCCATGGCTGTGGCTGTTGTTGTTGTTGCTACTACTAATGCTACTGCCACCATGGGCCATGTCGCGTGCCGCCGCGCCACCACTACCGCGTCTGTCGTGTACGTTGCTCGCTAGCGCCGTGTTGCCGTAGCTGCTGCTGCTGTTGTTGTGCTTGTTGTCGCCGTCGCCGTCGCCGCTGCCTCTGCGGTCGCGACAGGCGGCACTGGACACGCCATCGTCACCATCGCCCTGCGCCCCACCACCACCACTACCGCTGCTCGTCTTGCTGTTGTTCGCCGTGTCAATGTTGAAGCCTTTGCGCACGCCATTGTTTGTAATGCGCTCCGTCGGTGCCATTGGCTTGCCATTGTCGTCAATCGCAAAGGCAATCGCATAGCACGCGCCCATGCGTTGTGTGTTACGGGCAAAGGTAGACCAGCTGCGGTGGAGCGACAGCAGTGCCGCAAGCGATGGTGGCAGCGGCGGTGGCGGGCTGCCTTTGCCGATCGCAGTCGCCGCTGCTGCACCGTTGCCATCGTGACAGTTCGACTCGATGGTCATGCCGTTGCTGCTGCTGCTGTCCACGTCATTGCCGCGCGACGGCGTCTGCGACTGCGCCGTCTTGTTCTTTCGCGCCTTCGTTGACGCAGCCTCGTCGTCTGCGCGACTCGGCTCTGCTGCACTCAGCGTTGCGGGTGCAGCACGCAGCGGCAGCAGCAGCGTTGGCGCCGACGTGAGCGACAGCACATTGCCGCTCTGTGCACCGCACGGCAGTAGCTTTGCGGGCACGGCGCGTGCGGAGGGCATGCCGTGTAGAAAGAAGCAGCAAGGCTGTCGTCGGTGCGGCTGTGCGCTCGCCGTGTCGTCGGCGAGCACACTACCACTCGCGCCCATGGCGAGCACACCGAGTGGTATAGCTACTATGTGTATGCGTACACAAACAACTACGCACGTCTGCACACACACACACACACACACACACGTCACAATGACAAAGCATAGCAACAACAACAACAAGATGCAGCGCATGCACGTAAACATACACACAAACATGCACAAAAGACACGCTCTGCACCGTGACGACTGTGCACTTGTGCAGCATGCAGGCAATGACACAAGGTGTGTATGCAATAGTGAGACGAGACACACACACACACACATATCGTATGACTCTGTGTGTGTGTGTGCGGCTGCGCGCGTGATGCACGGCGAATGTATGTATGTACAAACAAACACGTTACAATGTACAGTGTCGCCTCGTCTGCGCGCGCGCATGCATACTGCGATTACACACACACACACACACACACACACACACGCACATGCGCACTCGTGACGCAAGCACTCTTCATCAGCGACAAATGGACAAAAGATGCGTGCAAAGACAACGACACACAACAAACAAACGAACGCAGCGTGCTTGCGTATGTATAGACGAGACGAGTTGCGCGCTTGTGTGTGTATGTATAGAGAGAGAATGATGTATAGCGACAACAGTTATATACACACACACACACACAAAGAGAGAGAAGGAGCATATGTGTATGTGTGCGTGTGTTCTAGCAGCAGCGCGCTGCACGACGGTGTGGTCCGCGCAGCGGCTCCGCGTCATAGTGTACAACGAAGCCATTGTACTCGCCACGCATAAACGGCTGTGTCTCGCCAGGGCCGACGTCAAGGCTGAGGGTGCAGTGGCCCGTGTCACGGTCGAGCAGCTGCTGCGTCGTGTTGCCCAGTGCCGTGACCATGCTCTCGTGACCAAACGTCGCCGTCACGTGCATGCAGTAGTGCGCCGTGTCATTGTAAAAATACCACGTGTGGTGCAGCGCGTCCTCGAGACGAAAGAGCAGGCCATTCGCCTCGTCAAAGCACGGGTACACGGCCACGCTGCGTGCGCACGGCAGGGCCGCGGGGCCGCCACCGTGGTAGTCAATCGAGCCCGACAGACGACGCAGCAGTGTGGCCGCGTGACAGCCACCACCGCCGCCGCCGCCGTGGCGTGTAGGCTTGATGCTCTCACGATGCAGCGAGCGCAACGAGGGCGACCGCTGTGCGGCGTCCTTGTCGTCGTCGTCACTGTCATTGTGTTGCTGCTGCTGCTGCTGCTGCTGCTGCTGCTGTCGTCGTGGTGACCTGACCACAGTCACCTCCGTCGTCGTCTGCGTCACGTGCAGCATCGTGGCTGCGTCGGGTGCGACATGTGCGTCGCCACCGCCGCCGTGCTCGAGTGGCGCACATGCCATGTCCTTGTCACCGCGATGCTGACGCGCAGCAGCAGCCGCTGCCGATGACGACGATGGTGGTGACGTGGTCAGTTGTGTGACGGCAACCTCGTCTCTTCGCTCGACCACTGCCACCGTGTAGGGCGAGCGCGATCTGCGCTGTGAAGGTGACTGCAGCACGGCGGACATGACGACACACCTCTGTAACAGCAAAGCGCGCACACACAAAAGCACGCGAATATGTGTGTTTTGTGTAACACAAAGTGTCTACGCGTGCTTGTACAAGAGACACACACACACAAGCAAACAAACACAGGCGAGCAGTGACAGCACCAAACATACACACGTACACACACACACAAGCACACAGAAAAGAAGGTGCGTTACACTACACAGGACGACCAAACAGAGCCACACTGCCGCGAGCAGTAGCGAGCACAGTCAGTGGCCGTGTCGTGTGCACACACGCCGCCGTCACCACCTCACGCAGAACACAACGCGTACCTGCAAACAGCGACGGCGACAAGACCGCTGCAGCGGCCTGACGATCACCGTAACAATGACGACGACTGAGGCTGTCACGGTCGTTGTTGTTGTTGTCCTTGTCATCGTTGCGTGTGCCCGTCGGCAACTCGTGCATCTGCAGTGGCTCGCTCACGTACACCGCCGCGCCCGTCGTCGTCAGCGTCAACAAGCGGCGGCTGCTCGCACTCACACTCATGCGGCACGCATCGTGGCCATCCTTGTCTTGTTCTTGCTGTTGCTGCTGCTGCTGCAGTGACGTCATGTGTGTCATGCTTGTTGCCCGTATGTTGCTCACAACACCACCACCACTGCTGCTCGTGCGCCGCGACAGCGGTGCTGTACAAAACGCATGCAGCGGTGTGCGCAGCATGCGATCGTCCCACGCAAGCAGCACGCCCGTCGTGTAGCCCGTCGTCAGCATGTGCGGGTAGCGTAGCGAGTAGCCGACATGTACACAATGCACATACAATGCACACACATTGTTGCTGCCGCACTCGGTGTCACTCGCCAATGACGGCGGCGGCGAGAGCATATGCATCGCGCGTGTGCTGCGTACGTCATACAAACGCACAGTGCCCGTCGCGAGTGCAAAATAATACGGCACAGTCGGGTGCGTCGTCAGCACCGACGCCGTTGTGTGCGTAGCAGCAGTCGTTGCTGCTGCAGCCATCGTGACAGTGTTGTTGTTGTTGTTGTGCGGCAGGACATCATCCTCGCCGCGCACATGACACACATACGCCTCCTGCTCTGTGCACATGTCCCACGCAGCCACGACAGCATCCGCACTGCTGCCGCTGTTGCGTGCAACGTACAACAGCGACGATGACGGCTGATAGCTCGACAGGCACGCGTGGGCACGGCTATAGTGTGCCAGTGGCCAAGCACGACGTGCACTACTGCTGCTGCTGTTGCTGCTGCCCGTGTAGTTGCAGTCGAGCGGCGTGGTGGCAAACGCAGCGACGCGATGCACGCACGACGCGCGTGTGTAGTCGGCAAGCAACTCGACAACACCGCAGTGGTGCACTGCACACAACAGCGGCCGTTGTGCGGGGTCAATGAGGTGCAGTGCACGCACACATACGCATCGCCTACTCTCCTCTTGTTGCTGTTGCAATGTCTTATTCTTGTTGCCGCCGCAGCCGCCACGCTTGCTCGTGTGCAGTGACCTGTGCTCGTCATCACCGCTGCCGCTGCCGATCCTGTCGTCGTCGTCGTCATTGTCGTTTGTGTTGTTGTCGTGGTGTGTCGTCGGCGTGTCGCGCACACAAGACGCACGATAGTGGGCAACACATTGCAACACAGCAGCACTACGTGCAACAACGTCACTGCTGCTGTTGCTGCTGCTGCGTGTGTTGTACGTCCACACACGCACATCACCGCGTGTGGTGCACGTCACGGCATGAGGCAGCGTCGGGTGCAGCAAGACACAGCGTACGGCGTCATCATACTTGTCGTTGTTGTTGTTGTTGTTGTGTGCAGCAAGCAGTGCAAAGGGTATGCGGTGTTGACGCTGCTCGTGCAGCTGTGCCGGTGCAAGAGCACAACGTCGACTACTGCCGCAGCCATCGTCGTGTGTACACGAGACAACAAGCGCACTCGTCACACGATGTGTGTCATCGCGTGCGTCGCTCGTGTCGGCTACAGCAGCCTGATTACGCTGCTCATCGTCGTCATGACTACTGCCGCTGTTGCTGCTGCTGCTGTTGCCACTGCTGCCGTTGTGGCCTGGTAGAGCGCACAGCGGCAGCGCGTCGAGTGCACACGACGCCGACAAGCCATCGCGCAGCTGTGCCGCGTAGCGCCGTCGACGGCGATCGTCGCAGAGGCCGTCACACACATTCGTGTCGCTCACCTCCTCGTCATCGTCGTCGCCGTCGTCATTGCGGCGGCAATGCGTATGACAGTGCTGCGCACCATCGAGCAGCGGGTGAGCAAGGAAGGAGAGGGCGCTGTACACGAAGCGATACTGTGCACTGCGTGTGGCTGCTGCTGCTGCGGCGGCGGCGTGTGCGTGTGCGTGCACGTGTGCACTAGTGTGATGTGGTGACGCGTACATGTCGTCACTGTCATCATCATCACTGCTGCTGTTGCTGCTGCTGTTGTTGTCATTGTCACTGCCGCCATCGATCGTGGTGCCGCCGCGACCACCTCTGCCATCGCACACGGCGCCGACGCGCGCAGCACCGCCGTGTCGTGTGAGGCCGCTGCATTCGCTACGTGCGTGCTGCCGAGGAGGTGTGACACTGCCGCCGTCGTCCTTGTCGTCATCGCGACAGCGACGATGATGTGGCGTTGCGCACAACGCCGCTGCGCAGCTGCCGCCCATGCGCTCGCGCACATACGCGTAGAGCGCACGCCACACACCGTTACCACCGTCACCGTCATCCTCGTCATCATCGTCGCTGCTGTTGTTGTTGTTTCTGTGTGCGAGCAGCGCATGACGACGCAGCGTGGATGAGGACGCCAGCAACGTTGCTCTCGTCGTCGCCGCTGCCGACGTCGTGTGCTTGTGTGTTGTCGGCAGCAACGACGGTGACGGCAACAGCAGCAGCGTGTGATGTGCGTGTGCATGGCTGTCGCGGTGTGGTCGTCGTGCTGCCGGCGGCACGTGTGTGATGTGCGCTCGATGCGGTGATGTATGCGTTGCACTAGTCCCTGTACTGCTGTTGCCATTGTTGTTGTTGTTGTTGTTGTGTAGTGCGCAGCGGTGTGCAGAGGCGGCTGCCGCCGCCGGCAGCGTTGGCATATGCAGAAAGCTGAGCTCGTTGACAATAACACGTCGCGCCATCGTCGCGACGCGCACACACACATCGCTGTACGCAAACGCACACAACTGCAGCGCAATACTCGCAAGCTGCTGCTGCGTTGTCGTCGTTGTCGCTGCTGCTGCTGCAGACATTGTTGCACTTGTCGATGACGCAGTTGTTGTCGCTGCTGTTGCTGTTGTGCTGCCATCACCCGGCAGTGCACCGAGGCTGCACGCGTGCTTGCTCGTCACACCCGCAACGACGTTGCCGCCCTTCTCGTTGTGGTCATTGTCGTCGTCGTCACTCGCCATACCTGCTGCACGGTGCGGCGTCTGCTGCCGCCGTTGCTGCCTCTGTTCGTGCTGTGTGCGCAGCCATTGTGCAACGCACATGCGTACATGACGCGCCATCGACGTGTGTGCATTGTACGACAAGGAAGGCGATGAGCGAGAGCGCTGCATCACATGTTTGCGCTGTTGCTGCATCAGCCACCGCAGCACCACGCGCAGTGTGCGCACATGCTCGAGCAGCACGTGTGCGTTGCCTTCACGTCGTTGCGCAAACAACGTCGACGCCGCCGTCACATTGCTTGTCGCAGCCATGTTGTTGTTGCTAATGCTGCTGTTGCTGCCGCTGCATATGCACGACAGCAGTGCCGCCACATACGCACACTGCAGTGACGTTGGCACGCTCGACGAGAACAACACCGCCGTCATGGCACGCAACGCCGCCCCGCGCAGCACCGACGCGTCCGCGTCGTACAGCAGCGCCTCGAGGGGCGCGAGGGCGATGCACAAGCTACGCCGCAACACACGCGCATCCGTCGCACACGACTGCTGCTGCGACTGTTGCTGTTGCTGTTGTTGTCGCGCTTGTCGTTGCGCAGCGGCTGCCGCGAGTGCGAGGCGGCCGCTGCGCGTGCACGACTGCTGCACGAGCTGCTCATACTCGTCATACTCGCTCGCATCCGCTGCCGTGTTGTTGCTGCTGCTGCTGCTCGTGACGGTGACGGCGGCGTCGCTCTGCGGCAGTCGCCACGTCGAATGCAGCAACACGTGCAGCAACGTCACGAGCACCAGTGTGTAGCGTACGCGATGCGGCTGCTGCTGCTGCCGCTGCTCGTCGTAGAGCAGTTGACAGCACTGCTGCAGCACCCCTTCGTCTTGACACCGCACACACGCGTCACTCGTGTGTACGGCCAGCATGCACAGCAGCGCCGCGGACAGCAGTCGCTGTCCACGTCCACACGCGTACAACCCGAGCGTTGTGTGCTGCCACGCACCGCTGCTCATGTCCTCTGCAGTGTCACGCGCCGTTGACGCGTACAACGGCAGCGATGACGATGACGTGGTGGTGGTGAGTGTCGAGGCGGCTCGTGTGCTTGCAGCACTGCTGTGTGGTGACAACGTCACGGGACAGCGCAACACCTCTGCACACACGCGCACCACCGTCGCATACGGCGATGCCGCTGCTCCTGCTCCTCCTCCTGCTGTTCCTGCGGCGAGGGTGACGTCCACGTAACACGACTTAGCAAACACAAACAGAGCGGCAGGCAGCAGCCGCGTCCGCAGGTCTGCGCGCACCCAGTAGTGATCGAGCACGAGGCGATAGACGTTCATCTCCGCGCACTGCAGCACCTCCGCAGGGCCCGTGTCGACCAGACGACAGAGCAGCTGTGTGGCCTTGTGCCGATGTGCCGCCGTGAGCAGCGTCTGCAGCAGCATCGGCAGCCGCTCGATGAGGGGAAAGTGCACCATACGCGACAGCAACACCGAGGTGGACGGTGCAGGCACAGGGTCATGATGACGCGTATGCTTGCTGCTCGTGTGCGTGCGCTCGTCGTCGCGGCTCGTGCTGGTGCACATTGGCATCGTGAACGCACGCAGCACCGTGTCCAGGCTGTGCAGTTCACTGAGAAACAAGTCAGGCAGCTGCAACACCGCGTCGTGACGCACGACGGGCAGCGGCTGTGCAGCCGCCATGGCCGCCGTCGCCGCAGCCAGAGCGTCACGCACGCTGACAACAACAGCACCATCCGCCGCTGCGGCTGCTGTCGGTGTTGTTCTTGTGCGCGCCTCGTCTGCGCTATCACCGTCACTGACGCTGTCCGTGTCGTCCTCCTCGTCCTCGTCATTGTCGTCGTCATTGTCGTCGTCATTGTATGTGTCATCTACAGCTCTGCGCTGCATATGCGCCGATGCTGCGACTACGTGCTGTTGTTGTTGCTGCTGTTGCTTTAGCAGGAGGTGTCGTTGTTGCTCGCGTGCCTCGTGCTCGTAGCGCCACCGCGTCGCCGGCATGTCAAGCCACGCACGAAACTCACGCACGCTGTGCAGCGGTCGCGCCGGTGTGGGCGAGACAACACGCAACAGCGCCACAAACGTTGCCTCAATCGCCGCGTTGAGCGTATGCCAGAGTGCGTGTGTGTGCATGGGCGGCAGAGGCGGGTACACGCTCACGGCCCCACCCAGCCCGGCCACCACCAGATACTCGGCCAGCACGTAGCCGCGAAAGAGCGGCGCAACGTAGACGTCCTCGCGAAAGAGCAGTGCATAGTCGTCCGCGCTGAGCGACGTCCATGCTACACACTCAATGACTGTTTGCATGTACCAGTGCAGCTGCCCGAGCGGCGTCTTCTTGTCTGCCGCCGCACCCTGCTGCACAAACAGGTAGAGCAACGAGGGATGTAGTGCGTCGCTCGCGCGTGCGCGTGTGCGTGTGTGCCGTGCAGACAATCCGCTGTGTCGGGCCATGTACCACAGCATCGCCGTCTGCACGGGCGTTGTCAAGCAGCTTGTGAGAATGTCATCGGGCAGCTGTGCGTGCCGTGACAGCAATGTCGCATCGGCGCTGGCGCACGACGTCGTCGCACTCGCGCCCGACGCGCCAATGAAGAAGAACTCACCTCGTGCAGGCAGCAAACGCGGCCGTGACTGCGCCACCGCGGCGCGTGTGACTGTGCTGCTTGCCGTCGTCGTGACGGCCTCGCCGAGCACGTCGAGCTCTACGGCGCTGATGGGCCGACTCGACGACGAGGCGAGCGGCCGCCGCTGCTGCTGCTGCTGCTGCTGTGATGGTGGTAGTGACGAGGACGCGGATGACGAAGACGTTTGCTGCTGCTGCTGTTGCTGTTGCTGCCTCACTGCTGCGACGGCCGCACTACGCAGTCGCTTGTCGTGCGCACGCAGCAGCTCGTGCAACACATCACCCGCAGCGGGGCAGTCGGCGATGAACACCAGCGGCAGCTGTGCGCGTGACAGTAGCGTCGACAGCGACACGGCAATGTGCGGTGCCAATGGTGTGCCGCACAAATGTGCATGACGCGCCGCGCACAAGCCGTGTGTGTCGCTGTTGTCGCTGCTGTTGCTGTTGCTGATATAGCTGCTACCGCTACTGCTGTCACTCGCCTCCTCGCGGCCGTCCACATGGCTGCCACCACCGTCACTGTCAGGACCGCTCTCGTTGCTGTTGTTGCGCCCTGCCGGTGACAGCGACGGGGGCGTGTGGTGTGTGTACAACACCACGTCGCGGCCACCGCGCCGCAGCACCGCGTCACGCTGAACACTGCCACACGCGTAGTAGTGAAAGATGACCTTCGCCGTACCCGCCACCGCACGTGCCTCGGCGACGCCCTCGTACACGTCTTGTGCGCACTGCGGCAACGGTGGGGCGGCGGTGCTGAGCATGTGCAGGCGTCGTGCGGCAACGTGTGCGTACTGCTGCGTCAACAGCGTGCGCAGCTGCGCGAGGGCGGCGTGTGCGTTGCCGAGTGTGTTGGCAGGACAGTGCCACGCAAACAGACGAGCCGTAGCGGCATCGCTACCACCACCACTACCGCCTCCGTGTTCGGCTGCGCCGCTGCTGCGCCCCATATTGTAACGGCAGCTATCCTGCCAGCATGCAGCATTGCTGTTGCTGCTGCTGTCGCTACTGCAACCACCATTGTTGCACAATACGCTCGCGGGCAGGCTAATGGCCAAGTACAATGCGCGCGTGTGCGTCATCGTGACAGATGTGGCGGCGCTGATGTTGTGCGTGCGGTGCTGTGCACCACGCCGCAGCCACACCTCGTCCCAGCGCTCACCACGACGCTGCTGTCGTCGCCATGTGTGCAGCACACTGCGCGGACACGTGACGCAGTCATCGTCGCTGTTGTTCTTGCTGCTTGTCGTTGCTGCGCAACGCGAGAAGACACACCCCTCCTGCTCTGCCATCGCCACCGCAGGCATGGTCGTCGCTGTTGTTGTCATCATTGCGCGCACCACATGCGCATCACTGCACGGCCGCAGCACCGCACCGCTACTCGTGACGGCACCGTACACACGTGTCAACGGCTCGCGCTGTGCATCAGCGTCGCCGTCGCCCTCCTTGGCCTCGTCGTTGGTGTGTGTGTTGTGCGACACAAGCAGACTGTACAGCACCTTGCTCGACAGCGGCTGCGCGAGCTCACTCAGCGCAGGTAGCGAGGGCGGCGAGGCGAGGGTGGTGGTGGGCGTGCGTGGCGACGACATGGTCACTAACACCGCCACCTCACGTTCTTCGCATCGACTGCGCGTATGTATATATGTATGTATATGTACAAATGTATGTACGTGCAAGTACAAAGGACATGCAGTACAAAGACACACGCACACATACACAAACACGCACACTGAGGCACCTTGTCCTTGCGCGTTCTCATGTACGTAAACACACACACGCACACGTGTATGCATGCCACAAATGCAAATTTTGCACGCATTCTGTGCGCATGTGTTACGCATACAGCTATAACGTCAACGACTTGCTTACAAACAAGCCGCATATGTGTGGGTGGTGACACCAGTACGCACTCAAACAAACACGTACACACACACACACACACATCGACACACGAACACACACTATGCATGTGACCGGCCTCCTACTTTTACTTATACATATATCGCTACTCGTCGCCTTGTCTGTGCACATTTGCCGGCCACATGATTACATCCATACACATGTACATACATGTAAATATAGGCACATACATACACACAAAACCATACATACGAAAAAGTAAACACACACACACACACACACACACGTGCAGGCGTGCAGGCATACGCAAGTTAGTATACATACTCACGCACTGGCGCGCACGCGCACGCGTGGGGGCCGAACACAAACACAAAACGCAAGGGGTATACCCCCCTCTGGCAGAGAGGAAGAGTAAGGACATGAACATGCACGCACGGGACAATCTGACATAAGCATTCAACAACAACAATAACAACAACACAAACAACACATGTACACACACACATACATATACACACCCCTACACCTGCCCTCGTTGTCTTTCACACACACACACACTCACACACTCACACACACACTCTCTCTCTCACTCTCCATTTCGCTTTTCTCGATCTCGCCCTCTCGCTCTCACTCCGTCACGCAAAGCTACATCGGTGCACATTACTAGAGCCGAAACAGCGTCTCGTCCTCCACGTAGCGCGCCTCAAGGGTGTCGACGCGCCAGCCAGTCACGGTGCCCGAGACAAACAACTCCGTCGCACCTGGCTTGACGTCAACTTCATAGATGAACTTGCCAAAGTCGTCCTCGTTACCTTCGTCAGGGTCGTCGATGCGGAAGCCGGTGGTTTTGTCTAGCGGCGTGAGGCGCGAGTCATAGTCGAACAAGATGCCGACGTGTATAATCATGTCCTTTGTGTCATTGTAGAAAAACCAGTGACCCTCCACCTTGTTGAAGCAGCGAAAGAGCATGTCGTTGAACATGGGCGTGATGCGTGTGTACCGCAGCTTCGGCCCAGCATTCTTGAAATGTATGCTGTTCTTGCCCATCGTTGCTGCTCAGGTGCGCTCGTGTACACTGTGAAGCAAGAGAGTGCGTAAGCGTATGTCTGTGTCTGTGTCTCTCGGTGTGTGTGTGTGTGTGTGTGTGCACGTACGTGTTATTGTCACACGGTCGTCTTTGCTACCTTCTTGCTACTATGTGAGCTCGCTACTGACAAGCAACGTGACAGCCGCAGTGTGTCACACAAGAACGAGCAACACACATACACACGCAAGTGCAATGTGTACGCACACAACATCAAAAACATTCTACACTACAATCACATAAACACATATGCACAATGACACACACACACACGGACGATAACTGCGATGGGGTCACAAACACACGCACGACCACATATACACACAAACACACATACACGTGTAAGCACATGTGTATACACGCGAGACGATGAATGGGCAACAAGTCGCTACTATGATCACGACACACCGCCACACACACACACACACACACACACACACACACACATACACACGAAAGCACATTTACACATTAGCACATGACGCAACAACGTTACAGACGATACCGCGTCTCGTCCTCTTCGTAGCGTGCCTCAAGGGTGTCGACGCGCCAGCCAGTCACGGTGCCCGAGACAAACGGCTCCGTCTCACCTGGCTTGATGTCGACCTCGAACATAAACTTGCCAAAGTCGTCCTCGTTACCTTCGTCAGGGTCGTCGATGCGGAAGCCCATCGTTTTGCCTTGTTGCATGATACGCGAGTCATAGTCGAACAAGATGCCGACGTGTATGATCATGTCCTTTGTGTCATTGTAGAAAAACCATAGCTGCTGGTCCTCGCGGTAGCAACGGTACAACATCTTGTTGAACATGGGCGTGATGCGTGTGTACGGCATCTTCGGCCCACCACGCCTGAACTGTATCGGCGGCGCCTTTGTCTGCTTGCCGGCCTTCCTCGACTTGCTGGCACCACCACCCATGTTGTGTGTGTGTTGCTTTGTGTACGTGTATTGTGTCTGCTATTGTTGCAGTGACGGTGCACTATGTGGTCGTGACTGCTACATACAAAAAGCAAGTCAGTGATAGTAAACGCGGCAGCACACGACATGCAGCACATACCTCGTCCCACTCCTTCCTCTGACCACACACACACACGTACACGTGTGCACAAGTTAACTGATGCTGACATGTCACGTACATAATAACGCATGTATACATACGTATGCACATACGGTATCGCACTTGTTGACACACACACACACACTTCCTAAACATATATCTGAACACATGCGTCCGCACAACAATGATGCCAGCTTGGCACTCAGACAGACCTTGACACACACACACACGCACGCACCTTTGCTCGCACACACATATACCCGCAAGCACACGCTTGCGTTTGGCACGTCAGCGGACATGCGCACACGATGCACACGTACACACGCACACATACATTCTTACACACCTACACCTACCTGTGTGTGTGTGTATGTGTGTGCACGTGTAGATATACATATATATGTTTATTTCCATACGAAGTGACATACATACATACAGCAAAACACATTGTAAAAAACATACTACTCTGCACGCGCAGCACGCATCGGCTTACCTCGCTCTTTTGCTGCGCTCGTCTCGCCAATACGACCAACACATGTACGCGTGCGACAATAACAACAACAATCACCACCTATATACACACGCCGCACCGCTCCGCACATATATACGCACGTACGCATATAAGCACGCACATGTAACAAAAAAACAACACACATACACACACAGAAAGAGGCAGGGGCGAATACTAAAACTCTTCAGCCTTGGGAGGGTTGAGGCGGCGCATGTACTCCTTCTCATTCTTCTCCGGGTGCAAACTAAAGTACTCCTCGGACAGCGGCAACGCCTCGTACTTGCTCTCGTACGTGTTCAGCGTACCCGTGACAAACAGCGCCGTCGACATGGGCTCGACGACAACGACGCACAAGAGACCGTCGTCCTGCTGCGTTGCCGTGACGTTCTTCGCGGGCTGCACGTCGCTGTCAGAGCCGAACAAGTACGTCACGCGGAACTGGTAGTCAGGCGAGCCATTGTAAAACCACCACTCGCACGTGTCTGGCTTGAAGATGCGCGTCAGCAGGCCGCCAAAGAACTGCGACTGCTCACCCGCGATGGGCACCCGCTTCGCCACTGGCTTCGAGCTGGACGAGCCCATGATGTACGCTGCCTTGTAGTGTTTGTATACTCGTACGAGTGTGTGTGTGTTTACGTTTGTGTGGTGTGTGGTGTGGTGGCTGTACTACGTTGTGCTACTACAACGCAAAGCATGACAACGGCAATGTGCTACACACACACACACACACACACACACACACACCATTCGCAGCCATGTGCATCATAATCTTGCATGCCTTGTAAGAAGAGACCGACATACACACGCCGACACACACTCACTCACTCACTCTCTCTCACGCATAAACACACACACCTACAGACACACGCGCCTAGTCTGCACACACCCTTGCACGAGCACACACTATGACTAGCGATTGCACTACGCTCAATACATATAGACCTGCAAAAAACAACAACATACACCTACACATGTTCGCACGTGAACACGTGTGCCATTGTGTACACTCTTTCCACTTCACTTACACACGCACACGCACACACGTCCGCGCTTATGCATTTGTTCGCATACTATGCATACGCATAACAACAGTGACAATAGCGACAACTGCACACACACACGCACACACACACACACTAATGCATACATACATACATACATGCGTACATACATATACGATATGCACAATAACGTGCACACGATGAACACGGTGTCAACCCATGCTACAAACGAAAAAATGATATAGGTGCACATTTGCACTCGCATGTGTTTGTTGCGTGCGCGCGTGCAATCACGCAAGCCGTGTCACTTGCCCTTCCTTCCCCGTCTGCCCTCGCTGACTACCGCCCTTCGCTCACTCGACAACTGCATCGCAACGACGCTTGCCGTCGTCCGTGTGCACATGCTTCGACGCAGCAACAACAACAACAACATTAACAATGTGCGTGCCATACACAAGCACATACATCACCACACACACACACACACACACACAGACATACATATATATATATATATACATACATACAGTCACACACTCACACACACACATATATATATGCACATGTGTGAAAGGGGGGCGCGCGCTCGCTTGTCGCCGGTGCGCCTACGCCGCGTGGTGCTAGCGCGCATCCTCGCTCATCTGCAGCGCCGTGCCGACGTAAATGTCGGGGAAGAACTGACCGACACTGCGTGCCTGGTACTCGGTTTGCGTCGTGATCGCGTCATAGTTGAACTTTGGCACATTGTCAAAGACCCGGTTCTCCGGCGCGAGCGCGCGAAACGCCACTTGCACGGTGCTCTTCGGCGTGCCAATCTCGGTCGGCGACAGCAAGCCAATGACGTACGGCAGCCGCGCGTAGCGGCTCATCGAGCGCGGAATGACAAGATACGGCGAGAACTCGGGCCGGAACTCGTAGAACATGCTCACGTCACGGCTCTGCAAGAACGTGTACTCGGGCGACGGGTGGTCATTGTCGAAGCCGCTGTTCATGTCAACGCGCATCGGCGTCGGCGCGCCACCGCCCGTCGCGATGCTGATCATCAGCGGGCAGTGCTCCGACTTGGTCGTCGCGCGCTTGTCGTCTTGCGACAGCATCACCGTCATCATCGTCGGCTCCGACACGCTGATCTCGAGGCACGTCGTGGGCACGTCCTGGAAGAAGGTACCGCGGATGCGGTAGTCGTAGATGGGGTAGTGCATGAAGCACACCCCACACGAGATGAAGAACGCCTGCGCGTCGCACCACTCCATGACAAACGTGCCATTGTCTTCGTCCTTGTTGTACTTGAAGTGGCGCGCAATGCTTGGGTTCTTCTCCCACAGCGGATCGCCTTTGCGCCACGCGCCGGCCCACGTGTCCTCGGCGTCGCGCGACCATGCGTTGCGCAGCTGCAGCAGCTGTGCCGGGCCATTGTGGCCACCGTCACCTTGTCGCTCAAAGACGCCCATGTTCACCACCGTGTACGTGTGGCCGAGCAGCAGCTTGTGCTGCTCGAACAGCTTCTGCGCGTCGCTTTGCGAGCGCTGCTGCGCCGCGCGCGAGTTCGCGAGCGTCAGGTGCGTCGGCGTCGTGAAGACGACAAGGTAGCCATTGTTGACGTAGGTCTGCAGCAGGCCAAAGAGGTCAAACATCGGGTTCATCACCGACATTGCCAGCGCATTGTCAAAGTTCGAGCACGGGAAGCCGGACAGGTTTTGCAGCGCGTGTAGCGGGTCGCCGGCGATGATGAAGCCGTAGCCGCCAAACAGCTTCGCGTACGCCTTCTCGAGCACCGACGGCCACAGCTCGCACGGGTCATTCTTACTGCGCGCAAACTTGGGCTGCCCACCCGCCACGGGCATGTAGTCGTCAACAACGACGCTCGACCACCAACCGTCCTTGTTGATCGTGACGCGGTAGATGCCGCACTGACGCTCCTTCTGACCCTTCTCGACGCTCTCGGGGTGGCGAAAGAGGTCGCGCACGCGGTCGGGGTACTCGGCGAGGGCCGCCATCGCGCCCGTCAGCCACGTGTTGCCAAGGTCGCCCTTGTCGAGGTTTGCCGGGTGGACGCCGTTGCGGAAAAGACGCGCCTGCTTGGCGTTTGTGTCGGACAAGTACATGCACGGTCGCTCCCACGGCAGCACGCGCAGCTTGACAAGCGAGCCAATCTGTATCGACTTTTGCTCGGGTGGGAAGGCAAAGTCGACAAACTTGATCTTGTGCTGCACACACGCCTTCACCATCTGCTCCATCGTCGCGTTGCCCTCGAGCAGGTTGTACAGCGTCGCGCTCTCTTGCTTGATGAACTCGTCGTCCTGCCGCGCCATGTCCATGAGGTAGTCGTCGCTCAGCGACTCGGCGACAATGTCGCTCGTGAAGCCGTCCGTCTTGCCCTCGACGAACAGCTCCGTCTCGAGCGGGTAGACGATGACGGTGGCGCGAAACGAGCCATCGCTGAGTGTCTCGAGCTTGGTGTTCTCAAGCGCCTTTAGCTTGCTCTTCTTGCCAAACGTAAAGCTGATGTTCATCTGCATGTTCAGCGTATCATTGTAGAAGGACCAGCGGTGGTTGTTGGCGTCGTCGACGATGCGGTAGAGCATGCCATTGTCGAAGCACTGCAGCACCTTGCTACCCTTGTACACGGGCGCACCCCACTTGTACGGCACGTTGCCATTTTCGTCCTTTTCATTGTTGCGGTGCAGTGGCACGACGCTGGCCTCGTCAAACTCGTCAATCTTGTCAGCCTTGCTAGGCGCGCTGCGGCCTTGCGACACGCGCGACATGATTACCGCACGTGTACAATGTGTACGTGTGTCTGTGTGTGTCACTCTCTCTCTCTTTCTGTGTGTGTGTGTGTGCAATGTTGCCACAACTGCTTCCTTGTGCGTATATATGTATATGTATATGCGCGTGTGCACTTGTTGTACACGGTGGCGGCCGCAACGATGCAGATGTGTTAATCTGGCGACGAAAACAACAGCAATGACGAGGACAACAAGGAGCACGACAAGTAACACACACACACACACACACACACACACACATGCGCAGCGTGTACGTTGCGCATACACAGCACGTCATGTAAGTAGGACTTGCATGAGCGTACGCACACAGTTGCATATGCGCACACATACAAACACGTCTACGTGGTTACACATCTCTACATATATATATATATGTACGTGTGCGCGCATTTGTATACACTCCTTCACATACAAGGTACATTGCTTATGCACGTCGCATACTCCTGCCAGCACCTACTCCATCCACAGACACACACGCCACACATACACAAGAAACAACTCACACATATATACACAAAGTCACAAGAAACGCAAAGTACATGGAGCACAAAACACGAAAGCAAACAACACGTGATCGGGCAACAACGATGTAGTTTGTGTGTATGTGTGTGCGTATGTGTGTGTGCGTGTGTGTGTGCGTGGGCCACGATCGCCTCGGTCGCCTTCTTTGTGTATACAAACTATGCATATACATTTGTGTACGGCTGTGCACGTATGTGTGCGTGTACGCAACCGTCTAACTGTGTCTGTGTGTGTGTGTGTTAGTGCGTACCTCTTGCGCGCACCTGCGCTTTGCGCATGGCTTTACATTGTAGCTTGTGCCTTCTGCGCATCTCTGCCGTTTGCTCATTGTCCACACGTCTTTTTCTTCACCGTCGTCGGTGCTGCTTACCGCGCCGCGTGCCCTTCGCTACGATGACACGATACACATACATCCTTCGCTCCACGTACACAGGCACACACATATACATATACATACGGCAACATGCCGATGCACCTTGCGTCAACACAATGCACGTGTAACATGAACACGCAGTCACATCCACACGTATATACACATATATATATACACCCACGATGTGAGTACCATCGACAGGGTCGCACAGTCACAGTATGTGTGTATGCACGCCCTACGCGGCGGCATTCCCACACTACACACATACACGTCCAGCACGAGCACATACCGATTACGATGTTGTGTGCCCGACGTTGCGCACTTGTTATACAATCACTATATCTATGCACACAAACGCCACGATGACACACACACACACACACACACACACACAAACACACAGTGAGTAGGAGAACGAATGCACGGGTGCACATACAACAATAGCGTGCACAATTGCAGAGCGTTTGTGTGCATGTGCAGACGTGCCACACAGACAGGCACACACATACGCTGCTGCTACTGCTGCTGCGTGGCTACTCGGCTCGTTACGCTGCCGCCAACGCGCACACACACACACACACAACACTCACTCACATACCTCGGCACCTCACCTTGATACACACGCATCTTTGCTTACGTCACAAAACGCGCACAGCACTACCATCATGTGCATGTTCGTCACGGTGGTTGTTGTGTGCATAGGTGCGTCTTCTTCATACTCGCGTCCTTCTTTACGTGTGTGTCTATGCAAGTGTCGTGCACACACACGCACTGCAAACAAATGCACATATATATATATATATATACATATACATACACCACAATTACACATCCCTGCTCTCGCCGTTAGTGCCCCTCGTGACAGAAAGTACTACGCCACAACTCACACGTCACACGCACACACACGAGAAAACAACAACAAAACACCACAACATCAACAACGAAGCTCACCGTGGGCATACACCAGCAAGTAACGCACACACGCACGCACACACACACACACACACATGCGAAGAAACGACGATACGTAGGCCTTCTCGTACATACATGTGTGTGCATACATGGCTGTACGCATACTGCACTGCGCAAGCGACCGCGTACACGTAGTAAGCACACACACACACACACATACAGATACGCTCTTACTCGACATTGACGCCCATCTGCGTTTGTGGGAAGCCCGCACCGGGCAGCTTCTTCTGGTACTGCACCTCGCTACCGTTCAGCAGCTCCGGCTCAAACTTCGGGAAGTTCTCGAAGATGCGGTTGTCCGGCGCGAGACGGCGGAACGACACGGCAACCTCGCCCGAGCCAATCTCGCGGTTGCTGACAATGCCCAAGACAAACGGCACCTGCTGCGCCTGCCCGTCCATCGCCATCAGCCGTGGCACGACAATGTAACGGCCTGGCTCGAACTTGTAAATGAGCGACACGTCACGCGCCTGCAGAAACGTCCACTTGTCGCTGCTCGGGCACGAGCCGTTGACGGTCGAGTTGAAGATGACCCGGTACGCCGCATCATCGCCCTCCTCCGCCGGACTGGTAATGCTGATCATCACGGGCTGGTACTCGCCAGCGGCGCTGTCCTCGCCATTGCTGTTGCGGCAGCGCTTGTCCTCTTGCGAGATGCTGAACGTCATCCACGTCGGCGCCTGCACGTCGAGCTCGAGCACCGTCGACGGCACGCAGTCGTTGAAGGCGCAGTTGAGGCGGTAGTCGTACGCCGGCGCGTGCGAGAAGCACACACCGCCGCCATTGAAGAACTTCTGCACCGCCTCCCACGGCACCCAGAAGGTTGCGCTGCCCCCGCGCTTGTTCGCCTCCTGCTCGCCACCAACGTCGTCGTCGTCGGTGGTGCGGCCGTCAACGACGCCGCACGCCTCGGCCACCTCAGGGTACTCCTCCCACTTGGCGTCGCCATTCGCCCAGTCACCGGTCCACTGCACCTCGCGCCGCCACGCGTTGCGCAGCTTGACCAGTCGAGTGTCAATCTCCGGGAAGTGCTTCGCGTCAATGACCGTGTACGCGTGACCAGGAAGCAGGCCCGCGGCGCGGTACGTCTCGGCCACCTGCGCCGCGTCCGCCTCTTGATGGTGCTTCTGATGCTTGCTGTGGTGCTTCTGCTTCTGTTGCTGCGACGACGTCGGCTCCTTGCCTGGCGTGCTGCAAATGACCGTGTAGCGCGACTGGATGGCGCGCATGAGGTCATCAAAGAACTCGCTGGCAAGCTCGTCGCGCGCGACCAGGGCATCGTCGAAGCGGTACGTAGAGAAGCCCGTCAGGTCGCTCAAGGCGTGCAGCGGGTCGCCGGTGGCGATCTTGCCGTAGCTGCCGTGCAGCTTCGCAAAGGCCTTCTCGATGATACACGGCCAAATCTCCGCCCGGTCCGTCGCACTGCGCGCAAACTTGGGGTGACCGGCGGAGATGGGCAGGTAGTCGTCGACGAGGACGCTGCGCCACCAGCCATGCTTGCAAATCGTGACGCGGTACGCACCGAGCGCGTGCTCGCGCTGCGCCGCCGCCTTGCCATTGGGGTGGCGGAACAAGTCCACCAGTCGCTGCGGGTCTTCGCTGATGCACGAGATGGCGCACAGCAGCCACGAGTCACCCAGCTCACCGGCGTCGACCGCCGCACCCGCGCGCGGCCGCGCACGAAAGAGGCGCACTTGACCCGCCAGCTCCGCCGGCAGAAACGTCGACGGCCGCGCCCACGCGAGCGGCTTGAACGGCTTGGCCGCGCCCGCGTCGAGCGAGGACTGCTGCGGCGGGAACTCGGGGTCAACAAACGGTAAGTTGTTGATCAGGCACGCCCGCAGCACCACCTCGGCGTTGCGGCTGTCACACACGCGGCGAATGGCGGCGACTTCGGCGTCAATCGTCGCATTCGCCACGTCGCGGCAGCTGGCGTGGTAGTCCTCGGTGAGGGGGACGGCGTGCAGCTTGCTCGTGAAGCCGTTGACGCGACCACGCACAAACGGCTCCGTCTCGGTCGGGTCGACGATGACCTCGGCGACAAACGAGCCGTCATCTTGCTTGCGCAGCGTCGTCTTGCCCAGCGCCTCGAGCTTGCTCTGCTTGCCAAAGATAAACTGCACGTGCATCTCGTACGTGCGCGTGTCATTGTAAAAGGCCCATGACTTGTCGTCCTCGTTGACGATGCGGTACAGCAGATTAGGCTCCTCAAAGCACGACGTCACCTCACCCGCGACGCGCGGCTTGCCATTCTTGTACTCACTCTTGCGGCCACCGAGGTGCTGCTGTGCGCCGCCGTCGGCCTTGTTCGCGTCATCGCCGGCCAGCTCGTCGTTGCCGTCCGCTCCGGCGCCGTCCTCGTCCTCGTACACAGGGGTCATGCACGTCGACAGCTCCATCTCGTCGTCGCTGTCGTCGCGCGGGTCAAAGGGCACCGCGTTCCAGCGCACCACGTGGCGGTTGCGTGCGTCAGGGTGGACCAGGTGCTCGCGCGGCGCGGTGCGCTTGAGCGGGGCAAACGACGACTGCGACTTCTTGCCCTCATTGTACTCGTCGTCGTGGGCGGCGGAGCGCGGCGCCAACGCCTCGACAGCCTCCTCGGCGCGCAGCGCGAGCGGAGCAGCGGGTGCCGCCTCCTCGTTGCCGTTGAGGTCAGGGTAGTGCTTGATGGCCGCCATAAGAGGAGCAGGCACCGTCGCCGCCTCCTCGAAGCCCTCCTCCTCATGCGGCGGCGCACCACGCACCGCCTCCTCCTCGCCATCGTACAACACCGCAGGCTGCTCCTCGCCGTCGTGCAGCGTAGCGGGCTGCTCCTCTTCAGGGTTGCGCTCATGACGGTGCTTGTGCGGGTGACGGTGTGCGCGCTGCGCGTCGCCCAGCTCACGCCACTCCTCGGCAGTCGCGTCTTCGATGATGCGCTCTGGGGCAACGTGCTCCGCGTCCTCGTACGCGCCTTCGCGCTCCTCCTCGGCAGCCGTCTCCGGCGCAGCCTCGGCGTCGTCGCCGTTGATGGGCTCCTGAACATACTCGACATTGTGCAGTGGGCGTGGCTCGCGAGTGACTAGCTCGTGCGCCGCAAACTCCTGCGCGTCCTCGTCGGCAGCCGCCTCCTCGTCCTCGGGCGCCGCCGCCACCGCCTCCTCTTCCTCGACATACTCCTCCTGCGGCTGCTGGTGGTGGTGGTGGTGCTCGTCAGGCTCAGCGTGGCCATTGTGGTCATTGACATGGTGACCATTAGCCGGCACCTCATCGAGCTCCTCGGCAAACTCAGGCGCCTCCTCCGCATGCTCGTGGCCACCGTGGTGCAGGTGCATCTTGTCCTCGGCCTGGTCAATGATGTCGTGCACGCGGTCGTTGACATGTTCGCGCATGTGCGACGGCGTCTCTGACGTCGGGTAACCGGACGAGTGATTCAGCGACGCCTCGCCAGACACATTGTCCCCGCCGGCGATGCCATCTTCCTTCGAGCCGCGATGGCGGTTAGAGTGACGCCGCTCACTGTGCTTCTTCGGCGACTCAAAGCCTGTCGCGCTGTTGCGCTTGCTCGACGTTTCGCCGTCCTCGTTGTACGTCGCGTGCAACGGCTCAGGCGTGCCATTGTGGCCGTGCGACGACATAATTACACACGTGTACTGAAAGGAGGTGAGTGAACAAGATGCGAGCTGTAATAAACCGGAAGCCGACAATAAACACCAAACAATGCTACAAACAGCACAATGATATACACACACGTCACAATAACACGCACACAAACGACCTGGCAAACAGACTGACAAATGCACAAGTCTGCGACAGCACAGAACGCGCTACTCACAACTACAGCAACAATGCAAGCAGCAAAAAATTGATACGCAGGCCGACACAACAGCCACATACACGCACACAGTCAGTGTGAGTGAATATGTGTGTGTGTGTCTCGACAAGCTTTGCGTCATGCAGCATCGTCTGTCACTCGGTTACAATTTTTTTTCGCGCGGCGCCACGGCAAGCCCAGGCACCTCCCATCGCTACACTACGAAGCACGCACACGCAGCTGGCATTGTTATTTATTTTTTTACAGCACACTCCGCGTACGCCAACCGCCGTCACAGCGCTGCTGGACATGTGCACCACTCGCCACGCTCTCTTTCATCATTTTTTGCGCCTTCGTCACTATTTACACACGAAAAGAAAACAGCACACACGCACACACGCACGCGCGCGGTCACGTACACGTAAATAAAAAAAAATCGGGTGCGGGGTAGCGATGCGCGCGCGCACGTCTCAAGCGGCCACGGCGCGAGGCCAAGACGCGTGCGCGTGACGCACGAGAGGAGGGGCGAAAAGACGAAACAAAAATGAAACAACGACGCGGAAGTGTGGCGCAAATGTCGTGCGAGCGCGCGCGCACACCGTCGACACCGCAACCACTCGCCGCCGCAGCGCACGGCACACACCAGCTGCTCTTCTAGTCGACCTGCTCCATGCTCGACGTGCCGGCCGTCGCCTCCGTGGGCGCCGCCTCGGCCGCCGCGGGCTGCTCCGCCGCCGGCGCGGCCACCTCCTCCTCGTCGTCGAGCGAGAGGCCCAGCTTAATCATGCGGTGGATGCGCTCCGCGTACGCCGCCGGCTCATCGAGCGAGAAGCCCGACGTCAGCAGCGCCGTGTCGAAGAGCAAGTAGACGAGGTCCTTGACCGCCTTGTCGTTGTCGTCCGCCTCCACGCGACGCTTCAGCTCCTTGATGATCGAGTGACGCGGATTGATCTCCATCGTCTTCTTCGACATCATGTACTGCGCCATGCTCGAGTCGCGCAGAGCCTGGTTGCGCATAATCTGCTCCATGTGCGCCGACCAGCCAAACTCCGACGTGACAAGGATGCACGGCGACGTCGACAGGCGCTCCGACAGCAGCACCTTCTCGACCTTGTCGCCAAGGATGTCCTTCATCGTCTTGCACAACTTCTCGTGCGACGCCTTCTCCTCCTCGCGCTGCTTCTTCTCCTCGTCCGTCTCCTCAAAGTGCACGCCCTCCTTCGTCAGGCACGCGAACTTCTTGTCCTCGAAGTCCTTCACCTGCTGCATGACATACTCGTCAATCGGCTCCGTCATAAACAGCACCTCGAAGCCGCGGCGCTTCGCCTCCTCGATGAACGGCGACGTCTCCAGCTTCTTCTTGCTGTCGCCGGTGATGTAGTAGATGCACTTCTGGTTGGGCTTCATGCGCGTCACGTAGTCCTTCAGCGTCGTCGCCTCCTCGCCAGACTCGGTGCTGTGGTAGCGCAGCAGCTCCAGCAGCTTCTTGCGGTTCGCCGCGTCCTCGTGGATGCCGAGCTTGATGTTCTTGCCAAACTGCTCGTAGAACTGCTTGTAGTCCTCCTTGTTCTCCTCAATCTCCTCAAACAGCTCGAGCGCCTTCTTGACAATGTTCTTGCGGATCACCTTCAGAATCTTGTTCTGCTGCAGGTTCTCACGCGAGATGTTCAGCGGCAGATCCTCGCTGTCGACGACGCCCTTGATGAAGCCGAGCCAGTCGGGGCACAGGTCCTCGCAGTTGTCCATGATGAACACGCGGCGCACGTACAGCTTGATGTTGTTGCGCTTCTTGTTCGGCTCGAACATGTCGAACGGGGCGCGCTTCGGCACGAACAAGATGGAGCGGAACTCAAGCTGGCCCTCGACGGAGAAGTGCTTCGTCGCGAGCTGGTCCTCCCAGTCGTTCGAGATGGCCTTGTAGAACGCGGCGTACTCCTCCTTCGTGACGTCCTTCGGGTCGCGCGTCCACAGCGGCTTGTGCTTGTTCTGTACCTCATAGTCGTTCGTCACCTCCTTCACCTTCTTCGTCTTCTTCTTCTTGTCCTCCTTCACCTCCTCCACCTTGGGCTCCTCCTCGTTCTCGCCCTCCTTCTCCGGCTTCGCCTCCTCCTCCTCATCCTCGTCGGTGACCTCCTTCTCCGACGTACGCTGGACGAGCAGCTCAATGTCGTAGCCGATGAACTCCGAGTGCTTCTTGATCAGCTCCTTGATGCGGCGCTCCTCAAGGTACTCCTGCTGGTCCTCCTTGAGGTGGAGCGTGATGCGCGTGCCGCGCTTCAACTCGGTGTCGGGAGCCGGCGTGATCGTGAACGTGCCGCCCGCCGACGACTCCCACACGTACGCCTCGTCCGTGTTGTGCTTCGACACAACCGTCACACGGTCCGCGACGAGGTACGCCGAGTAGAAGCCGACGCCGAACTGGCCAATCATGCTCATGTCACCGCCCGCCTCGAGCGCCTCCATGAACGCCTTTGTGCCAGAGCGCGCAATCGTACCGAGGTTGTTGACAAGGTCCGCCTTCGTCATACCAATGCCATTGTCCTCGACCGTCAGCGTCTTGTTGTTCTTGTCAGGGATGATGCGGATGCGCAGACGCGTGTCCTCGCCCAGGACGGACGGGTCGGTCAGGCTCTGGTAGCGGATCTTGTCGCACGCATCGGACGAGTTGCTGATCAGCTCGCGGAGGAAAATTTCCTTGTTCGAGTAGAAGGTGTTGATGATCAGCGACATCAGCTGATTGATCTCAGCCTGGAATGCGAATGTCTCGGCCATGGTGGTGTGTGGTGAAGTGTAACTGGCTGACAAAAAATTCAGACAGGTGATGTTACGCCTGNGTCGCGTTGCATTTAATGTCTGCACAGATCCCGGCAAGACTGTTGTTGCGTTGCGCAGGCATGTTTGCCACGTCGAGGCATCGCGCAGTCGGGCTGACAGTCATGCCGTCAAAGAAGTTTGGTGACGCGCATTGCGTATTTGTGTACAAGTCAATGACAGGACAGAAGTCAACAAATAATGCGGATCCGATCAACGCAGGGTCTGTGAAGTAGTAAACATACTCGGGAACCGTATCCTTTATGCTTGTAATCATGTATGAGCCAATGCCGTAACTGCTGTAGTCGCATTTGTTATAGTTGTGTCATTGCAAAACGTGCTTGGCTATTCGGCGACGGTGCTTGTCGATAGCGGCGCTGTTTTGTGTTGTTACGCGCTGAGCGCAAGCGGGCATGCGTGGGCGAAGGCGCTTGTGCGTTAGCGAGCGTGCGCAGGGTGTGTATTTGCCATGGGTTGCGGTGTTTGTGCCTTTTGCATTGCGCGTACGCGCGTGCGACGTGTGTTATTGTAATGCGTTTTTACGCGGTGTATACGTTTCGCGCGGGCGATGCAGTGAAGGCGCGTTCGCGTGCGACGTTGGCAGTTTTGTGTGCGCGCTTGCGCGGCGGTGACGTGGCGTGTTGGCGACTTTGCGCGTCACGCGGCGCGGGCGCGGCGTGGCGATGTGGTCATGTGTCGCTGTGGCGCAAGCGCGCGGCGAGGAGGTGTCGGTGCTACGAGACGAAATGCACGCAAGCAGTGCAGTTATTGTGCGGCGCTCATGTGCAGTTAACGTGTGTGCTCGTGCGTTTTGTTGTGCGTGCTGTGTTATGCTTTTTGCCTCGCGTGCGCCCCACTTACTCGTGCTGCCGCGGGCGGCGGCGCGTGTGCGACAGCAACTCGTGCACGCCGCGGCGCTCGCGGTCAAGGGCGTGTCGCGTGTGTGCGCGCAGCGCGCGCTTTACTTCGGCGTATTCGTGGCGCAAGTACGGCGTCGCGGTCGCGTAGAGCAAGTACAACGCCACCGCAAAGATGCCGTGCGTCAGCCACATCGCACCGCGCTCGACCTCCTCGGCGCGCAAACGCAGCGACTGCCACATACTCGGAAAGAGCAGCGCGAGGCTGGCGGCGGCGCCGGCGCCGTGCTGGCGCGGCTGCGCCGTCAGCACGTGCGCGAGTAGCGCGGCCACGCCGGCGCACTCGAGCGCGAACACGTATGGCGCCGGCGACGTGTGCCACGGCAGCGCCGCGTCGCCGCCGAGGCCTGCGCTTGCGCGATACTCGCTGGCCCACTTCATGCTGGCGAGGACGCCGTTGGCGCAGACGAGCAGCGCGTAGGCAAACAGCGCCAACACAAAGCGCCGCGCCGTGAAGAGCGACGACGCGCTTGCGAGCTGGGCGTGCCGCCAGTGCGTGGCGAGGCGGCCGCGCGCCCTCGTCACGGCAAGGACCGCCGCCACCGCCACCGCGCACGTGCACGCCATCATTGCAAGTGCCACGCCACGCGCGTCGTCGTAGTAGCGCCATGAAACGTACGCCGTTGGCGGCGGCGGTGTCCTGGCGGCGGCCGCGGCGGCCTCGCGCGCGCGCCGCTCCTGCGCCAGCCTCCACTGCTGCTCGACGTCGAGGTGCGCGGCCGACGGCGCGGGCATCGCGCAACGCAATGTGTGTGTGTGTGTGTGTGTGTGTTGTGCTTCTTTTCGTTTGTGGCAAGGCAAAGGGCAATGTCGCAGACGTGGTCGTCATGTCGCGCGCGCCTTGTCGTCGTTGCGCGGCGGCGGCGGCGCTGCGCGCTACCACACAATGGCGGGCATCGGTATGCCCAGAAAAACGTGCGCGTCCCACACCGCCGGCGCGACGTCGCCGCCCGCGTCGCCTGGCGCGCGCAACGGCACATTGAACAGCTGGTCGGCGAGCTCGTCGAGGCGCAGGACAAAGTAGTGCGGCGCCGCCGTCTTCTGCGCCGCCGCGGCGGCGCGCGCGTCTGTGTCGCCGTCGTTGCGCGCGCGCTTGCCGCCGGCGAGTGCCGCCGCCGCCGCGTTGCTGCCGCTGCTGTGGCGCGTGTCGTCCGCGACGTCGTTGCCGTACACGCGCACTTTGCGGTAGTCCGCCCACGCCGTTGTCAGCGCGGCCCGCCGCAGCGCCGCGTTGCCGAGCAGCCGCGCGACAAACATCGCCGCGACGCGCATGTACTTGTGCACGTCTTGCTCGAGCATCGCAACGACAATTGCCGGCGGCGGACCGATTTGTAGCAGCCGGACGACGAGGCAGAGAAAGTACTCGACGCGCGCAAGCGGGCCCGACAGGCCGCCCACGCAACGCACCCGCGCCAGCTGCTCGAGCACCAAAAGCAGCGGCTTGTTGGCGCACCGCGTCATCGCCTGCGACCGCGCCACCCGCTGCCGCGTCGCCGGGTCAAGCGCGGCGACGGCGGCGCGGCCCTTTAGGTCAAACGACGCCATGTGTGTGTACGCGCGTGCGCGCCACACAAAAAACCCCTAGCAGGCGGCTTTGCAGCAAAAGCAAGCAACGCAAACGACAGCTGCGCAAGCAAAAGCGCCACGCACACACACACACACATTTGCGTGCGCGCGCGTGTGTTTGTTTCGCCGTCTACAGGCGAAAGGTGCGCACGCTCATCCACACAAACGCCGGCGCCTGCGCGAGCGCCGCGAGGTAGGCGAGCAGGCGTGCCCGCGGCGGCACGTGGCCGTCGCCGTGCTCGTACAGCCGCGCAACGCCGCGGACGACAAAGTACGCGTACGCGCCGACCGCGTAGCCGAGCACCGCGACCGCGGCGACGCGCCGGGACGATGCCCGCAGCACGTGGTGGACAAGCGCGACGACGCACACGTGCACGTACTTGTACCCGCTCAGCGCGAGCAAGTCGAGCAGCGCCAGCCGCGGCGCCAGCGGCAGCGCATAGGCGAGCAGCCGCAGCGCCAACACCTCGGCGACGCACCACATCGTCAGCACCGTCGTCGTCGCGAGCAGGTCTTCGGCGGTGACGCGGTGGTGGTGCAGGGTGCCGCGCAGAAAGGCGCACAGCGTCACATACGTGATGGCCGCCATGAGGGGTATGTAAAGGTCAAACGCGAAGTGGTCGTGCAGCGGCAACGCGCGCGTCGCGGCGGCCGCTGTCGACGTCGCCGCCGCCGCGGCGCCACGGTGGGCGACGCCGTGTGCGCCATACGCCGCCGCCGTCGTCGTCGTCGGGCTGCCCGCGTACAGCGGCGACCCGTACGCCGCCTGCTCCGACGCGTCGGCCGCGTCCGTCATGATGAATGCGTCGCTGCCGCCGCTGCCCGCCGCCGCCGCCGCCGCCGCCGCGCCTTCGCCCACGCGCGGGTAGCGGCGGCGAAACGGGAACAGCAGCAGCGCGAGCTTGCGCGTGACGTAGCGGTTGTCGACCGCAAAGTAGGCGCGCAGGGCGTGGAAGAAGGGCATGTAGTGCAGCAGCCCGCGCTCGCCCTGTTGCACGCCCTGCTGCAAGATGCTTTGGCCGTAGCGCAAGCCCATCTGTAGCACAACTTGGTTCGGCAGCACGCCCGCGTCGCCGCCGCCGTAATACGCGCCACCGCCCATCATCTGCGTCGGTGCCGCCGGCGGTGCGCTGTACATCTGTTCGCTTGCTGTCTTTGTGTGTGTGTGTGTGTGTGCGTGTGCGCGACTGGCAAGCAAGGCATGCATGCGCGCACGCAAAGTCACATATGTGTTCTGCAACGATGTGTGTGTGCGCGTGCGTGCGCTTTGCTTACGCACGCTTATCTGTTACGCGCGCCGCTTCTCTCTCTTCACTCATCACGTGCGCTTGTTGATCGTGCACAAGTAGCGAAAGCGCTCGAAGCACTCCTTGGCCGTCTTGCCCTCGACCATCTTCGCAATCTTCTGAAACTTGTCCTTTTCCTTATAGTCCTTCAGCTCGCGCAGGGCCAGCTCAAGCTGCTTGTGCTGCTTGACCGTCCAGTCCTCGACTGACAGCGCCGCCGCCGTCGCGGCCGCCGCGTGCGTCTGTTGCTGCGAAGACGATGGCGTCGCAGCGGACGTGGTGGCGGCGGCGGCGCTGCCGGCGGCGGTGTCTGCGGCGTGCTGCTGTTGTTGTTGCTTGTGTAGCGCCGCCGTGATCTCATTCACCTTTGCCATGGCCTGCTCTTCGGTGAAGCGGTTGCGCAGTGCGACGCGGATCTTTGCCCAGCGTTCGACCGTCCCGGGCGGGAACTTTGCCGTTGCCTTTTGCAGACGGCTGAGGTCGTCTTCCGTCCACACAACGGCGGCCGCCTCGCTCGCCTGCGGCGTCGCCGCGGTGGCGGTTGTCGACGACGCGGTCCTTGCGGTGGTGGCGGCGGCGGCGGTGCGCTTCTTTAGCGGCTCGCCGTAGCGCGTCAGCCCGAGGCGTCGCTCGCGCGCGCGCACCAAACGATTGAACACCGCCACGCACTCGACGACGCCAGCCGCGTCGTCCTCGCCGTCGTCGTCGGCCACGTCCTCGTCATTGTCGTCGTCGTCGCCCTCCTCGGCGCCGTCCGTGTGCGCGGTCGCGGTGGGGGTGGCGTCGTTTTCGTGTGCGGCGATGGCGCGCTTGACCGCCGCGGCGGCCGCGCGCGCCGTTGCCGCCGCCGTGGCGCGGTCGACGCGCTCGACCCGCGCGTCGCACACCGCCCGCGTCACCGCCGTCGCCTCGGCGGCGCTCGTCATCTTTGCAAAGAGCCACTGCACATTCGGCTTGCGCACCGCGCTGCGCAGCAGCTTGTTCGTCGCCGTCGCGTCGAGCAGCGCGTGGGAGTGCAAGAAGGCGACGAGGTCGGCGTGCGCCTGCCGCACGGCCTGCCGCGCCGCCTGCTGCGCGGCCGCGGCGGCCGCGACGCGCGCCTGCTCCTCCGCCGCGGCGGCGTCGCGCTGTCGCTGTTGGTCGTCGCGCATGCGCTGCCGGAACGCGTCGCGCGCGTGCTGCTCGGCCAGCCGCGCCGCCTCCTGCGCCTCCTTGTGCCGCCGCAGGCGTGGGTCGGCCGCGCGGGCGCGCTCGACGAGCGTGCGAATGCGGCGCAGCTCGTCGCGGTGCAGCGACGCCAGCTGCCGCGCATTCTCGCGCATGTAGTAGCGCTTCTCCTCGCGACACATGCCCTCGTCAATCTCGGCGAGGTCGACGAGGTGGGCAAAGTCGCGCTTTGTGTGAAAGGCGGCCCAGCGATCGTAAAACTGCTGCACCGCCGCATAGGGCGCGTCGTCGTCGCCGAGCGAGGGCAAGTCGCGCTCGACACTCCAGCGCTTGTTGCGCTCAAAGACGGGCGCGAAGGTGGCGTAGAACGCCTCGGCGCTGACGTTGTCGCCCGGGATGGCGTCGTCAAAGGGGCGCGCCGAGTCGTAGCTCAGCCGCGTCTCGGCATCGCCGAGGATGTCAAAGGCGCGCTGCACGCGCTTGAACAGCTCGTCCGAGTGATTCTGCTGCTTGTCGGGGTGCGTCTCGAGGCAGCGGCGGCGGTATGCGGCGCGGATCTGCGCCACCGTCGCGCCCTCGCGCTGCGGCAGCTGCAGCACGTCGTACCAGTCGACTTGCAGGTCCTCGTCACTGAGCTTGACAAAGGCGCGCTTGCGTCGTGCCGCCGCCCCGTGCCGCCGCAACGCCGCCGCCTCGTCATCGTCATCGTCGTCGTCGCTGTCATCCTCGTCACTGCCGCCGTCGTCGTCGTCGTCGCTCGCGTGTGCGTTGCCGGTGGCGGCCTTCTTGTGCTGTACGCCGCCTGCTGCGTGACGGCCGAGCGGTGCGGTGGGGTCGTGGTGGTGGTGCGCCAGTGGTGCGACTTCGCCGCGCAGACGCACTTGCCACGCGACGTGCTCGCTGTACGCCGTGCCGAGCGCCACCACAGGCAGCACACGAAACCACGGCATCGCCACACCCTCGCTGCTGCTGCTGCTGCTTGTCGTTGACGTGGCGGCGCATGGCAGCTGCAGCGGCTGCTCGACACCCGACACGAGCGACGGCAGTGTCAGCGACAAGACACGCGTCGCCATCTTTGCCGTGTGTGCGCGTGTATGTATGTCTTTGTATGTATGTGTTTGTGTGTGTGTGTGTTTGCACGAGTGCTGCTGACAACGACACCAGGCAAACAGCAAAGATGCGCTGACATGTGCAAGCATTGTCACACACACATAAGCACGCAGCACGACTGTAAGTGTTTGTATGTGTGTGTGTGTTTTAGTAGACGGCATGCAAGAGGCCTGGTCTACTGACACCATGACGGCCACATGACCATACGAAGCGAAGAGTACGGTGCGTGCCCGTGTCTTGCAGTGCTTGTGTGTGTGTGTGTGTGTGTGTGTGTGTATATGTGTTTGCAACCGTGCGTCCGTTCGTCCGCTTGTGTGTGTGTCTTGTACATTTAGCTGTGTATGTGTATGTACACATCTTGTATACGGGGTGTGAGTAACTTACGACATCGTTTTGTGAGTGTGTGTATGTATATGTGTGTGTGTGTGTAAACGCATACGTACAGTCATGCTGAAGCCGTCATGCACGTGGCGGCGCACAGGCCGCCACGTCGTCATCGCTCTATGTGCACCATTCTCGTGTCTCTGCTGTACGCAAACACACATACACACACACAGACGCGCACGTGCACGTGCTCCTTCGTTGCATGCGTTGTTGCATACACGCACTTCCATTGCCCCGCTTCGCTCGTGTCACACACACATACACACATACACATACACACACATACATACATACATGCATGTCATACACTGCTTACAAATATGTTATGCACACATGCACACGCAAACCTTATTACGCATTCGCTCCTACGTCACATGCTTGACCATAACTTGTGCTGTCGACATCGTTTTCTGCGTCACTCTTTACCGTGCACGTAGCGCCACACATACACATACACACATATACATACATGTAGGCGTACGTACACAATGATTGGCTGCAACAACAACAGCAAACGAGTAGGCACACGCACGCACGCAAGTGGTGTGTGTGTGTCTGTGTGCGTCTTTGCATACACGCATTACACTATCAGTGCATCGCGAGAGTGAGTGTGCATATGCTACACATGCACACAGCCGTATACACGACCGTAATACACAAGCAAGGACACCTAACAAGCATGCACAAACACACGCATGCGCATGCGACTGCGATGTTGTAGCAACGACGACTAACACACACACACACACACACACACACACACACACACACATACACACAGAGGTATGCATGCAAACGCACACGTACAGATACAACAAGGAAGGCACACCTCGCATTGCATATATATGTATGTGTGTGTGTGTGTGTGTTGTTTTGTATATACATATGTGTGTATGCATGCAGTCGTGCATGTAGACAGACAGAGAGGGACGCGTAGAGGGTGTGCAGGTGAGACGGAGAGGCGCAACGAGAGAGAGAGTGTGTGTGTGTCTGTGTGTGTCTGTGTGTGTGCGTGCGAGTGAGTTGTCACGCTGACACGATCCATGCCAAGAGTCGCATGCACACACACACACATATAGAGATAACTAGCGCGACGGTGGCTGTATACATGCGCAAAAAGAATGTACGAGGATGAGCGAGTATGTGCCTGTGCCCGTGTACGTATGTATACGCTTTCGTGTATGTGTATGTAGGTTTGTATAGGCGTGCATGCGTATGTGCGTCTGTGCTCCAGCAAACACACATGCAAACACACACACGTGCACATATGCACGTGCCGCCCATCGCCATTTCGCACTACCACAGCGGACCCCAGCCAAAGTAGAGCGTCGTGTAATTGTCAATGCGTGTGGCCTCGTGTATGAGGTAGTGCACCTGTCGCTCCGACGTCATCGCCATGCTCTGCACCCGCGCCGCGCCATCGTCAAACGCCTTCGACATGAACAGCAAGTCGGGCCGACGACAGCTGTCCGTTGCCGTGTTGAAGATCGTCAGCTGACTGTCGCGCACCGCCAGCTCGGTGCCGCGCAGCTTGTCGCGTATGCGCTCCGCCACGTCCTGCGGCGAGCGACTCTTCTCCATGACATTCTTCAGCTTGCCCTTGTGCCGCACAATGGGGTCGTACACAAAGGCCGAGAGCAACGCCATGATGCTGTCACGGTTGCGGTGCAGCGTCGCCTGCGTGCGCGTCGCCGAGGCGCGGAAGACGCCATCGACGCCAAACACCTCCATCGCGTTCGTCAGCATGCGCGTCAGGCGAAAGGGCACCGTCTCGGGCAGCACGTGCCGCAGCCGGCCGACGTCGAAGCTGTCGTCAAAGTCAATGTGTACCACACGCCCTGTTTGCATCGACAGCATCATGTTGCCCAGGTGACGGTCGCCGAGCCCGAGCATGTAGCCCACCATCGACATGGTCGCCAGCGACGTTGTGAAGTTGGTGCGCCGCTCGAGCCACTGCTCGGCCGTGTTCGCGCGATGCCACATTGCCCGCGCCACATCGACGGCCTCGCACTTGTCGCACGTCATGACATAGTCGAGTGCCTCGGTGCGCTGCATGATGCTCAGCTTCTCCCACGGACCAATGCCCTCGACGTAGCCGCGCAGCACGCTCGACTCGTGGTGCGTGCGCACGTGTGAGATGGTGGCGCGGTAGTTGCAGATGGTGTTGTTGATCGTGCTCGAGTTGGCCACCCAGCCGAGCAGGCCCACGTTTGAGCTGATCGGGATGACAGGGAAGCGGTGTATGTACGCGTTGCTCGTCGTGCGGCTCTGACTCAGCAGTACATTGACCATGCCAAACAACTGCATGACGCGCTCGTCCATGCGAATGTCCTCGTTGCCCTTCAGGCAGTACGTGTACAAACACCCATCCGACCCGTTGAGCTGAATGCGACGCGGCCGCTTCTTGGTCGGAATGACGTCCAGGCGCGAGCTAAACGACGCAATCGTCGGGTAGTTGGGGTTGTGTATGTCATACTCGCCAAACACCGCGAGCGACAAGTTGCGCAGGCGCAGCAGCGGCTCCATCGCCTTTTGCGGCTCCTTGCCAAGCTTCTCGGCCACGTGCTTCGAAATCTCCTCCACGAGCTGGTTGACAATGCCATAGGCCTTCTCGCGCTCCCCGCGCGCGTCGTCGTCGATGACGATCTGCACAAACTGGCCAATGTCACCGACCGTGTAGAGCAAGTGCTTGCGGTGGGCGTTGAACAGGTCGAGCGCGACGCACAGACGCCGGCGCACCTCGTCGTGGTCTTCCTCGTACTCCGCGTGCGGGTTCCACGCCGCCGCGACTTGGCTCAGGTTCTCCCGTATCTTCTCAATTGGTATCGCCGCCACGTCGACGAGTAGCTTCGCCACCGTCTCCGCCTCGCGCTGCACGCGCTTCGGGCAGTGCTGTATGATCGACTGCACAAGTGCGCGGCGGCGCTGCAGCTGCGGGTCTGCCAACACACGACTCTTGTCGTTGTTGCCGCCGCTTCCACCACCGCCGCCATCTGTTGTCGCCGTACTCGTCAGCATCGACGACGACGAGGACAGCACCACGTCCTTCTCGCTCGTCTCGTCCGACATGACCACGACGAGGAGCGGAAAGACCACCGCCTGCGGGTGCACCTCGCACAGCGAGCGCAGCACCATGCTCACCACCTCACGCACATCGTGCGACTCGTGACTGAGGTGGCCAATGAGCTGCGGTATGACCTGCACCCAGTGGTCGACAGGGATGCGACTGATGCTGTCGGCTACCGTCTCCTTCAGCAGCGCGACACCGTCGTGTATGACCCACAACTGCAGCAGACGCATGATGCCTGGCAAGGCCTCGTTCGAGTTGGTGCAGCGCGCAATGGCGGCGACAAAGCCCTGATGCGCCGCCTCGACAAACGCGCGCTGCTCACTCGCCGTCAGCTGTCGCTGCTCACGCTGCTGAACGCGGTAGTTGAGCAAGCCCCAGCTGTGCCACGCCTCGGCGCTCTGCGGGATGGAGCGAATGGCCTCGTGCAGGTGCTGCAGCTCGACTTCGCGGTAACCGGCCTTCCAGAACGAGTCCGCGTACAGCTCCTGCTTCCACGTCGCCAGGCGCAACTGAGCGGCGCCGTACACGTCGGGGCACGTCACGACCAGCTCCGCACCGCGGCCGCGCAGCAGCGCCTCCATTTCACGCACGGCGGCACTGCGCTGTCCTTGGTACCACATGTGTGAGATGTAGCCAACAAGGATGCGCGGTGCCTTGCAGTCATAGCTGCTGCTGCTGTTGTTGTTGCCACCACTACTACTATTGCTACCGACGACAGTTGCAGCAAGGCCGCCATGTTTGCTGACGCCGTCGTTGCTGCCGCTGCCGCTACGCGTTTGCGCGTGTGGCACGTGGTAGTGTGCCGCTACCGCCGCCGCTTGTTGCTGTTGCTGTTGCTGAAAGAGCAGCAAGCTCGTCGGTGTCGCCGTGGCCATGTTGTGCTGCACCGTCGTCAGCAGCCCGAGTGCGCCGCCGCCGCCGCGTGCGGCTGTTGCTGCGCTGTTTTGCTGCTGTGACGGGGCGTCAAAGGTGTCACGGCGCAGCCAGTCCATCGCCCACTGCGCGAGCTGCGGGTAGTCGGCGGCCATGGTGGCGCAAAAGTGCAGTATCATGTCCGACATCTCATACGTGTTGAGCACAAGTGAGTAGAGCAGCAGTGAGCGCAAGCTCGGCTGCAGCGTGTCGGGCCGCAAGTGCATGAAACGTATGGTCCAGCGCTCGAGCATCTGTGCACGGCCCACGCTCGAGCTGCAGTGACAGTAGTCCATCAGCTCCTCTGTTTCGGTGAAGTGCTGCAGCATTGTCAAGTTGTCGTACGCGTGGGTGTAGCTGAGCGGCAGCAGTGTGCGCAGACTCTCGTCAACGAGCAGCTTGGCCTCGGCGAGCGAGCGGCGCAGCGCCGCGTAGGTGTCGTGGTTGTCGTGGCTATTGTCGGCGCCGCTGCTGCTCGCCGTACTCGCACTGCGCGAGGGCGTGCGCATCGCCGTGTGCAGCGCGGCGCTGTTCAGGTAGAAGAGACGTAGCGCCGACGTGCTCAGCTCATTGGTCGGGATGCGGTCGGCGAGCTGGCGGACGTCGTCCCAGCGACCGAGCACCCACGCCGCCATCGCACCACACGACGCCACCGTCGCCGATGTACGAAACACCGCACCGCTGCCGCTGTCCACAGCACCACTACTGCTACCATTGTTGCTGCTGCTACCGCCAGGGCAGCTGTACAAGGCGCCGACACCCCCGCGGCCGAGTACATGTTGTGCCGCATCACTGCCGATCGTCGTTGTTGCTGCTGCTGCTGTTGCTGTAGTGCCATTGCTGCCATGGTAGCACACACGCCGCGACGCGTCAAGCACCTTGGCCCACTCCCCACAAAACGTCAGCGTGCGCACATAGCCCTCGAGCAGCTTCATCGACGTCGTTGCACTAATGATCGGCGACTCGGGTGACACGACCATGCTGCTCGCACCACTGCCACCACCACCTCCAGCGCCAGCAGCAGCTGTTGTGCCCGACAACGTTGTTGCGTTGACTCCTGTTCCTGTGGCGGCGGCGGCAGCGACGGCGCGCGCATACACGTGCTGCGCCTTGCGCCACAGCCGCAGCAGCTCGAGGCTGAGGCCGTCGCTGCTCTCGCCGCGGTAGTGTATTGCACGGAACAGGCCCACGACCGAGTCCTGCATTGCACGCTGACTGTACACCCACGCCAGTGGCCACACCACCCGCTTCATCGCCCGCGGCGTCCACGGGCCGCGGTACAGATGCAGCGCCACGAGCAGGTGGTACTCGAGATGGTTGACCGCCTTGTCGTACATGCCCGTCCGCTGCGCCGCCAGCACAATGCTGTCGGGCGAGAAGAGCGTGCCGGGGTGGTGTGGGACGTGCTCCGTGACGACGCGGCCAGGATACTTGCTGCCGGGCACACCGACAAGCAAGCCGTGCCCGCGCAATGAGGACGACACCGACGCCCCACTCGCGCCCCCGCCGCCGTGATGGACGGTGCGGTAGGGCGCATACGGTGGCTGCGTCACGGTCGTCGTTGCCGTCGGCACACCGCCACGCCCGAGCGGGCGCTGCACGGGCTGCAAGTGAGCCGCGTGGTCACTGCTCTGCTGTTGCTGCTGCTGGCTCGCTGTGCGCTGATAGTAGCCACCGCCGCGTGATGCGTGTCGGTGCGCCGTCGCACTCGTGTTGCTTGCCTGAGGCGGCAGTGGACGTTGTTGCTGCAGCTGCGTTGCCGAGGTGTCGCTGCCATCGTCACCGTCCCCACCACCACCACCGTCACGCAGCAGCGACATGGCAGCGTGTGCGCCACCACCCGCCACCGCTGTTGCGCCCGTGTTGTTGTTGTTTACCTTGTCTACATTGTGTTGTGGGCCACCGTAGCCTGTGCGGGCCGACGGTGACGCTGGCAGTGTGCTCGCCATGACGGATGGCACAGAGCTGTCAAAGTCGAATGTGTACGCCGTGTGCACGTGGCCGTGTGTGACGCTGTCCTGCCTGTCATGTTGCTGTAGCTGCTGCTCGTGCGCGGCCGCGTCATGGTCAGCGACCGCCGCCGCCGTGGTTGTCGCGCGGCCGTCATTGTCGTCGTCGAGCAGCGAGTGCGACAGCGACGAGGCGGGCGTGACGAGCACATTGCCGCCCTGACCATACGCGTTGCTGTTGTTGTTGTTGTGATGCATATGCACCGACTGCAGGCCTAGCGGGTTGTGCTCCGCCAGCGCGCTCGCGTCTGTCGTCGTCGCTGCTGCTGCTGTCGCCGTCGTCGTCGTCGTGGCAATGGCGCTCACCGGGGTGCGCGTTGTTGTTGTTGTCGTTTGCCCTGTACTACTACTGCTACTGCGACTATTGTGCTCCTGCATCTCAGCCATTTGTTGCTGCTGTTGCTGCTGCTGCTGTTGCTGTTGCTGTTGTTGCTGCTCCATCTGTATCAGCTCCTCGACAACGCTTGCCTCGAGTCGTGGCTGGTTGTGGTCAAGGTAGTCGGCGAGGCCGAGGCACAGACTCGCCAGCTCATTGTCGTTGCAGTTCAGCACGAGCGTCAGCATCTCCTTGACCTTGCGAATCTGCGCCGCCGTGAGCACTTCGTACAGCGAGCGGAACGACGGGTGAAAGAGCTCGCGGCGCAGCGGCTTGTGCTTGTCAAACAAGTCGACAATCATGCGAAAAGCCGGGTGCGGTGAGACGAGCACGATGCACTTCTGAAACTCGCCAAACCACTCGCGCAGCTTATTCTCCTTCACACGCAGACCCCACTCGATGTGGCGCATAAACAGCGCAATCTCCTGGCTGCGCATGGCGCCCGTGGCAAAGTCGGCAGCCACACTGCCGCCGTGGTTGCTGCTGTTGTGGCTTGTGCCGCTGCTGTTGTTGTTGTTGTTGCCACCACTCGCAGACATGTGATGCTGATGTTGTTGCTGTTGTTGTTGTTGCAGTGAGGCGAGCGTTTGCTGTCGTCGCGGGTCATCGTCGATGCTGTTGTAGTCCATGTACGGCCGATCACTGTACAGCGCCCCCGTCATCGTAGCAATGCCCATCATGCGTGGTGGCTGTGGTGGCGGCACACGTGGTGGCATCGCCACGGCCGCTGCGCTGTTGCCCGTACCATGACTACTGCTGCTGCCGCCGTTGCCGCCGCCACCACTGCTGCTGCTGCTACTGCCGCCGCGGTCATCATAGTCGTGCAAGCAGCTGCGCAGCGTCTTGATCACGGGCCGCCCGCCCGGGTGCAACGCCGCGAGCACGCGCAGCGACTCGCGCACCGCCGTCGTCGACAGCCGCGCGCTCAGCTCGGCGCTCAGCTCGCAGTGCCAGGCGAGGGTGCGTATGGCGTGCAGCAGCGTCGCAAAGTGCTGCACCGCCTTCAGCTCACAGACAATGTGCACCGCCGCACACAGCGACTGGCTGCGCACTTCGGGCAGCTGATCGCACTGCCGCACAAACTGCACGAGGACAGGGAAGACGAGCGGGATGCAGTGCGGTGGGATGTAGCTCGCGTTGAGCACAATCTCGACAACGCGCAGGCAAAACTCACGCGACTCGCTCGTGTCCTGCAGGGCCACGTCGACGAGGCGCGGGTACAGCCACGCCCACGTCTCCGACTGCTCCTTGGCCGACAGCTTACCGGGCTTCAGCGCACTGACGACGCCGAGGACCTCGCGGAAGACGCCGACGTCGCACGGGCACCACAGCGCCTCCAGCAGCACCACCACCTCGGGCAGCATCAGCCGCGCAATGCGCTCATGTCGCAGCGTCGTAATGACCGCCAGCGTGTGCAGCGCCTCGATGCGCAGCGCCGAGCTGTCGACGGCGCGCTTCGCCACGAGCAGCATCGCCCGCACCGCGTGCACGCCATCGAGCTGCTCCTTCTTGTCTTGGGCAAAGTAGATGAACTGCAGAATGGCGCGCATCGTCTGCACGCACACGGCCTCGCTCAGCGTCGCGTCGAGCATGCGGCACAGGGTGCGGTAGACAATGACGGTGTAGTCGGACGACAGCTCGAGCTCGAGGCCGAGGTCGGCCGAGGCGGCGGCGGTGGGGTGGTTGTGGTGATTGCCGCCGCCAAAGTAACCTCCTGCGCCCCCGCCAACGCCCCCCACACCGCCCACACCGCCGCCGCCGTGCGCCCCGCCGAGCCCCACGCCGGCGGCCGCCGCCGCCTCGTCGACGCCGCGGGCGTGCGCGGCGGCAGCGACGGCGGCCGCCTTCGCCGCCACACCGGCGCCACCCGGCAGCACATTCGCCGCCGCCGCCGCCGACGTCAGCAGCCCACCCGCCGCGCTCAGCGACGTCGACGCCGCCCCACCGCCACCGCCGCCGGCGATGCTCGCCGTCGACGACGAGGACGGGTCTACGGCGCCAATCTTGCCAAACAAAGTGAGCACGTGCAGGCGCTCGCTGCGTGTGCTGCAGCCGGCGCTTGTGTAGACGCGTATGAGCAGGGCAAGCAGCGTTTGCTGCTTGTACACATCGACAACGTACGCCAAGCACGGGCAGAGTGTGTACAGCAGCATGAGGACGCGAATGGCGGTGTGGCTGAGCGCCGGTGACAGCGACTGGCTGAGAATGCGCATGAGCGGATCGCACAGCTCGACCATGTCGTCCTGGTACTGCAGCGCCACGCGCTCCTCGCCGCCGGCGGCGACGAGGACGGCGTCGAGCGTCTTGAGCAAGCACAGCACGAGCACCTCATTGTTCGCGTCGTCGACGAGGCGTCTGCGGAAGGCGTAGAAGACACGTGTCAGGTGGCCGCTGAGGGGGCGGACGTACAGTCGCGTAAAGGCCTGCAGGTCGGCCATGTGTCGCAGCAGCGTCTGCGTGTCGCTCGTGTACTCGAGCGCGACGACGCACGACTCGATCATGACGTAGAGGTTCTGCTGCACCATCGCAACGGCCGCAGCAGCCGCAGACGACGGCGGCGAGGCCACGGCGGCCGCTCCCGCAGACGAGGACGAGCGAGCCGCGGCGGCGGTGGCGGCGGCGGTGGTGTCTTGTGTGACGGCGATGAGCAGGTCAACGACGCGCTCGTGCACCGCCGCATTGCCGCCAAGGAAGCTGAGCAGCGCCGTGACAATGCGCTGCTCAGCCAAGTACACACGCAGACTGGGCGCCGACGCCAGCTGCGCGAGGGCGTCGAGGCGGCACCCGGGGTGGGTCTCGAGCAGCACATTCTTCACATACAGCTCGAGCAGCTCCGTGACGCGCGTCGAGTACGTTGACGTCTTGTGCTCGCGGGCGTAGCGCACCCACCGCGCGAGGCAGCAAACAATGCTGCTGCTCGCCTGCTTGCGCACTTGCACATCGTCGTGGCGCTGGCACGGCACCAGCAGCGCCTTGAGCTCCTCGAGCTGCTGCACCGACGTCATTGGCCGCTGCGCGAACAGCTGCAGTGCCACGAGCACGTCACGCATCGCCGGCGTCGTCGCCACCGCCGCGGCTGCCGCGACGGACAAGACTGCAGTGCTGCTACCACTCGCGCTGTTGCTGCTGCTGTTGCTGCTGTTGCTCGTCGTCGACAGCATCATTGCCGCATCATTGGCGCGCATGGCCGCTGTGGTTGTCGTCGTGGCATTCGCGAGCGGCGTCGACATGCGCCCGTCGCTGCCCAGCCGCGACGATGACGATGACGCCATCATCTGCTGTTGTTGTTGCAGCGCAGCCGCAAAGGCGTAGTGGTTGTTGACGATGCTGTTGTTGCTGCTGATGCTGCTGTGACTGCTGTTGCTGCCACCACTGCCACCACCACCACCACCCGCCAAGGTCGTGCTCGTGATGCCTGGTGTCATCATCATTCCCGGCGTCGTTGCCGAGATGCTCATGCTACCGTTGCTGCTGCCACTGCCAACGCCCGCCACACCGCCGCCACCACTGCCGCCGGCCACACCTGCCGCGTCCATGTCACTGTTCGCGTACGAGCTCGTGTCAAACAAACCACCATGCGTGGCCTCGCCCATCATCATCATCGTCTGTTGCTGCTGCTGTTGCTGTTGCATTATCATCATCTGTTGTTGTCGTTGCTGTTGTTGCAGCAAGGGCTGTGGTGAGCTGACACCGCGCAGTGTCAGGTCGACGAGGCGGTGCAGCGCGTGCTCGAGCTCGGCGGCGAGCACCGGCACGGTCGTTTGTATGTCGCGCAGGTGACGCACAAGCGCACCTGACAGGGGTGCGCGGTCAATGAAGGCAATGCACGGCCGCACGAGGTCAACGATGCTCAGCGGTAAGTTGCTGTTGTTGCCGCTGTTCGTTGAGGACGCCTGTTGCTGCTGCTGTTGTTGTTGTGATGGTGGTAGTGGTGATGCATTGTTGTTGCCACGGTACAGTGTGCGTTGTGGCGAGGCATTGCGTGCGGCTGCGGCTGCAGCAGCAAACGCACTCGTATTGCTGTTGCTGTTGCTCTGTTGTTGCGCATCCATGTAGCTTGCCACGCCATCGACCACCGCCGACGTGTGCGACGAGGTCGACAGCGTCTTGTGTGACGCCGTCGTCGTCGCGGCTGCTGCTGCGGCTGCGTCGCTATTGCGCGACGGCGATGCCGCACGCAATGTGGCAGACAACATCGTCGACGACGTCGGCGTGGTGACGGCGGCGTCGTACAACGGTGCCTGGCCTTGTGCCGTGACGTGGTAGGAGCGGCAAATGGCGGCAATGACGGCCCAGCACGCCTCCTGCGTCGCGCGGCGCGTGACGTAGCGCTGCAGTATGGACACGAGATTGGTGCTGCTCGTCTTGTCGAGCACGCCATGCCCGACGCGCTCGATGAACACCGCGACATTGTGCAGCTCCCAGGCCTTGTTGACCTCGTCACGCACATTCTTTGCAGGCTCCATGAGTATGGCGCAATACGTCGCCCGTCGCCCCGGCAACACCACGTCCACCGGCGCGAGCAGCGGCACGAGGTCGCAGACGGCGGCGCGCACAAAGGCAGACTTAGTCACCCGCTGCTGCTCCGTGACGAGGCGACTGAGCTGCTGCATTGCTTGCCGGTCAACACACTGCGGCCCGCGGGCGCTGACGAGCGCGAGCAGCGCGCGCAGCGGCGCGAGCACGCCGCCCTCGCTGTGGTGGCTGGCGCCGAGCGAGCGCAGTGCCTCGTCGCACACGCGTCGATTCTCCAGCACAAGCTCATTGTGTCGTAGCGCGGTGCTGTGACGAAAAATGGCGAGCAGGCACTCGTACGCGAGCGTGCTCAGCACGCCGTCTGTCAAGCCCGCGAGCGCCGTCGCGAGCTGTATGATGAGTACACGCAGCTGCCCGACGAGGTAGCACGGACTCACCTCGGCCGTTGCACTGCCAATGAGCATAACAGAAATGTACACCGCGGCAAAAGGCATGGTGCTGCCGAGCTGTGCGTGACCGCCACCCCCGCTGCCGCCGCTGTGCAGCCGCACAAGCGCCTGCTCGCAGTAGTCGCGCAGCTCCTTCATGATGAAGCCACGCAATGGCGGCTCACCACCGCCACCGCAACCGCCAACACAGCTACTGCTGCAGCTGCTGCTGCTGTTGTTGTTGTTGCCGCCACCCTCGACACCACTCATCCTCGATGACGCAGCAAACGCACCACCCGCGCCACCACTGCTGCAGCTTGCCTCTGTCCCCACCGCTGCCATTGTCACGGCAACAAGGCCCGTGCTGCCGCTGCCGCTGCTGTTGTTGTGCTCCTCGGCAACACGCCTGTCCATGCGGAGCAGCTCCTTGAAGATGCGCTGTGCCTCCCGTGCCTGCCGCTCGACACCGCACTCGAGCAACATCATCAGTGCGCGGCAGAGCCGTGTGAACTTGTGCGTGGCGCTCGTAAACGGGATGGGCAGCAGGGCCTCGACAAGGTGACCGGCCACCGTACGTGCCGCCTCGTTGCCGGCAAGGATGAGGTTGCCCAGTGTGTGCCGCAGCTGTGCCTCCACAAACACATCACGCGCAGCGGGGTCAAGGTTGCCGAGGGCGCGTGCCTCGATCGCGGCGACGACGTCTTGTAGCACCATGGACGCACGCGCGCTCTCGGCAGAGCGCTCGAGCTCGCCAAGCAGCTGCACAATCTCGTCCTCGTGCGCACCACCACTGCCCGTCAGCGCCGTTGACGCGCCAGCGCTACTGCTGCTGCTCGTGCTGCTGCTTGTGCTGCCGCCGCCACCACCCACACCACCAACACTGCTGCTACTGCTGCCGCTGCCACCACCAGCTCCTGCTCCTACTGTCGACGCCGCGGATGGGCTGCTGACGCCACTCGCCATGGCGCGCATGCGACTCGCTGCATGGTTGCTGTTGCCCGCGTCTACCGTGTTGTTGCTGCCGCCATACGGCTGCCCTGCCGCTGCATTCGTCGCTGCAGCCGGCGTGTAGTGCAGTGCACCACCGCGATTGCTTGCAGCATACATCATCGCGGGCGGCATGCCGGCAGCTGCTGCCGCGTACGGCACATTGACATGACTGCTGTTCACGCCATGCGCGACTGCCGCGGTGGTGGCTGCTGCCGTTGTCGCACCCATCGCCATGCCACCCGCACGCGATGACAAGCCGCTGTAGTTGCCACCACTACCGCCAGCAGCAGCAGCAGCCGCCAACGCGGGTGCGTAGCCGTGCATCGCCGCCGCCGCCGCCGCCGCCGCGTCAATCGATGTGAACGCCATACGCGTACCGCTGCTGTGCATGCCCGCGGGTGGTGGGTTGCTGTGTGCGGCGGCCGTGTTGGCGCCGCTCAGGGCTGGGGCCTCGTGATGCATGTCCTTGACACCGTCATGCATGGCAGCACTCGTCGCTGCCGTCATTGTTGTTGTTGTTGCCGCAGTAGATGACATGTTGTTGACATTGCCCGTCACTGCGCTGCTGGTCGTCAGCTGCGGGGCAGCAAAGCTGCTGTTCGTTGATGACGACGACGTTGTTGTTGTTGTTGTTGTTGCATGTCCTGACATCAGTGGTGCCATGGGTAGTGCGCTACTGCTGTTGTTGTTGCTCGTGTTGCTATTGTTGCCCGTCGATGGTGCTGCCGCGGCTGCGGCGACGCCGTGTCGCCCTGCGACATTCCAGTGCATGTGCATTGTGTGCGTGTGTATATGTGTATGTGTGTGTCAGTTGCTGTACACACACATACACACACACACACACACACACACACACACACAGACAGAAGCAGTCACTCACGCACACAACAACAACAACAACAGCTACGCGGTGCTCCTTTGCTCGCCTTTGCCTTCGCAACTTAGAGTGAGTGTGACACACAACAAAGTAACAAAAGAGGGGACAGGAGCGAAGCGAGGTGCAAAAACTACCGTAGCAGCTACTCGTGTGTGTGTGTGTGTGTGTGTGTCTCACCTACACGTTCACTCGCGTCGTGTGTTTACACACTCTCTCTCTCTCTCTCGTTTTCTTACTCGTGTGCTATGTTTGTGTTTGTGTAACGCGCGTTGCTCCTCTACTGTATGGTTGTGTGTCTGTGTGTGTGTGTCTGCCTGTGTGCGTGTGTGTGCGTGTGTTCTGTGCTATACAAAGATACACACGCAGACACGCACACACAAACAATGTGCACTACACTACACTACACACACACGCGTCTCTTGTCAGTCACTCACAGCGTACACCTACCACACGTGTGCGCGCAACGCCGTCGTCGACTGGCAGATGCGCACAACTTTCTTGTCGACGACGTCTTCGTCGTCGTCGTTGTGCGTGTGCGAATGTGTATGTATGTCTTTGTGTGAGTGTGTGTACTACGTACTGTGTCAGCGCGCGCACAAACACCAACACACGTGTACAAACAAACGGCAAAGGACAGCAGTCACTATACAGCAGCGGCAACGAACACAAGCAGCACACACGTGCATGTACGTGCGTGTGTGTGTGTGTGTGTAAACAACAGTCATGCACACAACTACTACTCATGCTTCGCTTACACACATACACACACATACATACATACATACGCATACAATATGCCATTCGCACTCTAACGTGACGACAACGTCACCACACTCTAACAGGCTCTCACACACACACACACAACACAGCAAGACATACATACATACATACATACATATAGACACACTATGACAATGAACACTATGCAGACATACGCTCGACATCGTATATACATATATATATATATATATATATGTATGTATGAAGACATAGGAAGAGTAGAAAAGTACATACACACATACACTCACGATGTTATACACACACACACACATTCGCTCTCGCTTTCGCATGCGATAGCACCAGCGCAACAGATGCATACACCGCAGTGTAATGTTACACACACACACACAGACACACAGTAACGCAGCAGCAACAACGTCGTATACATCACTACTCGTATGCCTACATGTATGTACACACCGTATATATGTACACTACTCCAGCCACACCTCACCTCGCGTCCTCTCGCTACACACACCTCGACTCCCTTTATGCCTACACACTCGTCACTATCTGCCGCTCATCGCGCGAGTGCACCAGACCAGCGGGTGCGTTCAGCGCCGACGTGCCGACATCGTCGCCGGCGTGCTCGTTGCTACTCATGTGACTGCTCGCCGTTCGCGTGCGACGCGCGTGCGCGTGTGCGTGCGTGCTGCGTCGCGCCGCGGCTGCCTCTGCACGAACGCGATGTGTCGCTGTCGGTTTGCTGACATGTCGGCTGTGATCGTCTGTACGACGACGATGACGATGACGACGATGACGATGCGTGTGCAGCGGCTTGTCTGGCGTGTCATGTGCCTCCTCATCGTCTCTATCGCTGTTCGTGTCATCGTCGTCGTCGTCGCTACCGCTGTGCACAGACGTCACACGTGCATCGCTGCGGCGATGTTTGTAACGCTGTTGCTGCGCCTCGTCGTCATGTACGATGTCATTGACTGCATTCGCGTCGTCGTCATTGTCGTCATCGTGTCGCACGTAGGACGTGGCGGGTGCAGCAGCACCAGCAGCAGCGGGAGCGGCGGCAGCGAGCAGCAGCATCGTCAGCGGCGGTGGTGTCGATGTAGCCATCGTCGTCGTCGTCGGTGCTGCTCTTGCCGCTGCTGCACCCGCGCCGTCAGCGGCAATCGGCGGCAGCAACGTGAGTGACTGCTCGCTTGTCGAGTGTTGCTGTTGATGTTGTTGTTGTTCATGTATGTGTGTCTCGACATTGTCATTGGCCGCATGCGACTGTGCAGCCGTGCGCACCTCTGCAGCGCCGTTAACATTGTCAACCACTACAGCTTCGACCGGGCGTTGCTGCTGTTGTGCACTCTCTTGTTGCTGTTGTTGCTGTTGTTGTTGTTGTTGTGATGTGACGGTTGTATGCTGTGACAAGTGACCATCGACCACGTCATCATACGCCGCCTTGCGTGTTGCACAACACAGCACACCACTGCCGCCGCTACGTCGTGTGTGACGATGTGATGATGCTGCTGATGACGACGATGTTGACGGCTGCTGCTGCTCATTGACGCTGTTGTTGACGTTGTTGTTGACGTTGTTGTTGTCGTCATTGGCATCGTACAAGAAGCGGCCGCGGAGCCAACCCCACACTGTGCGCCACGCGCGTCGTCTGCGCGTGTACGTGGCCGACAATGTCGTCGTTGCGTTGCTGTTGCTGCTGCTGTGGTGGTGGTACGGAGACGTGAGTGGCAGCACAATGGCAGCCGCTGTCGTCACGGCCATCGACTCGCACACCTCCGACGACGGCGACGCGTTGTGTGGTGGCGCAGCAGCATCAGCAGCAGCAGCAGCAGCATCATGTGCAGCTATCGCTGCTGTCGTCGTGTTGCTGTTGTTGCCGTCGTCAGCACTCGTCTGACCGACAGCAGCAGTAGCAACAACAGACAAGGGCTGCTGTTGTTGCTGCTCTGCTTCACGTGCAGCTGCCACATTGTCTGCCGCGCGCATTGCACCCGCATACACAACAACGACACCGCTCGCAGCAGCTGCAGCTGTTGTTGTTGTTGCCGTCTGTGTGTGATGCGTCGCGGGTGTGTCGTGACGACTGAGGCTCACCTCGTCACAGACAACATCGAGTCTGCTGCTGCTGCTGCTGCTGCTGCTGCGGCTGTCGTCGTGTCGCGTGCTCGCCTTGTCACTCGTGTGTACGCTGTGACGTGAACTGCGGTGATGTTGCGGCCGTGTTCGTCGTGCGGCCGTGTCCTCGTCATCGTCGTGACTGACAGAGCGCTGCAGCGGACGATGACGACGACGATGATGACGTGAACGAGAAGGCGAGTGATGACGGTGCTGACGACGATCGCGTCGTTGGCGGTGATGTGGTGGTGGTGCGTCCTTGTCGTCCTCACTGCTGCTGTCACTGTCACTGTCGCTGTCACTGTTACTGCTGTCGTCACGGTGTGTAACGGGCTCGTGCGGCTGCTCCAACACGCCACGACGGCGATGCTCACTGCGCCGCCGCTGCGACGACGACGACAGTCGTGGCCGCACCTTTTCCGTGTACGGCTCGCCGTGTTTGTACACCGCAACAGCGTCGCCGTCGTCGTCCTTGTCCGCCTCGGTGTGCCGATGATGACGATCAGTGACACTGTCGTTGCTGACCTCGTTGTCGTCTTGCTGCACGACAGCAGCAGGAGCTGCAGCAGCAGCGTCAACAGGCGCAATGTGTGTATGTGTGAGCAGTGATGGTGCATGACGCTCTGGTGTAGCGTCGCGTCGACGAGGACGAGGATGAGGACGACGTTGTGACGATGTTTGCGACTGCTCTTCTTCTTCTTCTTCTTGTTCTTGTTGTTGCCGCGGCTGCTCGTCTGCTGCGCTCTCTGCCTCATACGACGAGAAGGCGTCGTCCTTGTTGTTGTTCGCCTCCTCCTCGTCATCGTCCTCCTCGTCCTCGTCGTCCTCGGCATAGCCGTCACCATCGCTGGTCGCCACACCATACAGTATCTCACGCATTGTGCATCCGTGACCGGTGCCATCGATGATGTCAATGCGCGGCGCCTCGGCGTCGTCCTCATCGTCCTCCTCTTCCATCTCCTCTTCGTACAGCTCTTCTTCGTACGTCGCCTCGTCGTCGTCGTCGTCGTCCTCCTCGTCGTCGTCTACGCTGCCACTGTCATACGCAGACGAGTCCGACGATGACGCCCCACGCTGTAGCCGTGACGGGCGCGCAGCGTCATCGTCGCCCTCGTCCTGCTGAGGCGTGTGGTCGCGGCGATAATGGTGATGCGGTGGCGACGGCAGGGCGCGTTTGTTGCGTGGCGACACGTGCGGCTGCGGTTGTGGTTGTAGCGCGCGAGGCGCTGGTGTCGGCGTGCTGCCGCTGTTGCACACACTGTCTGCGCTCTCCGTGTGCGGAGCATGCTGTTGTGCCATGTCGTCATCTGCCTTATCGCCATCGTTGGTGTTGTTGTCATCATCGTGCGGTGTGTGAGGAGCAAAAACACGACGAGCGGTGGACGGCGACGACGGCGACGACGGCAGCGGCGCCGCTGCGCGTGGCCGCGGTGGTGACGACTGCGCCGTCATTGGCGCGTGTGGCACACTGTCGTCGCGCTGTGACTGCGGTGATGGTCGCAGCTGTGGTGGTGTGGGCGCCACACCGTCGTCAGCGGCGTCGTCCGCTGCACTCTCGCTGCTGCTGCTGCTGCTGCTGCTGTCATCGTCGACGGCAATCGCTTCCTTTGCTGCCGTCGTGTGCATTGGCACGTCATCATCATCATCGTCATCATCGTGTTGTTGTTGTTGTTGCTGCTGTTGCTGTTGCTCGTTGATGCTCCACAGCGACGATGACAGTGACGTGGCAGACGCCGCGTCGTCGCGCGTGTCGGCACCGTCGTCGTCCTCGTCGTCGCCGTGCACTGCTCGCTTCTGCTGTTGTCGTTGTCGTCGTCGTCGTTGCTGTCGTTGTTGTCCGTTGCAGTCATTGTGTGTTGTGCTATTGTCACCCTCACCGCGCGTGACGGCCGTTGCGTGTGCAGGTGGCGATGACTGAGGTGGCGGCATCGTCGACAGTCGCTGCAGCGGCCGTTGCGCGGCTGTGTTGGCGTGTGCGTCGTCGCTGCTGAGGCTGTTGTTGTCGTCTTCGTTGTCGTGGTCGTCGTTGTGTTTGTGTTTGTTGTTGTTGTGCAGCTGCACAGTCGCAGCAACGTCGACGGCCACACCGTTGCGCATAGACATGACGATGGCACGCGTCTAGTGTGTGTATGTGTGTGTGTGTGTGTGTGTGTGAACGTATGCGTACGCAAACAGACAGTACGTTATGCTACGTAATGACACAGTAGAAGCAATGCTGCATGCACGTGTGCAGACGAGTGCAACATGCATCATGCCTACATTATGTATATGTGTGTGTTTGTGTGTGTGTACGTCGTGTGTGTATCTATGTTGCTGCCTGTGACCTTGTTGTCGCAGCGGCAGCGCTGTGCTCGTTGTTTGTGTTGCCCTCGCATTGTGTACACTCCGCTGCTGTTGTTGTTGTTGTCGTCGTCCGTGTGACGCGTGACGCACCGCACAGCGGCACAGCGTAGCCAACAACGTCCTCGAACTCGGCTGCGCGACTGCACAACAGCGACAGCGCGTGGCACACCGCAGCCGCTGTTGTTGTTGCCATTGTCGCCGTCTTGTTGTTGCGTTGCGTACGCAGCGGCGATGCGGGTGTGGTGGCGTCAGCAGCAGCATCGTGGTCGTTGTTGTTGTTGCCGCTGCTGACGTCATGACGTGACAGGAAGGTATGACTCTGCAGGCATTGTTGCAGCACAGCACGCCGTTGCCATGTCGTCGTTGTTGTTGTTGTGTGTGTACAGCACAGTGCGTCGTCGAGCGCGAGGGGGACGTGGGGCAGTGACGCCGTCGCCGCCATCACACCAGGCTGTGGTGGGGGTGTGTGTAAGCACACGCAGCAGCAGCAGCTGTTGTCGTTGTTGTTATTGTTGGCGTTCATTGCATGTGTATCGCTCATCGTCATCGCTGCTACTGTTGTTGTTGTTGCGGCTGCGGTGGCGAGCAGATCTGCTTGTGTTGTGCCATACGGCAGCAGCAGCTCTACGGGCCGTCGTGTCGCCGATGATGCAAAGGTGGACGACAGCGACAGCGCAGTCGTCGTCGTTGTTGCTGTTGTTTGTTGCTGTTGCTGTTGTTGTTGTGTGCGCAGCGGTGACTGCGGACTCATCGTCCACGCGGCCGTCGCTGTCGTTGTCGTGTCTGCGTCGCTGCTTCGTCGTCGTTTGCGCAGACGTGAACTGCTCTGCTGCTGCTGCTGCTGCTGCTGCTGCGACGACGACGACGATGACAGTCGCGATGTTGGTGATGAACACAGCACATCATGTGACGCACACACGTCGCCGTCATTGTCGTCATCGTCGTCGTCAACATCGATGCTGTGACTGCGACTGCGTGTCGCCTTCTGCGCACCTTGTTGCTCTTGCTGCTCTTGTTGTTGTTGTTGCTGCTCTTGTTGTGAGACTGACAGCAGGCGCAGCTGCAACGGCACGTCGCTGTTGTGCAGCTCACACATCAGCTCGTACGGCAGCAGCGATGGCGACGCGAACGACGACGTCGAGGATGTACACGGCTGCAGCTGTTGCTGCTGTGTTTGTTGTTGTTGTTGTTGTTGCCACAGCCAGCACTGTTGTCGTGCACATGTTGCGTCATTGTCAACGAGGCAGCGTACATAGCGTGACCACCACACATCCCAGTCACTCGCACACGACGCTGGTGTACGTGCAAAGGTGTCCCGCAGTGTACGCAACACACGCGACGACGACGACGAGGCGGTGAACGATATGTGTGTCGTTGTTGTTGTTGTTGTTGTTGTGCGGCGGCAGTGCTGTTGCAGCGGCAGTTGCAGTTGCAATCGGTTTAGCCATGCACGCACGTCTGTTGTCGTCACGGCAGCGGTCATGGCCGCCCGCACGCGCGCACAGCTGCGCCTCCTCCCTTTTGTCGTGTTGTTGTTATTGCTGCTGCTCTTGTTGCCTGCAGTAACATGCAACGGCCCGCCGTACACGTCTCGACGCAGCCACGTCGCCAGTTGACAGAAGCGTCGTGCGCTGGTCAGCTGCAGACGCGGTGCCGTGTCGTTGTTGTCGCCATCGTCGTCGTCGTTGTCGTCTGTGTCTGTGCTGATCAGCACGCGCGCCTCGAGTGCAGCCACGACGAGCAGCTGCGCGTACAACTGCAGCCGCGACGACGCGCGTACGTGGCGCAGTGGTGTGCGCGTGTCGAAGCCGTACGCGTTGAGTGCGGCGCGCGTCACCGTCACGTGCGTACACATCGCCTCGCTGCTGTTGTGGCCGCCAGCGTCATCGCTGCTGTTGCCGTTGCTGCTGTTGCGGCTGCTGCTGCAGCGACGACACATACACGACAGCCGCGCGTTGGCAGCACACAGCGCCGCGTGCTCGTCGTTGCCGTCGTGCTCCTTGTTGTTGTTGTCACGGCACACGGCGAATGTGTCGTAGCGCTGCTGCGCATCACCGTACGGCGTCGACAGCGTCATCACCATCGGCACTGCGCTGTCGTGGGCGAGTTTACGTATAGCCGCGTACAGCGGTCGCGCCGCCTCGTCACCGAGCATGACGTCGGCGTCCTCGAAGAGCAGCACCACACCGCCCTCGACACGATTGCTGCTGCTGCTGCTGCTGTTGTGTTGTTGCTGTTGCTGTTGTTGCTGCTGCTGCTTGCCTGTAGGCGACTGTGGTGTCGTGTGCTCCGCGGCTGCAGCGTCACCGGCGTTGCCGTCGACAACAAGATCGACGCATGCACGTTCTGATGTCGTCGTCGTCGTCGTCGTCGGCGCTCGTGTGGCTGACACGTCTGCGTCACTCTTCTTGCTGTTGTTGCTGTTGTTGTTGTTGTTGTTGTTGCTCTCGTTCTTTTTTGCCTCCGCACGGCCAAAGAAGGCGGCGACGGCGCTCGCGGAGATGACGTTGCTCTTTCGACCGACGCGACGTCGTGCCGCGCCGCCGGCTGCTGACGCGGTCGTGTGCGGTGACGATGGCGACTGCTGCTGTTGCTGTTGCTGTTGCTGTTGCTGCTGTTGCTGCTTGAGCCGCTGCAGCTCCTCGTGCACGCGTTGTGCGGCCTCGCTGCGCGACGCGTACGTCGTCGACAGCCGCCGACTGCGCGTTAGCTCCGCGACGACGCGTTCGAGGCGAGCGGGACTGCGATGCGTGCACGCGTTGACCTCGACGACGCGGCAGTGTGTGAGGGCGGCGGCGGTGTAGACGGCCGCCGTCTTACCACTGCCTGTTGCGCCATACAAGAGCACAATATTCGTGACCGTGTCGCCGTCATCGGCGGCACCGTCACCGCTGCTGCTGCTGCTTGTTGTCGATGACGACGTCGCGCTGTCGCTGCTGCTGCTGTCGTCATCATCGTCATAACGCACGAGCTCGCGCACGCGCTGCCTACTCGTCATCGCCGCGTCCGCGCCGTCGCCGCCGTCGTCGCTGACGTCATCGGCGGCTGCCGTGTAGTAACCGCGTTGCTGTGCGCGTCGTCGTCGTCGCGCGGCGCGTCGCGCCACCGCCGCCGCCTCCTGCTGCGCCAGTCGAACACTGCGGTAGCGATTGCCGCTCGCCGCGTCGCAGCGCGCGTGGGCCGCGCGACCGCGCGGCATCGCCTCACGCCGCACATCCGCAAAGAGCGGCAGCGCGGCGACGGCGCGTGGGACGGGCACAGCGGCGGCAGTCGCAACCGCACACGCCGTCGACAACGACGACGTTGCTGCTGTCGTCGTTGCCGTCGTCGGTGCTGTGCGGCGATGTGTGTCGAGTAGAGACAGGCATGCACGACGATAGCGATGCACGGCGCAGACGTTGTCATGCGTCGACGTCGCGACGCCCTTGTCATTGTTGTCGTTACTGTTGTTGTTGCTGCTGCTGTTGTGCTGCTTGCTCTTGTGGTGTCGCTGTTGTTGTTGTTGTTGTTGTCTGTGCGTGTCGGTCGCGCACTGCCACGTGCGCAGCCATCGCACCAGACAGCCAACCTCGTGTGTGAAGCTATTGCTGCGGTGTACGTCGCACGCGAGCAGCGGCGGTGGCAGGCGCGTGTACAGCAGCGCACCGCGGCAGGCGACACCACCACAACCTTCGTCGTGCGCTCGCGCGGCTGCTGTGGCTGTTGTCGTGCTCGTGTGCGATGTGTCCTTGCTGCCTGTACACACAGCGCTACTACTGCTGCTGTTGCTGTTGCTGCATGTGCGCAGTGCTGCCATGTGTGCCGCATACTGCAACATATCACGTGCAAGCAATGACAGCGACGCACACGTCGACGTTGCTGTTGTTGCTTCTCTTCTGCACAGCTGTGCGAGCGCCGTCTCGTGCGCTGCGCAGCGCTGCAGCTCGGCAACGAGGGCGTCATGCGGTGACACCGCACTCACATCATCGTCGTCGTCGTCATTGTTGCCGTCGTTGACAACATTGTTGTCGTCGTCGTCGCCGTCGTCGGTGTGCGTGTGGTCGTGTACGGCGTATGCAAACATACATCGCAGCCCTGCACAGAAGAAACTACGCAGACTGCACGTGTGCAGCAGACGTGCGCGCAACACGCGTTGCGCCGCTGCACACGTCGTCACCTTGTCATCGCTGCCGTCTATTGTGCTCGTCGTCGCCTCTGTGTCATCACAGCGATCATTGCGTCTGCTGCTGTTGTAGCTTTTGTTAACTGCGTCGTTGCCGTTGCACTTGTCGTGTTGTTGTTGTTGTTGTTGCTGCGTAGTTGGCAAGAAGGCGTGCATGCGTGTAGTGTAGGCGAGGCCAACTGACACTCACACATACATACGTATATACACAAATATATATACACACACGTGTAGTGAGAGAGTGTCAGTGACAATGTGTATGAGGGCGACACGACACGCTATGTGCACAACAACAACAACAAGCCATAAATATGCATGCAAGCAAACAACACACACACACACACACACACATACACACACACACACACATACACACACACACGCACACACTACAACAACATGACAACAATACAGCTAGGCTATGTTGACAAGGGCGTGTTTGTCGCCGCTCCTCCTCCCGCTGCCATTGCACTCGTCGTCGTTGTCGTTGTTGCTGCTGACGTCGTGACGGCGCCACTGCTCACCGGCACACCACACAACGGACACACATCACACTGCAGCAGCCACTCCTCCATGTGATGCACGTGACCGCCGTGACCGCAACTACGCAGCCAATAGTACATGCCCTCGACCACGGCGTTGCACACGACACACGTCATCGCCGTGTGGCTCTCGCAACGCGGGCACGTCGCGTTGTGCGGCAGCGACGGCGCGGACGGTGAACACAACGGCTGTACAGCAGCGGAAGCAGCAACAGCAGCAGCAGCAGCCGTTGTCGTCATTGTCGTGTTTGTCTGGCCGTCTCTTGTCGCTGCAGCAGCGGCGGCAGGCAGCGCGCTACATTGTTGTGTGTCTGTCTCGTGCACGTCAGCCAACGACGACGACGACGACAACGACAGCGCAGCGGCAGACGACGCAAGGCTGTCCTCGTCGTCGCTGTCGTCACCATCGTCGTGCGCTCGCATCGCAGCTGTTGTTGCTGCTGCTGTTGTTGTTGTGTGCGTCGGCACGGCAGCAACAGCGAGTGGTGCGGGTGGCGGCAGTGCGCGTGCACACAGCTGCGAGCGCGGACACGTTGCACAGTACACGTACGTCATTTGCTTCTCGTACGCAATGTCGGCCGCACGCGGCTGTACAGGGTTGCACGGCTGCTGCGTAATCTCTGGCATGATGAGCAGCAGCTCGTTTAGCGGCACGTATAGCTTGTGTGCGTACAGTGCGAGCGTGTACGTCTCAAGCCACTGCAGCGCGCGCAGCTTCCACTGTGCCGCCGTACACGGCTGCTGCAGCAGCCGATGACGTCGTTGACGTTGTTGGCAGCGTGCTGACGACGACAGTGTACACGCGGTGTTGTTGTTGCTGCCGCTGCTGTCGTTGCTCCCTGGCATGAGTGGACATGATGCCATGACGTGCTGTGACGTCAGTTGCTGTCGTTGTTGTTGTTGCTTTCGTTTGCTTGCGCCGCCGACGATGACATCGCTGTTGCCGCCACCACCGCCGCTCGCGACGTCGTCGTGCGCGCACAGCGGTGTGTGCCGCAGACGCCACCACAAACAAAACAGAATATACAGCACAAGGCAATACTGCACATCACCGACCAGTGACGCATACTCGAGCTGGCTTGTTGTTACCGTGACAATGACATCGCGCGCGTGTGAGCGCCACGCATGCGCCGCTGCACGCCACCACAACGCGCGACAGTCACCTGCTGACGAGGACGACGACGAGGACGATGACGTTGCTGTTGCTGTTGTTCTGCACGCGGGTGCGTCAGCTTGCTTGCGTGTACTGCTGCTGCTGCTGCTGCTGTTGCTGCTGCTGCTGCTGCTGCTGTTGTTGTTGTTGTTGCTGCTCTGCACAGACAGCAGCAGTCGCCGTTGCGTCGTCACCGCCGCCGTCGCGTCGTCGTCGTTGTCGTCCGCGTCGTCGTCTGCGTCTTCGCAGATGCGTGCGTTGGTGAGCAGCAGACGGGCAAAGTAATTATCGACGCTGATGGCGTGTGCGTCCACCACAGCAGATGACGACGTCGTCATGTGCGGCGTTTGCTGCTGCTGCTGACGTGTTGCGGCTCGTGTTGTCGTCCTTCTCGTCATAGGCACAACGTCCACGTCGGCAGCAGTCGCCACGCCCTTGTCACTCGCCATCGTGCCCATCACGTCGTCGTCGTGCTGCTCCTTCTCGTCGTCGTCTTGCTGCTCTGCTTGTTGTTGCTCTTCCTCTTCGTGTTGTTGCTGTTGTTGTTGTTGCCCTGCAGCTGCTGCAACAGCAGCCGCACGTCGCACCGCATCGTCGTGACCATGACGCAGTCGTCGCACACTCAGCGCCACTTCATAGCCCATATTCCACTGCAATGCGTAGCGCACAAAGCGTCGCTGCTCTACACAGCGCTCCACATACGCACCCGCGGCACACACCGCATCGGCCACAGCGAAGCATTCAATGTACACGTCATTCGCGCGGTTGTGTACCGTCATCGCGGTGTTGTTATTGCGGCGGCAGACATCATCACCTGCATCTGCTGCTGCTGCCATGTGCTCGCTGTCACACGTGCTGCTGCTGCTGCTGCTCGTTTGTATAGCGTGAGCGCGCTGTAGCAGGGACGGCACCAGTGGTGCAATGGCCATGCTGTGCAGCAGCGGCGAGGACGAAGACGAGACGGACGGTGTGAGTGCGGCAGCCTCGTTTGCGTCACGTTGCGCGACGTCGCTTGTCACCGCTGCTGCTGCTGCTGCCGTGTGCTGATCAATGTTGCTGTTGTTGTTGTTGTTGTTGCGCGTGTCGTGTTGCGTGAGTGCGTCAACGGCCATCGCAAAGGCGTCCTCGGTGCGCTGGCCGTAGCGCGTGACAGTCGCCCGCAGCGGTGATGACGAGGGCGACGGTGACGCAGACGCCGTTGCGCCAGCTGTTGTTGTTGTGGTGGCGACAGCGCCATGCTGTGTTGTGCTTGCTGTCATCGTCACCGACACGGCGCGGCTGTGGTTGCTGTGGTGGCTGCGTTCTCGTTGTTGTTGCTGCTGTTGCGAGGCGCGACCAAAGACGCGAGCCCACGGCAGCACCGCCGCACGCCAGCTGACGCGACTGCGTGACGACATCGACGGCGACATCGACACGGATGACAATGACAGCGTGTTGTTGCGCTGCCGCGATGGTGCCGCCGACAAGGTGCCGCTCGCCGTGCGCAACCGCTGTGCGTACTGGCTGCTTCTGCTGTTGCTGTCGCCGTGCGTGCTTCGTGCCCTTGTTGCATGTGTCGTGTCTGCCGCCACTGTCCTCGTCGACGTCGTGTCGGCGTGCTCGTCGTGTGCCATCACCGTGTCGTGCTCGACGGCGCGGGCTGTCACTGCTGCCGTTGTTGTTGTTGTTGTTGTCGCCGCTGCTGCTGCGGGCGTGACGTGTTCATTGCTGCTGCCGCCGTGCTGTCGTCGCTGCTGCTGCAAGCGGCGCTCCACATCGTCGTGTTGCAGCAGTCGTCGCATCAGTGCTACGCACTCGCGCTGCACACGTGCCACATAGTACGCCTTCAGCGCCATCGCCGAGCTGCGTACGACGTAGCTGCCACCAAACCAGTCCGCCACCACCACTGCATTCGGCAGCACACTGTACAAGCTCATCACGTCGGCCATCTCGTCGTGCGCGTAGAGCGTGCGTGCACGCGCCAGCACCGCCGCCTCGTCGCCCCGTGTCGTGTCGCTCTCCGCATCGTGTGCCGCTGTTATTGCCGCGTTGCTACGGCCACGTCCTCCTGCTGCTGCTCCTTCTCCTCCTGCTGCTGCTGCTGCTGGCGTGTCAACGATGTGTATGTTATTGACCACACTCGTCACAACCACCTCGCCGCCCTGCAGCACCGCCGCGAGTGTGAGTTCGTTCAGCCAAACAAAATCGACCGGCTCTTTGCCCTCTTTGCACACAAAACGCACCGTTGCAATGGGGTAATCGGGCCGTGTGACGTCCCAGACGTGTATGTCGGCATCGGTCGTCGTCGACAGTGTGCCGAGCCACAGCTGCGACAGCAGCTCGTCGAGCACGCGTTGCGACGGTTGCTGCGACGGTTGCTGTGACACACTTCGCACCGTCGTTGTGCCAAGTGCGAGGCCAGCGAGGGAGGGCTGATGTGTCAGGTATGTGTGTTGCGCATTCGCGGCCACGAGCACGCCCCCACACGGCGGCCGCCACCGCAGCCGCACCACCGTCGCGTAGTGATCGAGTGGCGGCAGCAAACTGCGCAGCTCGCCGCCGCCGTCACCCACCGCAGCTGCTGCACGTGTCGTTGTTGTTGCCGCTGTATGCACAGCATTGCCTCCTACTGTCGCCTTGTTGTCATCCTCGGTGCTGCTGCTGCTGCCACCACCATTGTTGTTGTCGTCTGACAGTCGCACAAAGGCGATGCGGCACTCGGGCCGTGTTTTTTGCTTGCGATAACACACACACAACAGGTCGGTGAAGGCGGGGTGCCACGCCGCGGCGAGCCCCGGCCCGGCCGTGTCGATGCGCCGCGGCACCTCGACGTGGCGGCGATCGTACACGAGCAGCTGGCCCGCCTGTGCCGTCTCCGTCATCACGACGAGGCAGTAGCGGTCGGCAGGCGCAAAGGCAATGTCGACGGCCACCGAGCGCGAGTCGTGTGCGGGCGGCCGCAGCACGAGCTGGGGCGCGTACACGCGCACCCCGTCAACGGGCACACGCCACAGCTCAAAGTGTGTGGTCGGTGACGTCAGGGCGAGGGTGTAGGGCTCGTGCGGGTCCCACGCAATCTTGCGGACGCGCAGATAGGCGGTGTTGATGACGAGCTCAATCGGTTCCTTGGCAGCTGCCCCCGACAGCTCGCGTGTGACGTACACACCCGCACCACCAGCAGCAGCAGCAGCAGCAGCAGACAACGACGGTGACCTGGCTGTTGTTGCTGCTGCTACTGTTACTGTTGCTGTTGTGGTGGCGGCAGCGGTCGTCGTGGCAGGCACACTAGACGGTGGTGTGGCGGTCAGCGGTGACGACATGTGTGGCGCCGTCGTCGCACTGCCCGGCAGCGTTGCGCCTGTCGCCGTCGTCGTTGTTGTTGTTGTGCTCGTGCTGTTGTTGTTGTTGTTGCTGCCGCTGCTCATGCGACTCGCCATCGACGTGCCAAGACTGCTGTGTGACGCCGCAGCAGTCTTTGCTGCTGCTGCTAATGGTGCTGCAGTCGCGCTAGCAAACTGTGGCGTGAAGCACGGCGTCGTGCTTGTGCGTGTCAGCGGCGTACCACACATCATCATCGTCGTCGTCATCGCCGCATGACCACTACCACCACTACTGTTGTTGTTGTTGCTGCTCACCATGCCTCCGACCACAGCCGACGCCGTCGGTCCCCCGCCAGCTTCCATGCTCGCATGCAGCACCTTGCCCTTGCCCCGCGAGCGCGTCCACTGCTGCGGTATGTACGTCCCGTCGGCGCGAAAGAGCAGCGCGTCAAGGAAGATCGTCACGGAGCGGCCCGGCTGCACAAACGCGAGTGTGGCCTCGTCTGCGCTCGGGTACCACGTCACGTGCTCGACCTTTTGCAGGCCACCAAACACACCAGCATTGCGCAGCACAAACGGACTGTGCGCACTGCTGTTGTTGTTGTTGTTGTTGTTGTTGTTGTCCTCGTCTGCTGACGACGACGACGGCAGCAGCAGCTGACGAACGCGCGTGTCCTTGGCCATCGCACACACCACCTCGACAATGTGCAGCTGTCGTGTGCTGCCCACCGCAAGCGCGCGAAAGGTGCGGTGATAGTCGACGCAGCACACGCCATCACTGAGCCGCAGATGATTGCTCACACTCGCCGCTTGTGTCGACTTCATACTCGCCCTCTGTCACGTGTGTGTGTATGTGTATGTGTTTGTGTATGTGTATGTGTATGCGTGTATCTGTGTGTATGTTGTGTGTGCATGCGACGACTACATACACACACACATACAGCCGTGTCGCGCACGCTACATGCAGCAGCAACAAGAAGCAGTCTCATGACTTGCTCACACACAAACATGTGCAGACAAACATGTGCACGCTGTGCTACACGTAACACACACACACACACACATACATACACACACATACGCGCGTTCATATGTACATTTTTCTTTACATATATGTGTAAACACTGTCCACACGAGGAGCGGCGTGGCCGGCGTAAGAAGAGAATGCGCACTTCAGGATGTACCTATGCGTATACATGTGTGTGTATGTATGTGTGTGTGTATTTGCGCTACGGCGTGCCATTGTTCATATATCGTTTATCACATTGTGTGTGCATGTGTGTGTGTGTGTGTGTATATATGCACACACGCACACACATACGTGTTCCTTTTGCATAGTCGCATCGAGCTGCTACGTAACAATAAGGCTGCTGTACATGTATGCAATCGCAGTCCACACACACATACACAAACAGACACAGACACGTATGTGTGCACATTTACGCACAACACATACATGCGCGTACACAATCGTGTACGCACGTAACAATGACAACAACTATGCACCGACACGAGGGCAAGTGAGGAGGACATATAATGTGTAAAGAAAGCTGGAAAATGCGGAGTAGGTGAGGTGTAACACACACTACACACACAGACACACACACACACACGCACACACACACACACACATACACACACGCACACATACTCTCGCATGCGCATTACACTTTGCGCGACGGCGACGCGCGTGCCGCCTTCGTCCTCTCACTCGACCGCCGTCGCGCTTTGCTTGCCTGTGCGCACGTAATCTCCTCCGTACCTGAAAGCTTCGACACACCGCCTCGGCTTGTCGCCGTGAGCGACGGCGCGTCACTGCACGCACGCTCCGTTGTCGTCGTCGTTGTCGTTGTTGTCGGTTCAGGTGATGCGGGCGTTGCGCTGGTAGTCGCCGTCACATGAGGCGTCACCTGCTTCGCAGATGCTGCGGCGGTCGTGCGCGAGGACGAGGACGGCGATGGCGGTGCGGGTGCTAGTGTTGCTGATGTGGACGCGCTTGGGCGATGCTTCTGCAGTGAGACGCGTCGTCGAGCCTGCCCACTGCGACTGTTCTGCAGATGTGTGGTCGCTAGCATCTGTCGGTGTGCACGTGTCGACGTCGCTGCGGTTGCCGCTGTTGCCGCCGCTGTAGACAACGACGACGACGATGTACCCGCCAACCACTCTGGCCGCTGCGATGTGCTCGCGCTGTTGCGTCGCGGCTTGTGCTCCTCGCCGCTCGCCACCCTTGCACTTGTCGTTGTCGTCTTCTTGTTGCCGTCCTTATTGCCGCTACTGCTCTTGTCGTTGCTCTTGTCCTTGTCGCTCTGTTGCACGGTTGGCGGTGGTGTGTTGCTCTTGCATGCCATTGCCGCCGCCGCCGCTGCTGCCGCTGCCGCTGCCGCACTCGTCGTCGCACTGCCATCATCACCACCCCCGCTACTACCAATACTGATGCTGCCGCTGATGCTGCTGCTGTTGCTGCTGCCACTGCGCCGCTTCGCCTTGCCACGTTGTTTGCTCTTGTGTTCGCTGCGTGCACGTCGCGTGCTGTACGCATGACTGCCGAGCAGTCCTGCGGCGGCAGAGGCGGCGGCGGTGGCTGTCTTGGACGTCATGGGCACAAACGTGACCTTCGACTCGGGCAACGCCGTCACGGACAGACGCGTGGTGTCATTGTTGTTGTTATTGTTGCTGCTGCTGCTCGCGCTGCTGCTGCTGCCACTGCTAATTGCACGCAGCACGCGTCGTGCCTCGTGCGCCTTCGCCGCGCTCGCCCGTGTCGGTGTCGTTGCCGACGTCGCGGGCTGTAACGCTGCCTTGGCTGCTGCTGCTGCTGCTGCTGCGGATGACTGACGCCGTGGTGAGTGTGTCTTTGTTGGCGTTGTTGTGTGTGACAGCGACGGCAGGTGCAGTGGCTGCTCTGCTGCGGACGACATGGCTGTTGCTGCTGTTGTTGCTGCTACTGTAGCAGGTGATGTGTGCGTCGATTGCGCCGGCTGCACTGGCTGCAGCTTCGTGTGCCGTGTGCTCGACCTTGTAGGCGTGCCGTGCTGTTGCGACTGCTGCTGCTGCGACTGCTGCTCTTGTTGTTGTTGTGTCTGCGATTGCAGCTGTTGCTGCAACGAGGACATGGGCAGCGGTGAGGGCAACGACGTTTGCTGTGTTGCGGTGCTCTTGTCGTCGGCCCCGCTGTCTCGCTCGTCTGCGACCTGGCCTTGCAAAGCAGACGTGAGTGGCGAACGCGACGGCAACACGGTCACGGTGACGGCGGCTCTGCTCACTGTCACCGGTGTCACCGTCGCCGTCATCGTCGTCGTCGTCGCCTCACGCGCGGACAAGGCGGTGCCGAAGCACGGGCGTGTGCTGCCGCGTCGAACGTGACGTTGTGCCGCTGCCGACGACGACGGCCGCACGAGCGGCGGTGACACACGCTGCTGTTGCTGTTGCTGCTTCTGCTGCTTCTGCTTCTGCCGTGATGGCGAGTCGGACGGGTGCTGCGTTGCCGCGCGCGTTGTGCTGCTCGTCAAACTCGGCAGCGTTGTCGTCGATGATGTGGCCGGGGGCGTTGCTGTCGACGTTGCGCCGTCCTTCTTCTTCTTGACACTCGCCGCGTCACGCGGTGAGGTCGCCTTCGTTGTTGTTGTCATTGCTGCTGCTGCTGCTGTTGTTGTCGTTGTTGCTGTTGTTGGTGTTGCGGTGTCGCGGGTGCGATCATCGTACGCACACCAGTCGAGCAGCAGCGAGGTGGGGCACACCGATGCCATGCTTCGTTGCAACGACATGCGCTCTGCTGTTGCTGCAGCCTTTCCTCCTCCCGTCGCTTCTGTTGCTGCTGTTGTTGTTGTTGCTCGTGGACTGTCGTCCTCGCCACGCAGCGACTGCGCCGTCGACTGCAGCAGCGATGGCGCGCCGACGCCTGACAGCAGCGTTGTTGTCGTCGCCGTTGTGTCCATGGTTGCCCTCGTCGCGGCGCCTGCCGTGTTCATCGTCATTGTTGTTGCCGTGATCGTCGTCGCATTCGACGTGGACGCACCCGAGAGGGCGGACTCGTTTGTGCACGTGTACGTCTGCGACACGCTTGGCGACCACGACGTCGATGTGTACGCCCCATCACGCTCCTCCTCCTCGTCATCGTCGTCCTCGTCGTCGTCGTCGCTGTCCTCGTCATCGTCGTCGTCGTTGGCGTTGTTGTCACTGTTGTCGTCATCGCCGTCGTCGTCTTCGTGGCCGTCGTGCTGCTTGTCGCCACTGCTGGCATTGCTGCGCTTGCTCGCGTGCGGACGGCCACCAGCACTGCTACTGTTGTTGTTGTTGTTGTCTGTGTGTGCCAGCGATGCGCGCGTGCGAGGCGCGAGCGCCGAGGGCACAATGCTTGGTCGTGTGAGCATAATCGCCTGTACCGCCGCCGCCGCCGCCGCCGCCTCGTCCTCGTCCTCGTCATCGACTGTGCTGCTCCTGCTGAAGCTAATGCTCTTGCCCTTGCTCTTGACGTTGTTGTTGTTGTTGTTGTTGTTGTCGTCGTCGTCGTCGTTATTGTTATTGTTCGTGTCACTGTGCGTTGCCGTCACCGAGCCCTCGCGCTGACTGCACCGCCGCGGGATGTACGTCGGCGCAATGCTGTGACTCTTGTTGCGCTGCGCAGGACGTGGGCTCGTCGTCGCATGTGCCGCTGTCGCTGCTGTGATTGCGCTCGGGACGATGCTCGCCGCTCGCTTCTTGTCCTGCGTGTGCGTGTGCATTGGCGACGTCGTTGCCGCTGTTGCAGCAGCTGCAGCAGCAGCCGCAGCAGCAGCACTGCTCTCGTGTGAGAGGTCAAACACACTGAAGCGAAAGTTTGACTGACTGCTCGAGTCGACGCGCGGCAGCAGACTGGGGCGTGCATCACTGTACGCTGACACACTGCCGCGCGTGTCGCGACGGCGACGAACGCGACGACCACGGCCGCTACGGCGACGGCGATGCTCATGGCGCTGCTGTTGTTGCAGTTGCACACTGCCTCGTGGTTTGTAACGACGAGCATGGTGGTGACACGGTTGCGTGTGATCGCCGGCGCCAACGCTGCTGCTGCTGTCGTCGTGCATGTTCGTGCTATGGTCAATGAGGCTGACCTCATAGCCGCCACCGATGCCACTGCTGCTGTCGCTGTTGTCGCTGCTGCTGTTGCTCGCATCATCGTCGTCGTCGTCATCGCTGCTGTCGTTGTTCTCATTGTCGTCATCGTCGTCGTACTCGCCGTCGTCGATACTGCCGCTGTTGCTGTTGGTGCTGCTGTCACTCGCGCGTCTGCTACGGCGCCGAACACACGCAGTCGCCGCCGCCGCCGCTGATGTTGTCGTCGCCGCCGCCTCCTCATCACTGCTCGCACTGCCGCTGGCGCTGCTGCTGCTGTCGCTGTTGCTACTACTACTGCTACTGCTACTGTTACTGCGCTTGTGTGCACTGTGTGGGCGATCGACACCGCGGTGACGGCCGTCGTGGTGCGGTTGCCTCGCCGCCGTCGTCAGCGCGGCTGCCTCGTCGTCATTGCTGTCATCGCCATCCGCACCATTCTTCCTGTTGTTGTTGTTGTCTGTGTACCACATATGCATCCATTCATCGTACCCAGCACCACCCTCGGCACCCGCGCCATCGCCGCCCCTGTTGTGTGGGTTGCCTGTCGCCGTCATCGTTAACGGTGCCTGCAGCTGTGCGCCATGTGCGTTGACGTTCAGCATCATCATCTGCTGCTGTTGCTGTTGCTGCATGTACAATTGTTGCTCTTGCTGCTGCTGTTGCATCATTGCCTGCTGCTGCTGCTGCTGTTGTTGTTGCCAGTACAGCTGCTGTTGCAACATTGCGCGCTGCTGCTGTTGTTGCTGTGCAACCTCGTGCGATGGCGGTAAGGCAGACGGCATTGTCGTCTGACAAGCACCATTGCAACCGCCATGCATATTGTTGTTGTTGTTGTATTGCTGTTGCTGTTGCTGCTGTTGTTGCTGCTCTAGCTTCGCTCTTGCGCTGTCACAGTCATCCTCGTCGCTGTCACTGTCATCGCCGTCAATGTCACTGCACTCGGGGCTCTTCACCCACGTGATGCCGCGTGCTGCGCTGTCCCACCAGCGTTCACGGAAGACGGTGTGTCGCGCCTGCGGCACCATTGCCCGCATCGCACCATTGCCAGGCACCGCATACGCATAGTTGCCGTAGCCCACCATCTGTTGCTGCTGTCGCTGCATGATCATCCGCTGCCTCGCCATCATTGCCGACGTCGTGTCATTCGTTTGCACACTGCAGCGGTCGTCGTCGTTGCTGCTCGCCGTCATCGTGTCACAAGAGGCCTGAGGGCGTGACGCAGATGCCGTGAGCGGATTGCCGCTCCCCGCTGCGCCGTAGTGTGCACCGCCGCCGCTGCCGCCGCTGACACCACTACACCCGCTTCCCTCGTTGTGTAGCATGTAATTGTGCCTGCCAGCTAGTGCGGGTGCACACGCCATCGCCGGCACAGCGGCGTACGGCATCCAGCCATACGGGTTGATTGGCATCTGGACACAGTGCAGCCTCGTCTCTGGTGGGTAGGCTGCGCCATTGCCCGTGTGTGCGTAGTGATGCATCCTACTGTTGTTGTGTATGTGTGTTTGTATGTGTGTGTGCTTCTTTTGCTGCGATTGCTGGCCTTGTTCTTGTGCACACAAACATACACATACACGTACCACCACCCTACTACACGTACAACTTCACTCACACACATGCACACAAGCAAGACGGCATTGTGCAGACACACACACACACACACACACACACACACACACACACACACAAGGTGCGTGCAGCGCGACATCGATGCCGACAAGCATAGTAGCACATACACGCACGAAAGGCGTTCGCGTTACGCTAACGTGCGCAACAATGTTATTGTGTGCCCGCGTGCAAGTACAAGTGTGTGTGTGTGTGTGTGTTATATGTGCACTGACATCGATGGCAAGGTATGCCAAACACACACACACACACACGCAAACACACACATATATATATATACGAACGTACGTTAGTTATCATGTATACATGGTGCATGTACATACACACGCACATACACACGTACGTAGTTGGATTGAGTATACAACTCATACATACACACATACAAACAGATATACATGCCTGCATACACATGTACACATGTAGCGCACACGCGCACACAACACTACGCAAAAATGAAACGTACATACGTGTCCTGCTTGACAAACAACATACCGCTAACACACACGAACAAAGTGATGTTTGCTCGTGAACGTGAGCACACACACACACACACACACACACAAGCTCGAAAATGCATATGTGTGTGTGTGTGTGTGTTTGCGCACACGTGCACGTGCGAATATGCACGTGCGTGCACAAACACAAACACACACACACATTTCATATACATACTCATGTGTGTGTATATACGTCAAATAACTATGCTGATAGCGTATTGCATGCCTCTATACATATAGCAGGTCGTATATGACCGCCCCCTCGCCGCCCTCTTCGCTCTTCACCCCTCTTGTCTTATATTGCTTGACGTGCGTACGTGTGTGTGCGTTGTCTTGTCGACACACACACACGCACACACGTACACAGACACATACATACATTGACACACAGACACAGACATGCACTGACACATAAATACATGTACGCGCCTTTGCACATAATGAAGGAAGGAGTGTAGATGTTTGCCTTGTGACATACAAGTATGCCTATGCACACAAATAGTTTCTTACCTCGACACGCACAGATACACAGACATACGTATATACACATGTACCCATAAATGCTCACACACAAACGTCACGCGTGCCGTTACGCACGCACACACAATAACTATTGGGCTTGCGACACACACACAAGCACATGCAAAGAAGAAAGAAACACAAGCACATACACATTCCTACATACGTACACACATACACACAAACAACTATACATAAGCACGGTGAGCATGACGACGCAACGTCACACGTGACCGTCTACACGAGACGCACACATCCATGCATACATGTGCGTGTGTGTGTGCGCTACTAGATCAGTGGTACACCAGGGTACTCGCCGTCCATCTCTGCGCGTGCGCCAGTGGGGGCGGTGGCGGTGGTGTGGCTGCTGCTGTTGTTGCCGCCCTTGTTGTTGTTGTTGTTGCTGTTGTTTTTGTGCGGTCCATTCGCTGTGCTGACGGCTTGCTTGCTTGGCCGTGGTGCGTTACGCACAGTCGGTCTCGCTATCGTAGGTGTTTCACTTACCGCGGACAAGGCCTGCGGTCGTGCTGTGGGCGAGTGCGGCTGCTTCGCTGTTGCTGTTGCTGTCTTGTTGTCTGATGCTGTCTTGTTGTCTGTTGCTGTTGCTGTTGTCGTCGTTGTTGCTGTTGCTGTTGTTGCTGTCATTGCTGCCTTGCTGTTGTTTGCCGAGGGTGCCGTCTTTGCTGTTGGCAGTGTAGGCGGCGATACGGTGTTGCTCTTTGTTGTCTTGTGCGGTGACGACACCGATGTACGCTCGCGCTGCATCTTGGCAGTTATCGCGGCTGCGGCGCCTGCTGCTGCCGTCGTGCTGTTGACAGACGCGGCCGTGTGGCTGACGACGCTGTTGGGTGTGGTGAGGTTGGTTGTGCTGCTCTGCGGCAAGTACAGCGAGCTCGCCAGCATCACACTGTGCCGCAGACCGTCTTCGGTCGACGCGCCAAGAAGGCCCGACCGCGCCTTGCGCGCCGTGTCCGCGTCGTCGTCGTCGCTGTCGCTCGTCGCGGGGCTGTTGTAGCCGTCATCGCCGTCGTCACTGCCACCACCACCACCGCTGTTGTTGTTGCTGCGACTACTGCTGCTGTCACCGACGCTCGTCGTGTTGCTGTCGCCGTCGCGGTGTGTCTTGTCCTCGTCGTGCAGCGTGCGATGCGACAGCGTTGGCGCCACCGGCGACGCACTCGTCTGCGTGGCGGGCGACGACGAGGAGACGGCGGTGCCGACGACCGACGACCGGGCGTCGGACGACTGCATCGACACGCGCGGCAGTGCGTGCGCCGTTGACGGATTCGACTGCTCCGTCTGCCCTTCCGAGTAGCACGACGACGACGTCACTACGCGCGTCGTCGGGGCGCTGTCGGGTGTGGTCTTGACAATGTTGTTGTTGTTGTTGTTGCCAAGGTGCCGCTCCGACGTGCAGTGAGCGGGCAGCAGACCATAGACCGAGATTGCGCCTGGCATCATGTTCGCCATGGACGCGGCGACACCGCGTTCGGCTGCCATCGTCGTCGCCGTTGACGGCGCAGTGCTGATGGCGCCTTGCTGCTGCTGCTGCGCTGTGCGCGTCGTCTGCGGCGATGCCGTGGCCGTCGCATTCTTTGCCTCGTCGAGTCGCGTCGGTGACGCGGCCGTCACGCCATTGTTGTTGTGACTGCCGTCGCCGTCAACCTTGTTGCCGTTGCCCGGATGCTGCTGCTGCTGTTGCTGCTGTTTCTTGTCGTGTGCATCGTCATCGTCGTCATTCGTGTTGTGGGCCTTTCGCCTCCTCTGCCGCTGCTGCTGCTGCTGTTGTTCGCTGTCGCCGTCTTGGCCAGCATTCTCGTCGCCCTCGTTCACCGCCCCCACGCCTGCGTCGTCGTCGTCGGACACGTCAGGGCTGTCAATCATCTGCGCATCGAGCAGCAGCTTCGGGTCACACCACATGCGCGTCAGCAGCAGTATGCTGTCCATCGTCTTGCCAGGCCCGACATTGGCGCGATCGTTGCAGCGGACAATGTAGATGCGCTCGGCAAGGCCCTCGTTACCGCTGCTGCGCTCCCACGCCTCACGACGCCGTGACGCCCTCACACCAATCGTGCCAATCGGGCCGTAGAACGAGTACAGCTTCAGATCGTGCGCACACTTCAGGACAGACTTGGTGGCGTCAAACTTGACCAGCGCCCCGCCATCGCCGCCGTCATTGCTGTCATTGTCATTGTCGTCGGGCACTGTGTTGCGCTGCTCATCCTGCCACGCGTGTATCGCGTCGTCGTACGCGTCATACTTGTTGTTCTGCAATTGCATGGCCTGGTTTTGTTGCTGCTCTTGCTCTCGCTGCTGGTACTGCTGCCTGCGCAGCGCAATCGCGTCGTGCGTTTGTTGCGCCGCGTGTTGCAGTTGCATCAGCTGCTGCTGCCGCATCGCCGCCTCGGCAGCGCTCATCTGCTGCTGTTGCTCCTGCTCCTGCTGCTGCTGCATGAGCTCTTGTGTGTCGGAGATGTCCATGCCAATGTCGTTGCTGTTGTACGAGACGTACGACCCCGTCGTGTACAACAAGTCGTGGTCCGAGGCGCTGTCGCCGCCGCCGTTCGCACCCGCGTAACCGTCGCCGTTGCCGCGTCGCCGATACTCGGCACTAGAGGGCTGCTGCTGCTGTGATGGTGGATGCTGCGGATTGTAATTGTTGTTGTTGTGCTGTTGCTGGATGTTTTTGCCAATGTTGTTGATGTTATTCTCCACCTTGGTCTGCAGCATGGCCGCGTATGTATGCCCTTGTCGTGCCGCATAGGTGCGCATCACCTGAATGCGATTGACCATGCGCGGCACCCAGCGGAACGGCTGCACATTGTACGGTATCATACGCGGCCCCGTCGACGCGATGCTGCCCATGCTCGTGTTGCTGCCGCGGTTGAGTGACATGCGACTGTGTATGCTCGAGCGTGAGTTGTTCTGCTGCAGCCCGCCAAAGTAACGCGAGTTGTACAGGTCATTGCCGGTGCTGTGCCTGCTCGGGGCATTGCCCCCGTTGCCGTCCCCGGCCGACGTGTACGCGTCGTGGCCGCGTGCCATGCGATCGTAGCCAAAGATGGACGGCATCATGATGCCACTGCGGCCAAGGCCACCACCGCCACCGCTGTCATTGCTGCTGTTGCTGCTGCCGCCCGCACTGTTCATGACAGTCGCCAGCGTCGCGTCGCCATTGCCACCACCACCACCATTGCCACCGCGCGGAGCTGAGCCATCCATGGAGAGCATCCTGTCCGTGTTGTACAGCGACCCAGCACCACCACCGCCGCCGCCGCCATTGCTGCTCACGCCAGTGTTCATCGTGCCAAGACGATTGAATGGCCCTTGCGCCGTCGCAGACGGTGGCGCCCCTGCCGTTGGCACACCCATCGGCGTCGACGCCACACCACCGTGGCCGTTGACAGCAGCCGTATTGGCGAGCACAGGCAGAAACGTACCCGACACACCACCACCCCCACCACTCATTGGTGTGCTCACGACGTGACCACGATGCATCAACGCCGACACGCGCGCTTGTTGTAGCTGCTGTTGCTGCTGCTGCTGCTTTGACATGATGTGTGGCATCTGTGGTGTGTTGCGCATGAACGGCTGCCCTTGTACGTTGCCCATGTTGTTTGCATCCTTGACCATGTTGCTGCCGTCACCAGCACCCCCGTACGTATCGGGCGACCACCACGTCGCGTCACCACCGTCGCCGCGCGGCGCGTCGTCGAGGGTGTCCTCCTCGCCCCCGCCCTCGTAGTCGTCGTCCTCCTCTTCATCATACCGACTCTTACTGCTATTGTCTTTGCGTTGCACGTGAATCTTGCGCATCATGCGCTTCATAAACCCACCACCACAACTGCTCGTCGCGGAGTGATTGTCATTGTCGTCGCCGCTGTGCGGTCGGCCACGGTCCGGCACGCGCGTACGGCGACGTCTGTTCGGCGTGCTGGTGTTGCTGTCACCGCCACCACCGCGTGCGCCCTCGAGAAAGCGCGTCAGCAGCGGTTGCACACCCTGCAGCAGTCGCGACTCCTTGCCACGATGTGTCTGCGCACCACGCCGTGGACGGCGCGACGAGCCGTCGTCGGGTAACAAGTGACGTCCGTCCATGATGTGAACAATCACACACACACACACACAATATCACACACAAGTCACGTGCGTGTATGCAATGACAATGCTGCTAGTACCGCTGCTGCAATGTAGCAACGACAACTACAACCAGCACGTCGGTGCTACGGCAGAGCTGCGCCGACGCGTCGCACTCTGCTCTACACGTATATATATATGTATGTATGTGTATGTGTGTATGTGTGTGTGTGTGTGTGTCGCAAAACGCAGGCAAGCAAGAACAGTGATGTGCAATGTGCATGTGCACATACTTCGGTACATAACGTATACCCCCTCGTGCGCATTTGCCTGCACCATCGACACGATACAGCACAAGATTGCATACACACACACACACATACACCTCTTCACATACACACATATATATGTATTTGCGTACGCGTTTGCGTGTGTGTTTGCACCATTGTTGCTGCGGCTGCGGAGGACGGGTGTTGATTGTGCACAACTATACATACGTAGGTTACACGTGCGCGCTAGCCTTTGTGTGCTTGTGTATATGAGCGCACTTGTACACGCATGTATATATATATACATTCCATAATAGTCGCACGCACACGCACGCACCTGCACCTCATCTACACAATATACACTTGAGCACACACACGCACATACACACACACACGCACATACACACACACACATAGAGACATTGTGTACGTTATACAGACATGATACAGGTAATCACCTTGATATACTTGCACATGTATATGCACACAAGTACACACACACATACACACATGCACATACATGTATACACAAACGTACACACGCACACACACATACCTAGACTGGCATGACTTGCGTCGTCGCCCACACGATGCCGTGCGGCACACGTGACTGTATGCAAAAAAGAATGCATATTGACAGTCGTGCGCTTATTCATGAACACAATGCTGTAACAATGTTGACAATGACACCGGCGCACAGCCGCGGGCGCGCGCTTGCACAGTAACGCAGACACGGACACACACACATACACACACACATGCAATAATGTATATACATATGTATATATATATATTCATATATATATACAGGGGGAATAAAGCATGCGATACATAACACGAGCAACAACGACAGCGACACCAAAAAACAAACAACACCACGACAACGCATCTCCGTTGCGCATCTGCACCAATGTACACTCGTACGCACACACACGCACACACACACACACACACACACATGCACATATATATGTATATATATGCTAAGTATGACACACACACACAATGCATACACATCTTGCGATGTACGCGCACACACACACATACACATACATATACACGCACACACATATACTTTGCTACATAAACAAAAATACACTGCACACTGACTCTGCCTGTCGTCGCCGTTGTTGCTGTTGCCCGTGGCAGCCGTCATCACACCGCAATGGCATCATTGGCGTGGGGCGGCGGCGGCGGCATCGTTGCCTCTGTCGCCCCCGTCGTCGTCGTCGCCGTGTCATTCGCTGCCGTTTGTGCTGTTGCGGCTGCCTGCTGCGCCTGCGCCTGCGCCCGCTCCGCCGCCGCCTTCGGCCCACGCGTCGTCTTCGGGTCGTCGGCCTCGAGCGTGGCCAGGTCAGGCGAGTCGACGCGGGTGGTGTCGTCGAGCGCGGCGCGGAACCACTCGTGGCCGAGCATCGGGCCGCTCTGGCCGTAGAAGCTGCACGGTGTGCGCGGCCGTCGCCCGCGCACATTCTCGTCCAGCTGCACCGGCAGCGGGTACGGGTACGCGGGCAAGTGCGGGCGGTGGTTGTAGTGCATTTGTATGAGTGTGTTGTGCAGCTGCCCACTCAGCACCACCGCCTCCCCTGCCATCTCCGCGACGTGCATCGTGTCGGCGGCTCGTGGGTAGCGCTGCCACACCGCCGCGGCGCCCGTCGTCGTCGTCGCCGTCTTCGCCGACGCGGCGGTGCTGGCGGGCGTTGCGGCCGCCGTGAACGCCGTCGCCGCCGCGAACGCCGCGTCGGCGTGGGGCTGAAACGACAGCAGACCAATGCGCTGCCACGCGCCCAGCCGCGCATGACGCGCCTCTGCCTCGGCGTCGTGCTGCTGTCGCGCAAGCTGCGAGGCGGTGCGCTCGGCCATTGTGTTGGTGGCGACCATCATCACGCGCTTTGCGCCGTGCGTCGCCGTCGACGGCGGCAGCGACCCGGGTGAGCGCAGACGCGAGTGTGGTGGCTGATAGTGATGCGCCGACAACAGCGGCTGTGGTGGTGGTGGCAGCGGCTGCTGCTGCGTGGGTGGCTGTGGCGCTGCTTCTGCTGCCTGCGAAGCCGGCGAGGACGACCACGTCCCCATCCGACTGGCTGGCGTCGCACTCGTCATTGTGGTCGTTGTCGTCGCCGTATTGGCCGTTCGCGGCGTCGCCGTGCTGGCGGTGGCATTGGCATCCGTGCGGCCGTCATCGATGTTTGTCACGGTGCTCACTGGCTGCGTCGTGCGCGAGCGCGTCGGCGCTGACGTGGCCGTCTGCGCGCTGCCACTGCTGCTACCACCACCACCACCAGCACCAGCGCTACTGCTGCTCATGTTATTGTTGTTGTGCGCGTGATTGTTGCTGTTGTTGTTGTTGTTGCTGCTGCGGTGGCTGTTGCGCTGTCCAAGGTTGTTGCCGCTGTCTTGTGCGTGCAGCGGGACGTCATACTCGTTCGTCCACGTCGTCAGTGTTGCGCCGACGTTGCTGTTGCTGCGGCTGCTGCTGCTATTCGCACCACTACCACTATTCGTACTCTTGCTGTTTCGCTTCTTGCCATTGTGCTTGTCCTTGTGCAGTTTGCTCGGCGACTTACCATGCGCATTCGTCTTGCTTGCTCGCTGCTGCGTCTGCTGCTGTGACTGCTGTGACTGCGGCTGCTGTTGCTCATAGGAACTGACAAAGCTGCCACTGCTATTGCTGCTGACGCTCTTGTGACGCTTGCCGTCGGCCTTGTCGCGCACGGAGCGTCGCACCGCGACGACGGTGGTCGCCGTCAGCGGCACCACAGGGCCCTTGTCCGCCTGTTGTTGTTGCTGCTGTTGCACCTTTCCGCCTGCCGCTGCTGTTGTTGTGGCCTTTGCTGCCGCTGCCGCCGCCGTGACGGACGTACGTCGCGACGACGACGACGAGGTCGACATTGTCGGCACCGTTGCCGCATTCGCCTTGCGCGACATCGCCGTTGGCGACGTCGACGTCGACGACGACGGCGTCGTTGCCGCGGCAGCCGTGTCGAGGCGCTGCGCTTGTGCGCGGACGAAGCCTTTGCGTATGAATGAGGCAATGCCACGGACACCACCACCACCGTTGTTGTTGTTGTTGTTGTTGTTGGTGTTGTTGCCTGCGGCACTCGCCGTCGCACCACCGCCCACGCTGGCTCGACGGCTGATGCTGTTGTACACGCTGCCGTGGCGTGAGGCACTCTTGCCGCCGTTGCCCACCTCGATGCTGCGAATGGTAGGCAAGCGCAACGGCATGGCCTCTGCCGATGTCGTGTTTGCTGCTGCTGTAGCTGCTGTAGCTGTTGCTGCTGTTACTGTTGTTGTTGGCGGCGACGGCTGCGAGGGCGTCTTTGCTGCCGACGTTGCCGGCGACGCTGTCGACGTCCTCACCGGCGACTTCGTCTCGGACGAGAAGAGCGACAGCAACACATCGGGCGACGCCGTCGCCTGCGACTCGCTCGACACTGCTGCTGCTGCTGTTGTTGTTGTTGCTTTTGTTGCTTTTGCTGCCTTTGCTGCCTTTGCTGACGCCGTCGGCGTCGTCCGTGTCGCTGATGACGGCGTCGCTGTCGTGGCGTACTTGATGAATGGCAACAGGCTGTCTGTGTGCATATTGTTCTGTTGCTGCTGCTGCGGCGTCGTGTGTAGTGCGTTTGTGTGCTTTTTGTGCTTGTCTGCATTGTTGCTGTGGCTGTGGCTGCTGTTGCTGTTGCCGTTGCTCGTGGACATGTTTGGCGTGTTGGCGCTCGCGTTGCTGTTGCTGTAGCAATACTTCTCCGTCGCACCGCTGACACACACACCGTTGCCTTCGTTGCCGCTCGTCGCCGGTGGTGGCTGCCGCTTCGCGGTCGATGACGCCACCGCCGACGTTGTCGCACACTGCTGCTGTTGCTGTTGCTGCTGCTGCTCTGTGCGACTGCTCTCGGCCACATTCAGCAAGTGATCGAGGCTCGCCGGTGCGCGACGACCAAACAAAGGCGACCCTGACGACGTCTGCGTGTCCTCACTGGCCTTGGCTGCCGTCGCCGTCGCCGTCGTCGACGTCGGCGCGTTGCCTCGCTTGCTTGCAGCCGTAGTCGTCGTCGTTGTCGTCGTTGTGGCGCTGTCGTGGAGTGCATGTGTGCCGCTACCCACACCGTCACGCGCCACAGCCTTGTGCGCACGAGGCGGATGCGGACGACCGCCGCCGCCCGGGCCGTCACTGCCGCGTGTTGTTGCGGCTGCCGACGTGGGCGCAGGGGAGGCCAAAGGCGGTGCTGTGACTTGTGCCGCGGTGGACGAGGGCGGCCGCGGCTGCAGTCTGGCAAACGCCGCAGGCGCGGCACCCGCGCTTGGCGGGTGTGCGCCGTTGCTAACACGATGTGGCGTCTGCGACGCTGTCACGCTTGCGGGCTTCGCCGACGACGACGACGACGAGGTTGCTGTTGTTGCTGCTGCCGCGCCCGTCGTCTTGTGCGGTGTCGGCGAAGATGCATAGGACGTTTTGCTGTTGTTCGTCCGCCCCGTCGTCGACGGCGTCTTGGCTGCGCCACCGTCCATGTCAAAGAGAAGGCTGCTCTCGAGCACATACTCCTCATTGCGCATCATCTGTGAAATGTCCACGTCGTCGAGCGGCGACGCATCTATGTTCATGCTGGTCTTGTACTGCGCCCCCCCCGCGTTGTTGTTGCTGCTGCCACCGTCGTCGTCGCTATGCTACCTGGCCCCCCGCGCTGCTGCTACACTATGCGACTACACCTACGTTTACACACAAACACACACACACACACACACATACAAATACAAACAGAGGACCGAGTACATGCATAAGTAAGCAGATAACGACAGTACACTGACACACACACACGCACATATGTGCACGCAAGCATGCTACGATGTATACGTGTATGTCACACGATGTGGACGCGTGTACTTGCGCATGGAGAGACATGTGGCATCGCTCGCAAACGCCACACACACACACACAATGTACGCACGCATGATTTGCAAGAAGCGCTACTCAATATACATGCGCGCACACATACACACACACACGTACCCGTAACCATAGCCGTAAAGTAACTAAGCCGTCTGTACACACACACGCGCACACACACATGTCCTACTATATACACGTGTACATGCAATACTCACGCGCACATGCATACATACATACACACACACACACACACACGTACGTACGCGTACACAAGTACAAATGTGCAAGATGTACATACACTCACTCACTCTTTCATACAGATATACACAAAAACATATACATGGGGATATACATGTGTATATGTACATATATGTATACTTCTATACACACACACACACGCACGCACGCACACACAAAGAGAATGACAACGCTTCGTGTACACACCAATACCCGTGTGTGTGTATATGTATGCGTGTATGTATGTATATTTGTACACCAACGACCACAAGCGCGCAGGGCGCGTGTTTGTGAACATGCAACAATAGTCACGCAAGCATGCGCACATACACACAAACGTCATGACAAAAAGGACGCTGTGTACATGGCAAAGCATCGTCTCCTACACCAAACACTAAACGATATGTATGTGTGTGTTGTCAAAACACACACACACACACACACACACACACACACACACACATACACATACACATACACACAAAGTGAGAGTGTGAAAGAGGCAGGACAGTGCGTATACGCAAGCAGACGCACACGCACGCCTGCTCCTTGTACTATTTACGTTGTTTACTATACATATAGCGCTCGTGTGCGTGCGCAAGGGATACGAGAAAGGTAGAGAGAGGGTGAGAGTGAGTGTGTGAGGTAGAGAGAGAGAGGGGACGCGAAAGGGGGCGAGGGAACGAGTATGCGTGTGCGCGCGTGTGCGGTTGCTGTTACGGCGACATGTTTGTGTGTAGTAACATTCTGTAGCGCTCACGTCACACCTACGCGAGCAAGTGCCACTACCTCGTCCACCATGTCATGATCACGTCCACGCATGCATGCGCACGGACGCAAAGGACACAAAGGACAGCCATGCAATGCCACCACCACCACTGGCTCCACTAACACAATGACCACCACAACAACAATACTACACACGCACGCAGTGCTGACGTGTCATCTTCGTTGCCATTGTCGCTATTGTTGCCGTCGTCACACAGACACAATGAAAGCCGGAAGATGGACATGGACGACAATGACAGCATCGACGCATGCTGTACACAACCAGTCAACGTGTTGTGCATTGTGTGTACACACACGCACGCATACACGCACACATACACACACACACACGCCTCTGTGTGCATATGCTACATCATGAAGAAGCGGCGCACACGTGTGAGCATCGTCGGCTTCGTGCTGCCATTTGACTTGCTGTCGCTGGCGCGCATGTGTCTGTGTGACAAGGTCAAGTTGCGCTTTGCGCGCACATGTGGTTTGCGCGTGTAGTGATCAGTGCTCGACGGCCACCGTGGCGAGTCAACCCATGTACTGTACGTCAGACCATTGACCCACGTCGTGTCGGCGCCCTCGGTGAGCCGTATCTTGCGCACCTTGCCCTTCTCGTTCGACTTGCGTCGCCCCGTGATGGCAGAGCGCACCTTGTGCACGACGCTCTTGTTCGCCTTGTCCTTGCCGCCGCGTGCATCGGCGGCGGCAGCGCTGTGTGTGCGCTCGTGCACCCGCACACCATTGGGCAGACGTGTAGGCTCCACACACTGCGGCTGTGGTCCGCGTGCGAGTGGCTTCAGCTTGACAAGTGTGCCACCTACTCGAATCTCGAGCACCGTCTGCTGCGACTGCTGCGACTGCTGCGACGGCTGCCGCGCTTCTGCCGATGACGGCTTCGTCGGTGACGGGGAGGACGTGTGCGGCGTAGCGTGCGGCGGCGGCCCACCCGTGTGCTGCTTGCTCGTCACTGACGCGGACAAGTTGTCAGTGACAGCGTTGCCATTTGCCGCCCTCGCAGCCGCAGTAGCCGCCGCCGCATGAGGCGCATGAGCAGCAGCTGCAGCTACTGTTGCTGTTGCTACTGCTGCTGTGCCGGCTGATAGCGTCGGTGCGGTGGTGCACTTGTTCACCATGCATTGCGCGGCGGTTGGCGAGCATGCTGTCGTAGGCCCAGGCGCGGGGCGTCGCACCAAGGGAGGTGTACCACGGGGTGGGAACGGTGACGCGCCTTTCGTCGTCGTTGTTGCTGGTGCAGTCGCTGTTGTTGTTCTACCACCACCACCACCACTGCCATCACTTGTTGTTGACCGCTGAAACGGATCGTGTGCGTGCGGCAGCGTCGGCATCGCGGCTTGCTTCGACGGTGGTGCGCCCTCCCTAGCTCTTGCTGTCGCGGGTGTCTGCTGCTGCTGCTGCTGCTGCTGTACAGATTGCAGCAGTGGCGCGTTGATGCCAAGGTTGTGTGCCCTCGCCGCCATCGCCGTTTGCGCATTCATGACACCCGCCTTGATTGCCTCCTCGTACCTCTGCTGTCGTTGCTGCGGTGGCAACCGCTGTTGTTGTTGTTGCTGCGGTCGCTGTTGCTGCTGGTGTTGTTGCTGTTGGTGTTGCTGCTGTTGTTGCTGCTGTTGTTGTTTTTGTTGCTGCTGTTGTTGTTTTTGTTGCTGCTGTTGTTGTTGTTGTTGTGCTAGCGATACTTTGCGTTTGTACAGCGACCCATACTGTTTCGTGTTTCGCTGTGCCGCGTCAGCTGACGCACCTTGCTGCGCCGACGGCGCCACAGTAACCTCCGACGTCAGCGGCGGTGCCGCAACGACCTTGCGGTCTGCCGTGTTGCCGTTCGCCGGCCTGCCGCCATCAGGGCCATTGCCTAACGGCATCGTCACGACCTTGCCAACCTGGTCGCCGTGCGCGTGCAACACATTCACCATAGGCGCGACGGCGTGGCCGTTGCCGTGCGGTACGCCATACTTGCCATTGGCGCCATTCGATTGCTCGACCTTGTGTGTGTGCGGTATGGATGGCAGGACCACGTTTGTTGCTGCCGAGTTGCTCGGCATCATGCCGTGCTTGTGGCTACAACACTAAACACAGACACACACACTCAGACACAGACAGACAGAGACGCACGCGGGCCAGTGTGCTACACTTGTGCAGATGTGCAAAAAACAAACAAGAGCCTGTGTATACTGTGAACACACACACGCGCAGTCGAGCAAGCAAAGGTATGCATACGTAAGTGTAAACGTATACATGTACAAGTGCATATATATATATATATGTGTGTGTGTGTGTATATATTTGTGTACTTGCTTGCACCAATATACACATGTGTATGTGCGCGCACGAAGAAGAGAAGAAACATGATACGCACAATGCGCATCATTGTCACAATGACGTCAGTTGTCGCGAACACACACACACACACACACACACACACACACACACACCAGTAAGTAGAGAGGGGACACAGTTTGCAGAGACAGAGTGAAAGAGATGACAAGGCGTATACGACAAACATGACATTGGCAACAACAAAAGTGACACATACACACACACACATGCCACCATCACCACCACTAGTAACATCAATGCATATATACATATACATACATGCATCTGTGTGCAAATACGTATGTATGTGTATATATGCACACGGGCAGATACAGACGTGAGCGTGCCAGCTGTATTGCGCTATACATGATGACGAGCGTTTGCAAACACGCAGCAAAAAGACACACACAGACACACACATAGTGCATGCACATACGCCATGCTGCAAAGTACGCAAGCGAGTACATATACAAGTTATATACAACTGCATGTGCAATAACGTTCGCGAAGCACATGCAACACGTGCAAACACACAAACATGTATACATGCACACACACGCACACACACACACACACACATACACGCACAGAGAGAGAGAGACATGCTGCACTCGCGTTTTGTTTGTTGTTGTTTGTGTGCACGTTGACAGGCAGCATGTACAAACATGTGTGTTCTCTGCACGGTCATACACACATGTCACTCTGCACATATAGACACACACAGACACATCCATCGACACACCATACACAACACACACACGCACATACACAGTGAAGTGCGCGTATGTTGTGCTGGCACGTACGCAGTGCGTAAGCAAGTGAGGACACAACCACCACCACAACAACAACAACAACCGCCACCATCATCACCGCCGCCACCGACAAGGCCATACACGACAAAACATGTGTAACCAAGTATACAGCGCGTTGCGATCAACAAAGCATGCATACCTTCTGCTACAGTACAAACACACATACACACACACACACTCTAGCATTGTGCACAGACAGGTTTGCTTACTGTCCTTGCTCCTTTTCTCTTTGTGCAGTGCCATGCATGTTTGCACATGTGTGCTGGCAAGGTGAGAAGGACGAGTAGCTGCGCACATGTATGTATGTGCGTGTATACATATACATATACATATATATATACGTATATGCGTGCGTGCATGAAGTAGTGAACATGTCTTTGCGCAGTGTATAGGCGGATAGTAGATGAGTGTGTCGACAATGAGAAGGGTGATATGTACACAAGTACTGCTGTTGTTCGTCTTTTTTTCTGTGCACACACACACACACACGCATGCGAGAGATAGAGTGAGACAGACTGATGACATATAAACGTGTGTGTGTGCGCAGACATGATACGTGTCATTCCAGCTCGTGCGTTGCCACTTCCTCGTCGAGGCTGCTGAGGCGATCGGTGTCATCGACACCGCGCAGTGTACCGGACCACAAGTGTGGCGCACGCATCGACGCATTGCGTGACGACGCAAACGACCACTGCTTGCGATGCAAAGGCGAGAAGTGTGCTGGGAAGGCGGACACGTCAGCGATGCTGTCGAACGTGGACACGATGCTAGTCTTGCGTGCACTCCGCTGCGACTGCGTCTGTTGTTGCAGCTGCAGTCGCGTCTTGTGCACCTCGTCTGCGACACTGTTGTTGCTGTGCATGCGACTACGATCGACAATCGCACCAACGCCACTGCCGCTGACAGCACCACCACCACCACCACCGCGACGATGACGACTGCCACCACGACTGCCACTGCCACCAACATTACTTGCACTCGTATTGCTACTGCTGCTGACACAGGGTGTGTGGCGCTGCCGACGCACACTGGCGCGTGGACGCGTGTGCAGCGCAACACCGCGAACACGTGTCCTGGCATCGCCGTACCGTAGCAAGCCATGGCTGCCATCGTACTGCTGGTGCTGCTGTTGCTGCTGCTGTTGTTGTTGCTGTTGTAGTTGTGTCAGTCGTTTGGCGTATGTGGCTTTGGCATATGACAGGCGTCGCGGACAACAGCACAGTCGTCGCTGCTGCTGTTGCTGATGTGCGTCGCTGCTGCACCGTGACATGACACTACCGCCGTTGTTGCTGCCGCCGTGGACCAGGGCATGGCCGTCGGTGCGCGGCGCCGGCACGCGTGTCGTTGTCGTTGCCGCGGCGTACTTATGCACAGCACACACCGCCCCCCGGTGTCGACCCGAGCCGTCGTCGGCGTCCGCGTCAACATCATCGCCGCCGTCGTCGTCCTCGAGCACGAGCAGTGAGTTGATGTGCGTCAGTAGCGATGTTTGCGACTGCGCAGACGCGTAATGCGAAGATGACGAGGTACGCATGCGTACCCAGTGGCCGCCACCACCACCGTCATTGTCACCGCCACCCTTGTTGTCTACTGCACTCTTGTTACTGTTGTTATTGTTGTCGTTGTTGTGCATGGTGGTGCCGTCATTGACGAGGTCAACGATGTTGTCGTGGCGGCTGTCGTCGACGCCGTGGTCGTCACGGTCAAGATGACTGACGTGTGTGATGCGTGACGCGGACGTTGGTGTCGTTGCCGGCGTCGTGGTCGTCGTGGTCGGCGTCGTGGTCGTTGTTGATGCGGTGCTGCTTTGTGAGGCAAAGGCGGTGTAGCGACGTTTATGTATCGGCATAGCCTTGTGATGCATAGGCAGGTCGTCCGTATCGTGCAGCCACACATGACCATGACGCGTGCGCAGTGTTGTTGGTGTTGTTGTTGTTGTTGCCGCAGCAGCCGCAGCCGTTGTGCTGCGGCGTCGACTTCCGTCATCGCTGTAGCTGCCGCCACGCACAACAACAACAGCACCCGCACCGTCACCCTCGTCCACGCTCAGGTTGCGATGACGACGACCACTGCTCCTCCTCCTGCTGTTGCTGTTGTGGTTGTAGTGGTGGTGATCGCTGCTGCTGCTTGCCACACTGTCCTTGTCGCTGTTGCTGCACGTGCTGCAGCTGAGGATCGTTTGACTGCTGTGACTGCGGTGCTCGATCAGGCTCATGGCACTGTAGCGGCAGCTACCGCTGCTGCTGTGACTGCGACTGCAACGTGTACTCGCGTTGTTGCTCGTCACCGCCGCAGCCGCAGCCATCGCGGCTGTCATGGCTGCGTGCGCAGACGCCGCCGCCACGCTGCTCCGGCCACTGCCGCGACCATGACAGTGGCTGCCTTTGCGCAACACACTCACAAACTTCGGCCGCGGCCGGTCACGCACGGTCATGACACCACCACCACCGCTGGCAGCAGCAGCAGCTGCAGCCGTCGCCCCTGCAGGGACTGTCGTCAGCGTGGTCGTGTCCGTGGGGCGACGGCGTGCGAGCGGGCGCACCGGTAGCATAAACGGCACCCAATAGGCAGGCGCGCCACTCGTCCCACCGCCCCACACTGTACGCGACGCCATGCGCGTCTTGTCGGGTGTGTCGTCGTGACGACATGACGTAGTGGTGTGTATGTTGTTGTTGCCAGCACCGACTGTATTATTGTCGCCGCCACCATCGTTGTCGTCGTCCTTGCCAGCAGCATGTGCCATGGCGTCATCGTGTTGTGTGTTCTTCTTGTGCTCGTCGTGGTGGTCGTCGTCATCGTCGTCGTGCGGTTGCCGCGGCTGCTGCTGCTGCAGCAGTAGCAGCGTGCCCTCGTCCACCGACGCGTGTGTGTGCGTGTGTGCGTCGTTCATCCAGTCACAGCACAGCTGATTGATCAGTGCCTGTGGCATGGCGAGTAGGCCGGCGGTGCTGTAGCGACGTCGCAGCGATGCAGCGACGCACGCCACACCGCAGCAGCCGCTGTTGTTGTCGTTACAGCAGCACATGTTGCTGTTTGCACCGCCGCCGCCGCCGCCGTTGTTGTTGTTGTGACTCGCAAGTGCGCTGTAGCGTCGCGAGTGGCTGCGCGACAGGGCAGCCGACGAGCGTGACGAGTGCACAACGATGCTGACGGTTGCGGCTGGCACAGGCGTCGTGGCAGTCGACGCGCGCGACGGGGTGGCGCTGTCATCGTCTGTCGCCACCGTCGTTCGTGACGCAGCAAAGGTGGCATGAGCACTGCCTGGCTGCTGCTGCTGCTGCTGCTGTTCTTGTTTGCACTCCTCGTTGTCATTGCTTGCTGGTATCGTCAGCACTGCTTGCGGTGCTGCGTTGCACGACGGCGATGACGACGGCTGCTGCTGCTGCTGCTCCGGTGCCATGTCTGTCAGCTCGACATTCGCCATGTGTTATGCACGTGAGTATACGCGTATGTTGTTTGTGCAACACTATATATGCATATATATATGTATATGTGCGACTACGTCACGCCGACATGCACGTGCGCACACAAACGCTACTACACACACGCGTGTCTATATTTGTGTGTGTATATGCACAATAGCGTATAAATACAAGTATAGTAGAGTATGTGTGTGTGTGAGTGTGTGTGTGTGCAAAGGTATACATGTATATACTGACCACTGTTGCAACGGCAAGGCAACATGTACGCATCCTGTGTAGCACATCATGACTACTACACTCTTCCTCTCCGCATACACACACACACACACATACACACACACACACACTCTTGCTCGCTAGCTGCACTGTGCGCATCATCGACGCTCGAGCGTGAGTGACAGCTCATTGTTCCTGTGCAACGCGACCACATCGTCATAGCCGCCCAGATACTTGCCCGAGACGAACAGCTGCGGCACCGTATGCACACCCGTCCGCGCCACCACCTCGTGGAATACTTCGCGGCCGTTGGGGATGATGTCAATCTCGAGCGACACAAAGCGATGCTTGAGCTCAATGAGCAGCACCTTCAGACGGGTGCAAAAGGTGCAGTAGGTGGCCGAGATGAGGACAATGTGGTTGCGCCGCAACATGCTGTCGAGGAACTGTGGCGCCCGCGAGGGGTCGAGTACGCTGCCCATGACGATACACTATGTACACGTGTGTGTATGCGTATACGTATGTGCCTTTGTGTGCATGCAAGTATGGCAAAGACGACCATCGTGTGTACATACGCACACATATACACACACACACACAGACACACACGTCTGCAGACGCACATATACACACATGTACACATGATGCTCCTGCTGTTACGCGCTCACACTCACACACAAACGTGTGTGCGTGTGGTGTGTGTTACACGTCATCGTCATACAAATAGTCTGACGCCTGTGACGACACCGATGAGGCAATGGACGGGTCGAGGCTGAACTCTTCGGCGAGTGCGTTGCACACCGGCGTGAAGCCGAGGGCGGGGCTGTCTTGTGGCAGCAACGGTGCCGCCGCGGACGCCGCCGCCGTGTTGTTGTTGTTGTTGTGTGCCGCCGCAGCCGCAGCTTGTGCCGCCGCCGCCGCCATGAGCAGCAGCGAGGACGCCGCCGTCGCCTGCGGTGGCGTGGGTGGTGGTGTGATTGCAACGTGTGGTTGTGCTTGTTGTTGTTGTCGTCGTGACGATGACCTCGTCGTGCTCTTGCGTGCTGCGGCAGTGCCGCTCGTGCGCTGCCGCGACGTCGACGTGTTGCGCCGCGCCGCGTCGTCGTCATCGTCGTTGTTGTCATCGTCGTTGTTGTCGTCACTGCCTTTGCGTTGTTGCTGTTGCCGTGCTGCTCTTGTCTTGTTGCTACTGTCGCTACGTGTGCGTTTGCGTTGCCGCGTCGAGGTCGTCGCGTGCGCCGTGACATTGTCACCGTCGTTGCCTGGCCTCTCGTGCGCGTCACCATTGCTTGCGTCTCGTCCTCTTCCTCGTCGTTGTTGTTGTCTTGTCGTCGCTTGTGCTCTTGTTGTCGTTGTCGTTGTTGCAGTGGTGGCGTTGTCGTGCAGCACATCGCTGACGGCCGCGTCCACCGCGACAGCCGCCGCCACGCTCGCGACGTGCGCGCTGCTGTGCACCAACCGCGTCAGCAGCGCCGTGGACGACGCCGTCGATGACGACGCCGTCGACGTCGAGCGCTGTAGTGATAGCGGTTGTTGTTGTTGTTGCTGTGATGACGACGACAGCCGCGGTTGTCGTGTGCGCATCGCCATCGACGATGGCACGAGAGCGGGCGATGGCGACGGCGTCGGTGCCGCTCGTTGTTGTTGTTGTGACGTGTTGTCGCTCAGCTGCATAGCTGCTCTGTCTTGCCCATCGCCTGTCGCCGCCACCACACCGTCAGCCATAGCTATGCGCTCGCTGCTGCTCTCGCGCACACTGCTACTACGACGACGACTGCTGCTGCGACTGCTGCTGTTGCTTTTGTTGTCGTTGTTGTGTTGGTGGCTGTCACGCGCATTGCTCGTCGCGCGCGGCGCCGTCGTGTCGTTGTCGTCGTCGTCCTTTTGCTGTGCTACCGCTACTGCCGATGCTGCTGTTGTCGTAGTTGCCTCTACACTCGCGTGTGTGTGATGCTCGCGTCGTCGTCGCTGCCGTCGCTCTTCGCGCTCGCGTCGTCGCTGCTCTTTGGCTGCCGCCTTTTCGAGTTTGCGCTGCTGTCGCTTCGCGTCGTGCCGCTGTCGCCGCTGCTCATCCGTCTCGTGTGGGTGACGATGTGAGCGATGCTTGTGCTTGTGCTCGCGTGCCTGCTCTACTGCCGCATGGTGTTGCTGCTGCTGTTGCTGCTGGAGTAGCTGCTGTGTCGACAGCATCGGCGACGACGCCGACGACGCCGTCACATGCTCGTCGTGCACGTCGTCTGGCACTGCATTCGTACCCTTCACATCACCGTCACCATCGTCCGCGGGTGCCGGGACTGGTGCTGCTGCAGCTGCCACTGTCGTCACCGTCGTGTTGTTGTGCTGCTTGACACTACGCCGTGCACGTGTGCGCGTCGCCGGCATATCGTGTGCTGCCTCCTTCGCCGTTGCTGCTGCTGCTGTTGCTGTTGCTGTCGTTGTTGTTGTCATTGCTGTCAGCTCTTGACGCACAAGATAGTACACACCACCCTCTTGCACCCGATAGCAGCCCGCTGGCAGGCCGGCCGTGTCACACAACACAAAGGTCACCTCCGCGTCATCATCGCGTGCCGTTGTCACGCGCACGACGTCGTCACCATACTGCGCCACCGCGTCGTCCCCGTCTGCGCCGTCCTTGTCGCCACGCTGCTGCTGCTGCTGTTGTTGTTGTTGCTGTTGCTGTTGCTGTACGCACTGCACAAGATGGTAGTGTGGGTCAGGCACCAGCAGGCGCAGGTTCACCACACCCGTGCTGATCGCCGGCTGACCGCAAAAGGTCACACACACCAGACGAGGCGGTCGCTCGTCGAGCTCGACGTTCATCACTGCACAGTAGCGTATGTGTATGTATGTGTGTGTGTGTGTGTGTATAGTTCCTTGTCTGTATGTGTGTGTGTGTGTGCGTGTGCAAGAGGCAAGATGCACACGCAAGCACGACGTGTTGTTGCAAACGACAAACAAGAGCATGCGTCGTACGTTGCACAAGTGTCGCGCTATGGACGTGTCGTCACGCCACACCACCACCGCCGCTGCGTGTGGCGACGGTGTCGTCGCGGTAGCCGGGGTGCACCCACGCCGTCGCCGTGTACGGCTGCAGCGCCTGTGTGTGCAGCTGCTCACGCAGCACGTGCTGCGTCAGCAGTCGCTGCCCCACACGCACACCACCACGACGCATACGCTCCAGTCGCAGCGCGTGCTCGTGCACTGCCGCGTCATGCGCGTCGTCGCGCCGGTCAACGAGCGAGGACACGTCCGAGTCGTCGCTCAGCGCGCTGCTGTGCAGCACCGCGTCATGCCTTGCTGTCATGGTCGTCGTCGTCGTCGTCACAACGGCGGCATCGCCGTCGCGCTGTTGCGTGGCGAGTGCCGCCGCGGCGTGTGTGCGCTGCCGCTGCGACTGCGCCGCCGCGTCAAGCGCAGCGACACGGCGCAGCAGCGCTGCAATGTGCGTCCGTGTCGCCGCTGCTGTTGTTGTTGTTACACTCGTGTGGTCGTTATTGTCGTCGCTGTTGCGCGTCGACGTCAGTGCCGTGACGCCGTCGCTGTGGCCGCACTCGGCGTCCTCCTCCTCTGCGCTGCCGCTGCCGCCACTACTGCGAGGCGGTGTCAACGCCGCCAGCTCACGCATCACGTGCGCGGGCTCGTCATTGCACACGAGTGCGCGCAGCAGCGGCGCCGCGGCGGCGTAGTCGGCCTCGCCACGCACGCGTGCACGACGCTGCACAACGGCCATCAGCTCCTCAGCCTCCTCTGCGGTGAACGTCACCCGTGGCAGGGCGGCGAGGGCGGGCAGCAGCTCATTCTTGCGCACACGCAAGAGCACAAACAGCACCGCCGCCGCCCCGCAGCCGCTGTGCTCACGCACCAGCGCGTTGACGAGCGCGCGCACGGTGCGTGCCCCACAGCGCACCCCCTTCTCGCGCGCGAACACGTCCACGGCGAGGGCGAGTGTGCGCGGTGTGAGCGTGATGTGTGCCTCGAGGGCACAGCGCAGCACCTCCCACTTGCGCGCATGGCGCAGTGTGAGGGCGTGATAGACGAACATGGCATGCACAGCCACCGCCGCTGCTGTGCCATGCAGCGTCGTTGTCGTTGTTGTTGTTGTTGCTGCTCGTGTCGTTGCGCTGCGACTACGCGTGCGTGTGGTGTACGTGCGCGGTGCTCTACCATCATTATCCTCGTCATGCGCCGCCGCTGTCGCCGACATGTCGTCCTCGTCAATGACGTCCTCGTCATAGGTAAAGAGAGCAGCGTCGTTGGCGACCGCCGCCGCCGCCGTCGCGAGCTGTCGACACAAGCGACGCTGCATGACGATGCCACGCGCCAGCGGCGACAGCTCGCCACGGCGCAGCTGTGCGGCGTGAACGGAGGGGTGCTGCATCAGCGCAAACACTTCCTCGTCAAAGGGCATCGCGTGTCGCGCCATCGCACGCGCCGCCGCCACCGCCGCGTCGAGCTGCCCCGCCGCGGTGCACACATACACCCACGCCGAGCGCATCGCCGCGCTCGTGTGCTGCTGCTGCTCCATCATGCGGTACAGACGCTGTGCGGCGGTGAAGTAGTGCCGGTCAACGGTGCAGTGATAGGCGGCGATGCACAACAGCGTCCGCAGCAGTGACTGCGGCAGCGCAAACTGCCACTCCGGCGGCGACTGCAGTGACGCGAATGTCAGGCACTGCATCATGTCCTCGTACATGCGGTGCGGCAGTGGCGCGTCGTGCGCGTGCGGCAGCTCCTCGAGCAGGAAGAAGAAGCTGTGCTGCATGATGACCTGGAGTGTGACGTCGTACGGCTGCGCGCGGGCGAGCAGCGTCAGCGCCTCGTGCGGCGGGCTGCGCCAGAAGGCGTCCTTGCTCGGCCACAAGTGTGGCGCCTGCGTCGTCATCGTCGCGCTCACGTGCACGTCGCCACGCTGCTCTGCCGTGGCGGCGTCTGTTGTTGTCGACATGGCCGCAAGGTTGTGCTTTTGCCGCGGCACATCGTGCAACAGCCACCGCGTCGAGTAGCCGCCCTGCCGCTCTGCTTCATACTGCGCAGACGCGGGTAGCCCGTAGGGCGGTGTCGGCAGCACAACGCGTGTCGTACGGCGACCACTACTACTGCTGCCGCCGTCACCGCTGCTGCTGTCGTCGTCGGTGCTGCTGTAGTAGCGCACGTGACAGTCATGCACTGCCACAGCGGCCACGGCAGCAACACGACACCATTGCCGCATACGACGAGATGATGCGCGTGTGTATATGTGTCTACGCGTGTATGTGTGTATGTGTGTGTTTGCTGCGCACAAGACAAGCGCAAGATGCATGGCGCACATGCTGCACGTTGTCGCATGTGCTGCAGCAGTGCTGTGTGTGTGTATGTGTCAGTATCAAGCACAAAAGACGAACAAACTGTCACACAAACACACACACGCACGCACACACAAACAGCCACATGTAAGTCGACAAGGACGCGGCTACGCAGAGCAGGACACCCTGCTTGCGGGCCAAACGACAACAAAGAGCAAACACGCTCACACACACGCAACCTCATGTATCACACACACGCCTTCACACACACGCACACAGAAACAAGTACAGAAGACACAACACGACAAGCGACATGCTTACGTTGCCCTCTCTCTCCTCTTTTCTCCTTTACTATTTTTTGCAGCCTTGTTACTTTTGCCTCTGCTGCGCTTGCAGCGTCGACGCGAGCTGCGCAAACTGCGTCACCTGCGGCTCCTCCGTGCGCAACACCACCTGCAGTCGCTCACTCCACAGCAGCGACGACGATGGCGACGACAATGACGACGCGGGTGTGAGGACAAACACCGTGGGCACACCACGTATGTGCAGCAGCGGATGTGTGCGGTAGACGTGTTGCGCATTGCCGCGATAGTTCGCCCGCTGCACTGGACACTCGACAAAGATCACACGCGTGTGTGGCAGCTGTGCACGCAGCAGCGCCACGCCCTCGACAACCGCCGGCTTCGCATCGACGCAGTCGGGGCACCACGACTCACCACGTGGTGGCACGGCGGCGCCCGCAACGTACAGCACCAACACGACGTCTGCCACGGGCGACGAGGCTGGTGCCGCTGCTGCTGCAGGTGCTGTCGTTGCGTGCGTCATGGCTCTTGTCTTGTTGCTGTCACCGTCGACGTCGACGCCCTTGTCGCTCACGTCGCCGTGCTCGTGTTGCTGCTGCTGTTGCAGCTCAGTTGCGACAATGTGTGTGAGCTGCTCGTCGAGTTGCGTGGGATGGGCAATGCTGTACACGCCGTTGTGCACACCCTCGGCAGCACCCACGGCCGTCTGCGCGGGCGCGCGCAGTCGCTGCAGATAGGCGTGTCGTACCGGCAACGCATCGCCCGCGGGCCGCGGCACGGCAATCCAGCGTGGGTTGTGCTGGAACACACGCATCGCCTTGGTGTAGTGCTCCTCGGCGGTCGTGAAGCGATGGTAGATGCCGGCGGGCACGACGATGCAGTCGCCTGCTTGCGTCAGCACACGCACCCAGCGATCGTCGCCGTCGCGCACGTCAAAATAACCACGCCCGGCCAACAGCAGCCGCACCTCGTCGTCTTCGTGCAGGTGCTCTGCGTAGTGCTGCTGCGCCAGTGCGTCGAAGCGGTCACCGCCGAGGACGTCGCGGTGGATGTCGATGAGGTCAAACGCGTGGTAGCCCAGCTCGCGCACGAGCGTCTCGCCGAGCGCCGTCGTGTCACCGGCAAGCTCGTCGTCGCCGAGGCGCTTGTAGTGCACGCCGAGCTGTGCGAGCGTCTCGTACGTACACGGCTCATTGGGGCTGCGACGATTCTCGGCACAGCGGTCCGTCACATCATCACACATGTACCAGCAATCTGACATGGTGGCTCGGTGTGTGTGTGTGTGTGTCTGTGTGTGCAGCGATGTCGTGCAATCTATCTTGTCCGCGACTACGGTGTGTGTGCACAATATGCAAGGCAACAAAGGGCACGTGTTGCTGTACACACACAATGTGTATGCATGTATGTGTATGTGCGTATTTGTCTTTGTGTGTGCAGCGTGTGCAGCGTTGTTGTTGTTGTTGTTGCATGCATGTGTCTGTGCGTCTCGTCTGCATGCTAGCAACTGTAAGTATGCATACATACACATGTACACACATACACGCACTCGCTTACGCACACAAGCATGTATACATGTTCTCTGCGTCACAGCGTCGAGAAGAGGATGATGGCAGTGGCAGAGAGAGAGAGAGGAAGAGAGAGTGTGTGTGCGCGGAGGAGTAGGGGGTGTTGTTGTGTAGCGTGTGCATGCATGTTCGCATGTATGCATGTATGTGTACGTATGTGTGTGTGTGTGTGTGTGTGTGTGTGTGTATACGCGACACGACATCGTCACGACAAGGCACGTATGGGCTGAAGTGTACACACACACACACATACATACAGTCATATACATGCACACATACACACACACACACACACACCACGCGTGTGACGTCAGAGCCAAGCAAGAAGAGGGGCAGAGGTGTACATGAGGGCGTGTGAGTGGCGAATAGGGGCAGGTGAGATATATATATATGTGTATATATAGACATAAAGTGATATAGTGTGTGTGTGTGTGTGCGTGTGTGTGTGCACGCAACACAGTCGCACATGCATCACGTCACCACGTGATGCTCTTGTTGCCGCGGTGATGTCTTGTCGTGTTCGTGGTCGACGCGACCGTCCTTGTCATTGTCATCCGACTCGACAGGTGACAGCGTCAGCGGGCTGCTGCGATCGACATTGCACACGGGAGCAGCAGCACCGCCGTCGTCGTGGCGCGTGTGATGCGTGCACGCGGACGACGGGGCCGTCACGACAACATCGACGCCGCCGCCGTCTGTCCTCGCGCGCACACCCCGTCGCCGTGCGCGGCGCGATGCATCGGCTTCGCCATGGCCGCCACCACCACCACGACCACCACGACCGCGTGCACGGCCACCACGCTGTCGATGCGACGACGACAACGACAAGGACAGCGATGACGCCGACGTTGTTGCCGTCGTTGTCGTTGTCGGGGTGGCGCTGGTGCCGTTGCTTGCGCTGTGGTGCACGACACTGCACAAGGGCAAACAGCGGCGACTGCTCGTACCGCACTCGTCGGTCGGCGGCACACCCGCGTCACTGCGTGTGTCGCTGCCGCCGCCGTCGACGTTTGCGTTGCTGTCGTAGCTCGCGTCACTGTCGCTGTCGGCAAGCCGACTGCCCGCTGCATAACGCATCGCTGTCGCATCACTGCCGTCACGCTGCTGCTGCTGCTGCCGCGTCGTCGTCGTCGTTGTCGTCAGTGTTGCGCGGACGCGTTGCACCGCGGCCATCATCGCAGTCATCCACTCAGCATCCCACGCGACGGGGTGCTCGAGCACCTGGTCAATCGTCAGGCGTCGTGCCGGGTCGCGCACAAACAGACCCTCGAACAGCTCGATGAGTGAGGCTGGCAGCAGAGCCGTGTGCGTGCCGAGCACCGCAATGCGACTGGTGCGTATGCACGTCACCAGCCGCATCGCGCCATCGCTGTCCGTGCTGCTGCCGCCGTTTGCCACTGCCGCCGCTGCCGCCTCGTCGACACCGACGCCGCCGCCGTTGTTGTTGTTGTTGCTACTGCTATTGTTGTTGTCATGGCTGCGCGGTGACACCAACTGCTGCACGTGCTGTTGCTGCTGCTGCTGCTGCTGCTCGTTGCTCTGCTCGCCACTGCGCTCGTCGTCCTCGTCCTCGTCCGCCATGGCAGTCGTTGTTGCCGTCGAGGCGAGTGTGTCGTGTGCACGTGGTGTGGCGGGCTGCGTCACGGACACAACAGGTGGTGGTGCTGCTGCCTCTGCGATTGTTGCAGCTGTTGTTGCTGTAGTGACGGCTGTTCCATCGGTGCCGGTGCTAGTCGTGTCGTGCTGACTACTGCTGCTCGTGCTCGTGCTGCTGTCGGTGCTGCCGTCACCATTGCTCGGCTTGTCCACGTCACGCGTCGTCACGACGACAATGGCGGCGGCAACATCGTGGTCGTGTTCTTGTTGCTGCAGCTGCAGCTGCGAAGGCGACGACTGCGCGTTGCTCGTGTTGCTTGCCTGCTCTGCACACCCCACCACCTTCTCCACTGCTGCTGCTGTTGTCGCTGTCGGTGACTGCTGCGCGACGCCATTGTCAGTGTCGCTACACCGCCGTCGTGCGGCGCGCTCGCGCGCGGCGGCCGCGTACGCCGCCTTGACCGCCTCGAGCACCCCACGCGTCGTGTCGAGCGTGTAGTAATTCTCAAAGCTTGAGCTGAGGCGATTGGTGATCGTAATCGGCAGGCTGTCGTGCCGCGGAATGCACTGATACAGCTCCATCAGCGCCGGCATGTGCAGGCCATTGAGGTGGCCAAAATTAATGCCCATAATGTCGGCAAGAAGGCAGCCAAAGGACCACAAGTCGCACGGCTTGCCATACGGCTCCCCGAGCAACACCTCCGGTGCCATGTATGATAAGGTGCCCTTCATGTTCGTCAGCGGCCGCTGCTCGCGCAGCTTGACGGCGGCACCAAAATCGCCAATCTTGGCCACCCCTTGCGCGAAGAGTATGTTGCCGGGCTTGATGTCGCGGTGCAGGATGCCCTTCTTGTGCAGGTAGGCCAACCCGCTGGCGATGTCGTGCACGATCAGCGTCGCCTCACGCGGGGCGATGCGAAACGGCGACGTTGCCGTTGGCGAGGAGGGCAGCAACAGCAGCGGTGGTGGAGGCAGCGGGGCTGTCATGGACAGCAGCGGCTGCTGCTGTTGCTGCGCGCGTGACATGGAGGCGTGTGCGCTGCCGTGATTGTGGCGATGATGATGCGTGTGGTGCGGCTGAGCACTGCTGCTGCTGCGACTGCTGTCGCCATCGCCAGTGTTGTTGTTGTTGCTGTGGCTGCTGCCGCTGTGTGCACACCGCACGTGCGGTGCTATGCTGACGTGATGACGTCGACTGCTGCTACCACTGCCATCATTGTTGTTGTCATTGTTGTCATCGCTGCGGTCGCTCGAGCAAACGCTCTTGCGCTGCTGCTGCTGCTGCTGCTGTTGTGGCCGGCTGTGCTGGCTGTGGCTGATGCTGCTCTTGTTGTTGTTGTTGTTGTTGTTGTTGCTGCTGCCGTGTGCTGTCGCGTGACTGCTCGTCGGCATCACGCTGCGATGGCTCGACAAGGAGAAGTTGGTGACGGTGGCACTGATGCTCGGTGCCGTGGCCGCAAGCATGGCGTCGTACTCGCTCTCCACGCCCTCACGTGCCGTGGCCGTTGTCTTGTCCTTGTTGTCTGTGTGCGTGTTGTTGTTGTTGTTCTTGTTGTTGTTGTTGTTGCCCCCTCCGCCACCGCTGCCATCACTCCGCAACGCCCACTGCTGCGACAGCGTCGGGTCACTCAGTCGCTGCATCAGCGTACCATCACACAGCTCCATAAAGATGCAGAAGGTGTTGCCCTCGATGCTCGTGTGCGACAGCGTCACCACGTGCGGGTGGTCGAGCGCGTTCATGATGCTCACTTCACGCCGCAGGCTCTCGAGCATGCGCACCGTTGCGTTGCGCAAAAAGACGCGCTTGAGCGCGAGGCGGCCCTTGGAGGCGTACATGAACACCTCGAAGACGTCGCCAAACGCGCCACTGCCAATCTGTCGCACAAGCTGATACATGTGTCGGCGCACCACCGTCAGCCGCTGCATCACCAGCCAGCGCCGCTGCACACACAAGCGCACGTGACACGACGTGCACGCGTTCAGCACCGTCGTGCGCAGCTGCGCCGCACACGACACCATCTCGTCCGCATCAGGCAGCTCGTGCACAGGCAGCGGTATCGTCGTCGTCGTTGCTGCTGCGCCACCACCACCACCACCATTGTTGTTGTTGTCGCAGACGTCAACGACGCCATAGTGAAAGAGCACCGCCGTCTCGTGCAGCGTGCGGTGCAACAGCGCGTGCGCCAGCGGTGGCGTGATGAGTGCGTCACACCAGTGCACTACAACGAGGTCAAACGCACTCAGTCCGACGTGTGTGTACTGCAGCATCTTCTCGGGCAGTGTGACAAACGTGAGACAGTGGCCCAGTCGCGCCACCGCCGCCTCCAGTGCGGCGTCGCACTCAGTCGTGTACACGAGCATCTGCATCTTGCTACGCCACTGCAACACGCCACTGTCGTGCTGTTGCTGCTGCAGTTGCTCTGCCCCTGCCGCGCCGTCGACGGCGACTGCGCGCTGTGAGCTGTCATTGAGCCGCTGCGTCGTCGTCGTGGCGGCGGTGCCTGCCGTCGTTGTCGTCGTCGTTGTCAGAGCTGTCATTGCCGTTGTGCTGATCGTCGTCGGTACACCACCTCGACCGCGACGGAGTGCGTCACACGCCGTCGCCTCGCTGTTGCAAACCGTCCGCTCATCTTCGCCGTCACGCTGCGCGTCGAGTGCGGCGGCTGTCGCCGCAGCCGTCACCGAGTACGCCGTGTCCCTGTCGTCATCGGCGCGCTCGTCGCTGTGCGCGTGGCGGTGACGAACATTGTTGTTGCTGTTGCCGTTGTACGCCGTACCAGCCGCCGCCATCGCCGCCGACGCCGCAACAGCCGCACCGCCACTCGTCGTCGTCAACACCGTCTCAGTCGCGCTGCACTCAAAGCTGTCATTGACGCGTGCCGCGCTCGCCGCGTCGTACGCGTGCTCGTGCGCGTGTGAGGTGGACGATGCGGTCGTTGTCGCAAGTGACGACTGCGCCGCTACAGCAGCAGCTGCTGACGATGTCGTCGTTGCTGTTGTTGTCTGCTGTTGTTGCAGTAGTTGCGGTGCTGGCAGCAACAGGTGCAGCTGCATCGACGGCGGCTGTGGTGACGACGCCGACAGCATGTGCTGCTGCTGCTGCTCCTGCTCGTGCTCGTCGTCTGCGAGCGGCTGACTGCCATAGTGACGATAGCAACCAACACCACCACTGTTGTTGTTGTTGTTGTTGTTGGCAACATCGTCATCATCGCGTACATAGTCGTGATCACGGTAGTGGACGTGCTGCAGTGCGGTGCTGTACGCCGCGAGCGCCGTCGACGCGGTGCTCGGCAGTTCGTAGCCGCCAAACAACAGCGTCACGCGCGATGTGGTGGGCGGTCGTGCGGCCGCAATCGCCGCCGCGGTCAGCGGCGCCGTCGTCACCGCCGCCGTCGCTGCTGTTGTCGTCATCGGCGCTGTTGCTGTGGTGGTTGTTGTGTTGCATGGCGCCTGTTCCTGCGGTGCGGGTGACGGTGGCAGCGTACTCGCCACCGCGTCCGAGTCATCACCGTGTGCTGCTGCTGTTGCTGCTGTTGTTGTTGTGAGTGCGGGCACAAGTGTCATGCTCGCTGGCGTCACCACCGCTGCTGCCGCGTCGGCTGCTGTGCTGTCAAGCCGCGGCTGCGTCGTGTCATCTGTTGCCTTCTGCTCTTGCTCCACCATGTGCTGTTGCTGTTGTTGCTGTTGCTGTTGTTGTTGTTGTTGGTCTTGTGCAGGTGCTAGCGTGTTCGTCAGTGCCTCGGCGTCGGTGTGACGCAGCAGCGTCGCGAAGCGTTGGGCGGCGTCGTCGTAATGCAGTGGGATGATCGGCGGCAACGGCACCTCGGCGGCGCGGGCGGCGGCGTCAGTGAGCGCATTCGCGCGTGTCAGGCTGAAGAAGGACAGCCCCTTCATCGTCGAGAGGTGTGACATGCCCATCTGCCGCAGCAGCGAGAGACGCTTGCGGGTGATGTAGGGAAAGCGCACGGTGGCGGCGCCGCTGTGGTGCAGCTGCGCGTCACCTTCGCACGCGTCGAGGTACGACAGCATCGTCGCACTCAGCACACTGCCAAGAGGCACCGTCGAGGACAGCGACGACGCCGCCGACGACGACGACGGCGACGACGACGACGAGGACGAGGAGGGTGACGAGGAGGACGATATGGCCGATACATTGTCATTGTTGTTGTTGTTGTTGCTACTCGTCGTCGTTGCTGTTGTCATTGTCGTGGCAACGCTATCACTGCCTTGACGCTTCTTGTTGTTGTTGTGTACTAAGGAGAATGTGTGTGGCTGCCGTTGTGCGTCACGGCGGGCGCGCGCGTTGCTCATGTCGTGCACAGTTGTGCAGTGACACGCCGTGCGCACCCGTCGCGGCTGCACAGGCTGCAGCAGACGCAGCGCGTGCGGCTTGCACGTCGCCGTTGTTGCTGCTGCTGCTGTTGCTCGTGATGACGATGATGTTGTTGTGTTGGTGGCGGTAGCAGGCACACACACGCTCAGTGGTGCGTCAACGTCGGCGCAGTTTGTGCTGCGGTTGTGCGGTGCAGTGACCGCAAACGACCACTCCGACGTGGCCGCCGCCGTCGTTGCTGTTCCTGCTGCTGTTGTTGCTGTTGCTGCCTTCTTGTCGTCCTCCTCGTCGTTGTCATTCATCTCCTCGTCTTGCTGTGTGTGTGCCGAGCTCGTGAGCACCGGTGGCGCAGACACGGACAAGGACAGCGCTGGCCGCGTCACGGCAGTCGTCGTCGTCGGCGTCGCCGCCGCCGGACCGTCGCGCAGCACGCGCTGTCGTCGCTCTTCCTCTGCGTAGGCGGCGTCGAGGGCGGCTCGCTTGGCGTCAATGGCCGCCGTCACCACACCACACGTTCGTGCAGTAGCCGTCGCAACAACGCTTGTTGTTGCTTGTTGTTGCTGATGTAGCGGCGATGACGTCGTCTGCTGTTGTTGTAGAAGGAGGCGTAGGGGCACGAGGTCTGCCGCCAGGTAGGAGCGTGGTGCCGCGCTCAGGAAGCACACCACATCGCCCACACCCATGGCACGCTGTCGCCGCAGCAGCTCCTGCGCGAACATGATGAACGAGAGCACGTTCATGTAGCAGCTGACGGGCAGACTGCGCGACGGCACAACGTCCACGACGCCGTGCAGCAGCCGCAGCTTACGGACAAGCGGCGTGAGGGTGACGCGGTAGACAACGTGGCCGCGACGTGCGCACATGATGGCTGCGGGGTAGCTGTCGCCGTCACACGCAATGCTGCTCGTCACCATCGTCGTGGTGGGCACAAAGGCGCTGCGTGCTGCGGCGGTCGCCGTCGTTGTGACGCCGGCCGCCGCGCTTGTTGTTGCCGACAGCGACGACGACGCAGCGTCTGCGTAGCTGCTGCTGCTGCTGCTGCCATGACCGTCGTGATTGCTGCTGCTGCTGTTGTTGTTGCCTATGGTGACAACAGGCACGCTCTTGTGACGACGCACACGACCACTGTGACGGAAGACGGCGTGACGGCTGCTCAGCACCGGCACACTCGCCTGTTGCGTGCTCATGCTTGCCGCATCAAGCAGCGTCGTCGTTGTTGTGCTGTCACTCGTGCCCGCGCGGCCGCCATGGGCCGCCGTGCTGCTGCAGCAACTGCCCAGCACGCTCGACGGCGTGCGTGGCCGCCGTACGCGCACACCGCGCACGGGTGCACGTCGACTGCCATTGCTGCCACGCGTGCTTGTCGTCGCTGTCGCTGCGCTGGCGACGCCATGGCTGCTCTTGTCGTCCACCATCATTGGTCTTGTTGTTGTTGTCGTTGTTGCATGCTGCTGCTGCTGTTGTTGTTGCGGTTGCACGTCATGTCGCTCCTCTTGCAATGTGCTTCGCCACGACGACGACAGCAGCTCTTGCGCGGCCCGCATGCTGTGATGACTGTCCGTCGTGTCCTGACTGCTCACCTCGTTGCTGGCGTACGGCTGCAGCAGGAACAGTGTCACGAGCGCACACGACGTGCGTGCGCGCTGCCGTGACGACGACGATGAAAATGACACGGCAGCCGCCGTCATCGCACTCGCCATCGGTGCAGCTGTCGCACACGCCACGTACACATCGCCGCTGTGCAGACAGCGCACGAGCACATACCGCTCGCACGCGGCAGCGGTGACGTCATTGTCGTCATCGTTGTTGTCCGTCGCCGTGCGTCGTGTCGACTGCGTCATGCGTGCACACAGCAACGACACGAGCTGTGCTGCCGTCAGCGTCACATACGCGCGTGCACCCGACGCACCCTGTGCGTCACACCGCAGCAGCAGCGTCGTCAGCAGTGACTGCATTGACGTCGGCAGACGCACCGTTGCGCTCCGTGCACCTGTAGTGCCGCCGCTGCCGCAGCCATTGTTGCTGTTGTTGTTTGCGCGCCTGCAATGGTCGTCGGTGCGTGGCACCAGGCACTGAAACAGCGTCGCGGTGACGTCCGTCGGCGTCGCCGTCTCCTCGAGCGGCAACAGCACGCGTCGCGCGGCAGCGTTGGCGACACAGACTACAGGTGTACTGCTGCCATTGTTGTTGTGCATGCGCGGTGCAGCGAGTATGAGGACAGGGCATGCGGCGGCTGCGTACGGTGCAAGTAGACGCTGTGCTGCGTCATCGCACGCCGTTGTCAGCGACGCTGCTGACGACAACGACGCCAACGGCTGCAGTCGCAGCCACGTGTTTGACGTTGCGGCACACACAGCACCACCACCGTGACGCGCCGGCGCCGTGTGACGCATCGACGCGGCGTCTACACACAGGCACGCGCACGAGGTGGTGCGTATGTGCAAGTGTGTGTGTGTGTGTGTGTGAATGTGTATATATGTATGTATGTGTATGTCAGTGTACTTATGTGTATGTGTATGCGATTAGACACAAGTGTGCGCACTCGCTTATGTATATACAATGTTTGTTTGTGTGTGTGTGAGTGTCTCGGTAACGACTAATGTAACGTGCACGTTATATGAGTAGGCACACTACATACATATATATTTATGTATATATGTGAATGCTATATATGTATACAGTTTGTATGTGCGCGTATGTGTATATATATAGCTTTGTGTACGCAGTCGTGTATAGTTGTGTGTGTATGTGTATGCAAAGAGACAAAGACAAGCAAAAGTGACGAGGTGTGTGTGTGTGTGTGTGTGTGTGTGCGATGTAGGATGTACAATTGCTGTGCTCTTATCTGCGTGTGTGTGTGTGTGTTTTGTACGCCCTACATATATGCTTGGCAAAGCTGCTCACGTAATAGCTTTCTTTTTGCGCGCGTTTGTGTGCCCTCGTATGCGTGAGTATGTGCAGCCGTGCGCTGGCAAAGCAACAGAGCAAATGACACGTTGCAATTGCGTCATCATGCACACACACACACATGCACATTGCAACCGGACAGGTGCGTGCTTGTATACATTGCCATACAGTTGTCATACACACACACACACACACCACGTGCGTTCGTTAACGCGTACTAGCACAACGTAACAATGTCACGACAATTGCAACAGGCAGTCGTGCTACAATCGCGCTCACACACACATACACACACACACCGAGACACATGTACACAGAAACGCGACGATGGCACGTGCGCTCGTGTTACACATACGTATACATAGCCTATGCGCCTCATGTACACGTGTGGCACAATGTAAGCAAGCATGTAACAGTAGCTGACTCGATCACTAGCACACACACACACACACACCTGCACACACCTGCACACACCTGCACACAAACAATATGACAGTGCAGCATTGCCATTCTACGTGTACATATACATCCACACTCATATATAGACAGATACACATACACACACGTATACATATATACAAAAACATATTTACACATGCACATGCACACACGCGGCGTAGCTGCTGCTGCTGCTGCTGTCATGTCCATTAGACACGCACTACTGCTGCCGAGTACAGCAACCTATGCATAACCGATAGAAGAAGAGGAGGAAAAACGAGCAACGTGCCGCGAGAAGGGATGTCGCGCGCAAGTGTGTATATGCACGAGAGTGTATGTTTACGCGTGTGTGTGTGTGAGTGTCTGCATATATGTGTGATGGTGGAAAAGCACATAGAGCATAGCATGTATGCGTGTGTATGTACGCATGCATTGAGTGACGTGTCAACGCGTGTCCCTGTAACTCTTGCTGTATGTATATACATATACACATATGTATATATATGTGTGTATGTACGTTTGTGTACAGCACGCTGCACCACGCAACAGTGGTGGCGTGGTAAAAGTAAGGCAGTAAAAGCAACTATGCACAACGATGCCACGCAGACCGCACGCACGCACACACACTCATCGTGTTATATACAAGACTTGTATGTGTGTATATACATATACATGTGATCATACTACCACTATGCACATTGCCCGTTTGTGTGTGTGTGTGTGTGTGTGTCTCCATGCACAACGATGCCAGCCATGTCCGGCACAGCGTGCTACTGAAGTTCGCGTGCTCGCCTTCCTTCGTCACTTACATCACATTACTTATTCGTCAACACACACACACACACACACACACTTATACATACACAAGAGAAAACATGACAACGCGTCCGTCGCCGCCACACGCGTGGGCTAGCTCGTACTCTGCTGATAGGCGGGTCGATAGAACGGCGTCGTGTCAGCAAACGACGCCTCGACCGCACAGACCTGACGCAGCTCGTCGGCAGACGCGTACACGTCCTCATCATAGTCATCCACCACCGCATCGAGGCTCGCGTTGCTGCTGCTGTTGCTGCTGCTGCTGATGTTGCTCTTGTCGTCTTTGCCACTGCCGCCCGTGTGACCGCTACTGCCGTTGCTGTCGTTGCGACTGATGAGGCGACTATTGTCGTCATCAGGGTGCACACCACGTGACGCGGCAGCCATGTCGTCTGCGTTGTTGCTCTTGTTGTTGTTGTTGCTCTTGCTCGCTCTCGCATAACTTGGCGACAGCGAGCAGTAGCTCGTCGCGCTGCTCGCGTGTGTGTCTTGCGCGTGCGTCGTGTGCACCGCGACAAGACGCGTAGGCAGCTGGCCGTGATGCTGCGGGTAGTAGTTGTGGTGGTTGTGTGTGCTGCTGCTGCCTTGCATGTGCGACGACGGCAGGCCGCCCATCGCGTCGACGCCGCCGGCGACGCTGCCACTGCGCACCGGCATTGGCGAGAGCGACGCCGTCGAGTTTGCATTCTTCTGTTGCTGCTGCTGTTGTTGTCGCTGTCGTTGCTGCTTGCTGCGAAACGCGCAATGTGTCTGCCGCAGCCTCGACATGGACACGTGTGGAATGTACCGCGCATCGTCCGCGGCCACAACCACCGCGTCGTCATTGTCGCCGCGATCGCTGCCGCAGTCTTCTTGTCGGTCGTACAATACACCAAACACGTCGTGCACCGCCTGCGAAGGCGTCGGGGTGACGTCGCGGCCGTACGCCGCCTCGACAAGGCGCAGCTCCTTGACTTCCTCGGCAAACTCGCGCGCATAGTTGTTGCTGCTGCTGCTGCCACTACCGCTCGCACCAGCATTGCCGCTGCCATTGTCATTGTTGTTGTTGTTGTTCTCATCGACCGCGTGTGGTGGCAGCGGTGACGACACACCACCACCAGCAGCAGCAGACACGCCCCCCTCCGCCGTCACGGACGAGGGCACGACGACGGTTGCTGTACTTGCACCCGCCGCCGCCGTCGCCGCCGCACTCGCGTCAAGGGCCTGCAGACATGCGCGCAGGCGCGTCGTGGCGAGTGCCAGCGGCGTCACCTTCTTGTACATGTCCTTGTGCAGCAGCAGTGGTGGTCGCAGTGTGCCCTGCTCACACGCCGCCCAGTCAAAGCCGTCAAAGAAGACGTGCCGCTGCAACTGCGCCAGCGTCGCAATGCGCTGTGCCGGGTTCTTTTCGACGAGCCGCAGCAGCAAGTCCTGCGCGGCGGTCGACAAGTTGACGCGCTGCGGAAACTGCAGAGGGCTGTGCACAATCGCATTGCTCGTCTCGCTCTGCTCCGCCCGCAAAAAGGGAAAGTACCCCGTGAGGATGGTGAAGAGGACAACACCGAGGCTCCACCAGTCGACCTCGAAGCTGTAGCCGCGCACCTTGCGACTCGAGTGCAGTATCTCGGGCGCCATGTACGCCAACGTGCCACAACTCGTCCGCTGCGCGACCACCACGAGCCGCGATGTCGTGCTCACCGCGGCGCCCGTTGTCGTCGTTGCTGCTGTCCTCGTCAGCGACGCAGCGAGCTGACTGCTGCTGCTGCTGTTGTTGTTGTACTCGTCGCGACGACACAGACGTCTATACAAGTCGTCATCGTCGTCCTCGTCGCTACTGCTGCTGCTGCTACTGCTGTGGTGACTGTCGTCCTCGTCACTGTCGTCGACGTCGCTGCTGCTGTTGCTGCTGCTGCTGCGGTCATCATCGTCACCGTCGTCGTCGTCATTGTCCGCCTTGTTGTTCTTCTTGTCTTTGCCGTCCTTGTCGAGTACAATCTTCTTCGCAAAGCCAAAGTCGGTCAGCACGACGTGGCCGTCCGCGTCGAGCACGAGATTGTCGCCCTTGACATCACGGTGCACCATGCCGTGCTGCTGCAAATGATGCACCGCCACGGCGAGCTCGGCGATGAAGAAGCGCGCGGCGGCCTCGTCAAAGCGGTGGTGCGGGGCACGTTGTGTGTGCATGAGCAGCTCACCACCTGGCAGGTAGTCGAGCAAGAGGTAGACGCGGCTGTCCGTCTGAAAGGCCGTGTGCAGGCGCATAATGTACGGGCAATCGACCGCATCGAGTATCTTGCGCTCGCGCCGCGCCTCGACCACGTTGCGGAGGCCATGGAAGCCGGTCTTGCGTATCACCTTCAGCGCAAAGCGTCGCCCCGTCAGGCGATGACGCGCCAGCAACACACGACCAAAGGTGCCTGCGCCGAGCACGCTCAGGTACTCAAAGGCGGAGGGGACAACAGGAAAGGACAGGCGACGACGCACAAACGCACGTACGTTTTGCGGGGCCGCGGCAATGCGCTGCAGCTGCTGTCGCGAGCACGTACACGTCATGCGCACCTCAAGCATCTGCCACCAGCTCGCGCGCATAGCGGCGTTCTGGAAGAGGAAGTGGTGCAGCACACCACGACAGCGCACACGTAGTGGGTAGACGGTCAGCGCGAGCACGTCATTGTTCGCCGTCGGCGCATACTCGTTGAGACGTGTGCAGCGTGACAAGTCAAGGGGTTGTGGTGGTTGCCGCGCACTACCGCCACGACCGCTGCTACTACGCTGTTGTTGTTGCTGCTGCTGTTGTTGTTGTTGTGTAGTGGTCGTCGACGCTCGCGGAGACGTGTCGCCGCCACTGCCGTAGCCACTCGTGAAGCCACCGCTGCTACTGCTGCTGCTGCTGCTGCTGTTGCTGCTGCTGTTTCGCGTTGCATGTCGCTCCGTGTCATTCGTCGCTGCCGCTGCTGCGCCACCGCCGTCGTCTGTGCGCGCAGACGCTGTCGTGGTCGTGTTGGCGGGCAGCGTGAAGAGGAACAGCTCATGCTGCTTGTCCTGCACGCGGTGTACATGCACCTCGTCAACGCCCTCGACCTCGTCATTGCCCGTCGCACTGCCGCGTGATGGGCTGCCGCTGCCGCTATTGTTGCGTGTGTGACGACGACGACGCAAGCTGCTGCTGCTGCTGCTGCTTTGCACATTGCTGCTACTGCGACTGCTGCTGCTACACGGCGCAAAGGTGCTGCGCGACGGGCCGACGTGCATCACTTCCGTGTCATCGGCCGCCCCGACGAGCACCGCATCACCGCCCGCAGCCGCACTCATGTTCAGCAGCGTTATGGGTGTGCTGCCGGCCTCGTGCAGGGCGCCACTGCTGCTGACATCGCCGCCGAGTATCGTGTACGTGCTCGCGACGGCGTCGTACACGTACACGTAGTGACCTCGCAGCTGCACCAGCCGCGTCGCAAGCGGCCACACCGCCTCTCCGCCCCCGCACGCGAGCGCGTCGCCGTAGACGGAGGGCAGAGGGCGGTGTTGCTGTCGCCACGCACCACGTGCGATGCCATCATGCATGTCCGCCTCACTACCACCACCATTATTGCTACTGGCACTGTTGCTGCTGCTGCTGCTGCTGCGTGTCCGTGCAGTCGTGTCTTGCACGACTTCGGCATAGTGCAGACAGTGGTCGCTGCGCCAGCCAATCATGTCAGACCAGCAACGTGCAGCCACACCACTACGACTGCTGCTGCTGCTGTTGTTGTTGATGTTGCTGTTGCTGCTTGTTGTTTCTGTTGCGAGCAGCAGCGGACAGCGTTCGCGAAACACGGCATGCAGAGCGCTGCGACGCATTCGCGCCATCGTCGCCCCGCCACCACCGTCACTACCATTGTCGTCATCAACGCGATGCTCGAGCGCTGACGAGTACGACGATGACGCGGACGAGGCAGCCGCAGCCGCAGCCGCAGTCGCAGTCGCAGTCGCGCTGCTGCTGGTGTTGCTTGTGGTGCTGGCCATGGCGGATGTGTGGTGTGAAGTTGCAGCCGTTACTCCACCGCTGCTACTGCTACAGCCACCGCCGCCGCTACGTACGCCACGCGACGACGTCGACAGCGCATGAGGCGGCAGTGGCGGTGGTGGCAGGCGTGTTGTATACGTCAGCACACTGCTGCTGTCATCTGTGCTCGCCGTCAGGCCGCCCGTTGTCGTGAACGACGGCAGTGACGTCTTGCCCGCCGTGGCGTTGACGACCGGCGTCGTGTTTGCCGTGTTCGGCACCGTTGTCGTCGCCGTCGTCGTGACGACCATGTCGTCCTTGCTGTAGCTCGCGTGACGCAGGCTATAGTTGCTGTTGTGCCGCATGCTGCCATTGCTGCTGCCACCACCGCCACCACCAGCAGCAACAGCATTGCCATGCAGTGTCATCATCATCATCTGCTGTTGTTGCTGTGGCGTCAGCACCGGCAGTGCCGAGCGTGACGAGATGGCGGTGGCGAGAGTTGCGGCTGCGCCGTCGACGTCCGACGCGTCGGCCACGTCGCCGGCGACACGCGCCAGCACAGTGCGCACATAACGATAGTATGGCAACACGTAGCGACAGACAATGTTTTGCACGGCTGCCTGCGCCACGACAAGCGCCGTCGCGGCATTGTAGTTACCACTGCTGCTGATGCTGCCGCTGTTGCACATGTTGAGCGCACGCCGAGCGCTGCTGTTGTTGTTGCTGCTCATTGTTGCCGTTACGGCGGTCGTGAGTGCGGCAGCAGCAGTCGTAGGCGGCATCGTCGCCGCCAGTCCCATCGTCGCCGTCGCACCACCACCGCCACCAACACCTGCACGACACGTGGCAGCGACAGCAGCGGCGGCGGCTGCCTCGTACAAGCTGTCACTGCTACTGTTGCAGCTGTTGCTCGCCCAGCTGAGTGCGCTGACGCGTGCCATCGACGCACGCGTCACACGCACCGAAGCCGCATGCTGCTGTTGCTGCTGTTGTTGTTCTTGCATGTTGTACACGCTGCCGTGACTGTTGCTGTAACGACGTGCACGCGGTGTCGCAGCGCTGTTGCTGCCGCTGCCGTCATTGTCATTGTCCGCACCGAGGCGCCGCCGTCGCCGCGGCGACGCGTACACGGCTGCTTGCACCTCGTGTACAGCCGCGACAAAGTGCGCACACAACGCGAGCACGTCCGCGTCCGCGAGCTGCCAGTGTGCCAGCGCCATGCACAGCACCTCCATCGCCTCACCCGCGCGCAGGCCATGCAGCGCGGCACCGCCGTCGTCGCCGGCGTCGCGAAAGCGCACACGCGGTGGCATGCGCGGCCGTGGCGCTGACGTCGTCGTCAGCATGAGGTTGTTATTGTTGTTGTTGCTGGGGGTGGGGGTGTGTTGCACGTAGTGATATGGACGTGCGCTGCTGCATGTCGTGTTCGTCAAGTCAGGCAACAGGTTCTGTTGTTGCTGTTGTTGTTGTTGTAGTAGTGCTGCTGCAGTGCTGCCCTTGTCCGCAAGCAGGTGATGGCTACTACCGTTGCAAAGCTGTTGCTGTTGCTGTTGTTGTTGCTTGCGTCGCGCGGCGTCACGGTCACTGCCGCTGCGACCTCGTCGCATGTGCAGCATGTTGAGCAGCTCGGCGTTGTAGCTGCGCGGCTCGAGGGCGAGCGGCGCGGTGACGGCGTCGCGGCGTCGCTGCTGTCGTCGCTTGCTGCGACTGCGCCGTGTCGTTGCTGTCGATGTTGTTGCCACAACAGCGTCATTGACGTCTGCGTCGCGCTGCCTAGGCATCGTTGCCGTGGCGGCAGCAGTCGCTGCACTGGTCGCAACGCCGCTCGCGTTGCCCATGCGCCACGTGGTCGACGTCAGCAACGACGACGACGGCGCTGCAGCTGCTGCTGCTGCGGCGGCGGCGGCAGCGGCTAGCGCACTCGCACCGCCGCCGCCGGCTGCACGACACAGCGGGTCGTCTGCGCTGCCGTGCACGTCATCGCGCATGCGTCGTCGCTGCAGCCGTGCACTGCGGCTCTCACACCCCGCCGCGACGTACGCGAGCACGTCCATCACACGACGCACCCCGGTAGCCTCGAGTCCGAGCACCGCTAAGCGCAGCGCTGGTGTACACGGCAGCGCGTCCATGGCAGCAGTTGCCGTCGTCGTCGTTGCATCGGCAGCGAGGCTGTGCGGCAACTGCTGTGTGTGCTTGATGTCTGTCAAGGTCGACAGCGATGTCATGACGGGTGCAGTGAGCAGACGCGCAATGAAGCGGTACGCAATGCGGTCATAGTAGGCGTCGAACACGGCCCAGCGCACATCGAGCTGACACAGCTGCTGTTCGAGGAGGTCGCTGCTGTTGCACCCACTGCCATCACCTTGCGTGGCCGCTACTGCCACTCCGTGGCTCATACTGAGGCTGCTGCGCACGCTACTCGCGCTGCTGTTGTTGTTGTTGTTGTTGCTACCATGACGTGGCTGCTGCAGTTGTTGTTGTGCCTGTTGTTGTTGTGTCTGTTGCTGCTGCTGTTGTGCATATCTGCTGCTCACCGCGCCTCGTGGCGTGGCAGACAAGCACAAGCCGTGCGTCAGCTCCGCCGATGTCGTGTTGGCTGCGCCCATGAGTATGTACGTGTGTGTGTGTGTGTGTGTGTGTGTGTGTGTGTGTGTGTGTGTATTGACAACTGTATGTCGTCAGCAACGCTAGACGCTGACACACCACACTACGCCATACACAAACAAAAGGAGATGGCACGATCGCATACTGCGCACTTGCGCGCACACGCACATGTGACAACAGTGTCCTTGTCTGCTGACACACACACGTACACACACACACACACGACAACGACACGCTTGTTATGTTGCACTCTTGCACATACATACACGCTTTACGTCTTTCACACACAACCCTTGACGTCCCTGTTTGTTGTCTGCTATGCTACGCCTGCTCCGTGGCCGTTGCCTGTGCGTCCGCCACAGCAGCGCGGCGACGTGGTCGTGCAACCTTGTGTGGCGTGCGTGGTGCGTCCATCGCCACCGGCGCAGCGCCCTCCTGCCGCGGCTGCTGCTCCGTCGACGTCGACGACATGCCGACAATGGGTGGTGGTGGAGCAGCAGGCAGCTGCAGCCGCAGTCGACGCAGCCGCGTCGTGTTGTTCGCACGTCGTGGCGACTGCGTCATCGTCTGCACTCGCTCGTATGCCTGCTCATGCGCTGGCAGCGGGCGCACCTCTTGCATGACATCGCGCTCATACTGCACCGCGCGTGCATCGGCGAGCAGCGCGGCACTCTCGCCGTGCGCCTGCACAGCCGCCGTCACGAGCGACGCCGCATCGGCCGCCGTCGTCGTCGAACTGCTGCCGTCGTTGCTGTTGCTGTTGCGTGCGTCGTTACCGCTGCCGCTCGCCTTGTGTTGCTGCTGCATCACCGCCTCGCCGCGCAGACGTGTTGCGAGGTCAATGTCACCCTCGTCGTCCATGTCATACTCGACGGCAAAGGCGCGATCGTCGAGTACGTCACGCGGGTCAATGAGTGCATAACGCGTGCGCTGACGTGTCGAGCGGTTCGAGTACTGAAAAGTGTCGTGTTGGTCCTGCTGCGTCTGCGGCCGTCTGCGCCGTGGGTGCTGTGGCTGCTGCTTCCAGCGGTATCGCAGCGAGCCATGGAAGGTCGTCTGCACCGGTGTCGCCTCGACGAGGTCGTCCTCGTACGTGTGCAGCGCATAGGGGCGGTAGCGCGGGTACGCCGCCAGCGCCGCGGCCTCGTCCTCGTCGTCGTACATGTCCACAAAGCGACGCATGGGCGGCCGCGCAGTGGCCACCGCACCGCCGCGACTGCTGTTGCGTAGGCGCTGCCGACGCTGCATCTCGCCGTGTGCGCGTAGCGCGTCTTCGGGCAGCGGCGGCGCAGGAAAGGCGCTGCGCCTTGTCGCTGCTGTTGTTGCTGACAATGGCGCAATGGCAGCTGTGTTGTCGTCATCGTTGCCGCCGTTGTCCTTGTTATTGTTACTGCTGCAGCCTGCACGCACATGACGCTGCATGAAGAGTGCCTGCAGGGGTGCCGCGTAGCGACGCTTGTACGCGCGCACCGCGTAGGCGTCCGTCACGCACATCATGCCAGCGTCGTCACCGCCACTGCTGCTTCTGCTGGCGCCGCTGCCGTCGCCATACGCGTCGGCGCTGGGCAGCGCAAAGCGCGCCAGCCACGCATCCTCCTTGCCGCCATCTGCTGCAAGCGACAGCACGGGCGTCAGCGCCGTACACGCACAACCGCGACGCATGTGTACATACTTGTCGCAGGCGTCGAGCAGTGCCGCCCGCACCGCGGCGGCAACCGCCGCGCGATCGAGCGCTGGTGCACGCAAGCACACACGCGGCGCCGCATCTGCTGTCACTGTGCTTGTCGTGCTCGTCACCGTCTGCTCTGCCGTCACGCGCTGCGCCCACAGCTGCAAGATTGGCGCGGCGGCTCGCGCCGTCGTAGGCTGAAGCGTGCTGCTCGTGTGGTTGTCATCATCGCGTGCGGCGCGCGTGTGCAACGCGTCCGCACTGCGCAACAACACCGCCACGTCCAGTGGCAGTCGCCGCGCAGATGCGCCAGCGCTGCTGCTGTTGTTGTTGCCATCGTCATCGTTGTTGTTGTTGCTGCTGCTGCTGCATGGCAGCTGTGCGGCGGTGCGTATGCGCTGCAGCAGTTGCCACTCCAGTGCCGCCTGCGGACTGCTCGTGTCTGCCACAAAGGCATAGACAGGGCGAGCAAAGCAGACCTCATTACCGTACTCGCTGTCATCTTTGTTGTTGTTGTTGTCAGCGCCATCCGTGCACGGCACACGCCACCACACGAGCGCGGTGCTGTCACACGTCACGTCTGTTGGCTGCAGCAGACCGTTGCGAGACGCATCCCAGTAGCGCAGCAAGTGTGGGTGTGTGCACGCAAGCGACGACGTAGACGATGACGACTGTTGCTGTGGTTGCTGTTGCTGTGCTGACGCCGTTGCGGCCGCCTCGTCATGTGCGCCGCTGCTGCTGCTGCTGCTGCCGCACGCCTGCACATCATGCTTGTTGTTGTTGTTCTTGTCGTTGTGTAACGCAGGCGCTACGATGCCTGTGCCATGACAGTGTGTGCAGCAGGCGGCCTCGCGCACCACACGCTCACGCACCGCAGCCTGATAGCTGTGCCGACAGCGCGGGCAGCGCCACCACGCGACGGCGGTGCTGCCACACAACACCGTCTGCACGTCTAGCTCGTTGCGTTCGGGCAGCCAGTCGTCGACGAGGTCGGGCCGCACGACAGCAAGGCGATTGCGGGCACCACGCGTGTAGGGCGGTCGCACGACGCTTGTTGCTGTTGTTGCTGCTGTTGTTTGTGCTGCTGCTGCTGCAGCGTGACAGAGACGACAGAGCAGCACGACGTGTGCGCCACGGCAGCGTGTGAGGGTGCAGGGCAGTGCACATCGCAAAAGGGCGGCGTGCACACGTGACGCGTACATGCTTGTGTGTGCGTGTGTGTGTGTGACGTACAACAATAGACAGCACACAGCACACAACACAAACTACAGCCCACGCGACAAATGTGACGATACTATACACCAGGACAAGCACAGTGTGCACACAACGATGCAGCAACACACACACACAAAGCGTTGTGTGCACAACATACACGTATCGACGCGTTGCATGCCGCTCACACGAGACAGACACATACACAAAACAAAAGCTTACTAGTAGCGCCTGCGGAGCTGCTTGCCGCGACGTGCGCCCCCACTCGCCGCCGCGCCAGCTGCGGCGCCCTCGCCGTCGCTGCGGCGGCGTGCACTGTCGCGCGTGCCGCGTGTGTGCGCTGCGGCCTTGTGTGCGCGTCGCTGTCGGTGTTGCACGCGCAGCGCCTGCGTGTCGCGCACGTGTGCCAGGTCTGCGGCGAACACATGTGCCTGTGCGGCGAAGAGGTCAAACGCGTGGCCGTCCTGCGGCGCCCTCGCCATGGCGTCGTGCGCCGTGCCTTCGTTGTCACCGTTGTCGTTGTCGTCGTTGTCGTCGAGGCGACGTCGCTTGCTGGCGCGCATCGCCGCCGCGGCGTCGTCGCCGTGGCCGCTGCGACGGCCGCGACGTGGGCCAGGGTAGGTTGCCGCGAAGCTAAAGAAGCCGCCGTGTGTCGCACGCGGCCTGTGACTGCTGCTGTTGTTACTGCTGTTGCTCTCGTCGTGTGTGTTGCTCTGCGCCTCGTCCGCGTCAGCCTCGTCGCGTGTGCGCACACGGCCTGCCAGTCGCGTGCACGTCGCCGTCGCCGTTACCTCTGCGCCGCCGTTGTGCCTTTGTTGTGTGTCTGCCGTCGTCGTCGTCGTCGCCGTCGCTGTTTGCTGCGCAGCAACGCGTGCGGCTGACAGCTTAGCATAGTCGACGTGCACACGACACGCGAGCAGTGTGACCTTCTGCCGCGGCGCCAGCGTGCGTGGGTGCACGGCGGTGTGCAGTGCGGCGTGCTGCAGTGCGTGCAAGCCGCTCGTCACGACACCAACTGGCAAGAAGCCGCGCAGCTCATCGCCGTCTGCGTCGTCCTCGTCAATGTTCTTGTGTTGTTGTTGTACGACGTCACGGAGCAGAATGTAGTAGCGGCTGGCGTTGCTGTTTGGTACGCCAAGGTTGGCACACAGCACCGTACCCGCGCGCAACTGTCGCATGTGTGTCACGTGCGCAGCATCGGCGTCGTCGGGCGGCGGCGTCGTCGCCGGTAGGGGCTCGTCGGCAATGAAGCCGCCAAAGATGGTGTGTGTGGTGCTGCTGCCCATCTCGAGCAGCATCTGCTGCGTGTCGATGCGTACGACGGCTGCGTCACGCAGCGGACGCAGACCCGCCGCGCGCGCCGCCGCCGCATCGCTATACGCAAGCAATGCACCGCTACCCTTGTTGTTGTTGTTGTTGTTGTGATCGTCGAGGCCAAGCGCGTGCAGCAGAGCAGGTGGCGGCAGCTCACCGGTAACCATGTACACAACATTCGCCACCATGCGCGGCCGCTGCCGTGGCAGCGGCACCGCCACGTCAACGTCGCACACCACCACGTCGCGCTCGTGCACAAAGGCAAAGCGCAACGACAGTTGCATGGCTGCTCCTGTTATTGTTGTTGCTGTTGTTGTACGTGTGTTTGTGTGTCTGTGTGTCTGTGTGTGTCAACAAGCAGGGCGAGGTAGTAGCAAACACGCAGTGCTGCAGATGCACGCAAAGCAAGAGCATGCCTGACATGCCTTGTGTATGTGTGTGTCGCGTTACAAACACACACACCGTCACGCCCACAACAACAACAGTGTGCGTTGTGTCCGTGTCTGCAGACAACATGCTTTACTGCTCGCCCACAGCGGCCTCGTCGGCCTCGTCGTCGTCGGTGCTGCGTGCTCGCTTGCGTGTCTGCACATCGTCGCCCGTGTCAGGTGGCACATGTGCACTGTCATTGTCGTCGTCGTCGTCGTTGTCGCCTGCAACACTGCGACTACGACTGCAACTGCTGCGTGATGACGGTGTTGCAGAGCGCGAGTGCAACGCGACAGCCTCATCGTCGTCGTCTGCTTCTGCTGTTGCAGCGTCTGTTGCTCGCTCGGTCGTCATCGTCGCGACAGCGTCGTTGTCATCGCTGTGCGCGTGCTCGTGTGTGTCGTCGCCACCTGTTGTTGCTGACAACAACAACGACGATGACGATGACGACATGTGACGATCGATGTCACCATCGTCATCGACAGCCACGTCATCCTCGTCGTCGTCTGCTGCCGCAGCTGCCGTCTCTGCAGCAGCTTGCACAGTGGGTGACGTTGACGTCGATGCCGTAGCAGGAGCAGCAGCATCGCCGACGACGACGACATCGGCGAGCAGCTCGCGCATGTAGCCCTCGTACACACGTCGTGTGTGCAGCCAGTGCTGCAGCTGCGCGACATGCTCGGCGTCCTCGTCGCCGCCGTTGCTGCTGCTGCTGCTGTTGCTCTTGCTGCTGCACGCGACCACGTCACCGGCCGTGTAGGCGAGTTGCGCCGCGCACGCCGTCAGCGGCGCGACGGCGACGCGCCGCGCCTGCGCGCGTGCTCGCAGCGTCTTCAGCACCGCACTCGCTGAGGCGTAGTTGGCCAGTCGCTCGTCTGCGTGTGGTGTGACGGCGCGCTGCAGCAGCGTACACGCCGCCCGCGTGCACGGCCACGACGGCGCCCGCAGCACACTGGCGAGTATCGTGAGCAGATTGCGCTGCACGTGCGCAGGGACGTCGTCGCTGCGCTGCAACACCTCGACAGCGGCACGTGTCATGTACGCCTCGAGCTGCAGTGGCCACGCAACGTCGCTTGTTGTTGTTGTTGTTGTTGTTGCTGCTGTCGTTGTCTGCTGCTGCGCGTGTGCGTCGTGTGCAGCACGCGTGGCGCGTGTGGCGACGTCGACGAGCGCGACAAGGTTGCGCGTCACTGTCGCGTCGCTGTCGTTGTCATGACTCGTCGTCGCTGCTGCTGCTCTCGCGCCGTCGCCTTCTTGTTGTTGTTGACGATGACGTTGCACAAACGACAGCACCGCCGCCGACGGCGTCTCTTGTTGTGTTGTCGCAGCTGTCATCGCTGTCTTTGCATCAGCAGCAGCAGCAGCACTGACAATGGCATTGAGCAAGCAGCCCACACGCGCACTCTCGCCATCGGTGTAGGCGACCAGGAACGTCGCCGCGGCGGTGGCGCAGCACAGCGCCAGGTCAACGGCCGCCGTCGCCTCCGCCAATGACAGCGTTGGCGTCGTGTCGTCGCTTGCCGTTGCCGCCACTGTCGTTGCTGCTGTTGCACGTGCCTCACGCAGCAGCCACGTCAGCAATGCACTGACGCACTGCGCCTCGCGATAGCTGAGCAGCACACGCGGCAGCAGATACGACAGCGCCAGCGACGACGCCGCCGCCGCGCTGCTGCGCACAAAGCGGCACAGCGCGCGCAGCAGCGCCCGCCGCTGCGCAGCGTAGCCGTCGTACAGCGTGCGGTGCTGCTCGCGCTCTGCCGCAATGCACTGCGCTTGTGTGCGCAGCCACGTCACGGTGCGTGCGGCTTGTCCGCGCACACGCGCCTGCCGCTGCCGCGTCGTCGCCGCCGCGCACGACGTCACCCCGCTGTCACGCGTGCTTGTCGTTGTCGCCGCCGCGGTGCGGGTGACGATCGCGGTGGCCGTTGCCCGCGTCAGACTCGCTTGCACTTCGCGTTGTGCGGCCGCGTAGACGTCCTCGTCATAGACGAGGTGACGCGCCGTCAGCGTCGACAGTGTGCGAAGGAGTGACAGCGGCACGGCCGTGTTGGCTTCCGCAAACACACGCCACGCCTGCGCGCTCGCCTCGTCATCTTGAGTATCATTGCTGCTGCTGTTGTTGTTGTTGTTGTTGTTGTTGTTGTTGTTGCTGTTGTCGTTGTTGTTGTGGTAGCGCCCCGTCAGACACAGCATCATCGCCGGCGTCGCCACGCGAAACACACCCCACGTCGGCAGTGCGCGCAGCGCCGCACGCGGCAGCAGCGATGTCAGCGCCAACGCCTCGTCGCACAGCACATCCGCATCCTTGGCATTCGTGAGCATCACCTCGTTCATTGTGCCGTCGAGGTCGGCCTGCAGGCTGTGCACGTCGGCGTGCAGGCGGCACAGATGCAGCAGCAGACATTGCCCGAGCGACAGCGACGTCTGCGCGTCACGTGACGTGCTGTCGTTGCTGTTGCTGTTGTTGTTGCTTTTGCCGCTTGTTGTGCACTCCGTGACGGGCTGCAGCAGCGCCGTGACGAGTGCGTTGCGCGTGCGCGCGAGGTGGCGCGGTGACGTCTGTGCGCTGCACCAACGTGTGACGCGGTACGACTCTGCCGCGCCGCGGGCAAAGAAGCGCGTCGTGCGTGCCGCCGTCAGCGCCCGACACTGCACATCACTGAAGCGTTCCTCGTGCTCGAGGCGAACATGGGCCAGTTGCAGCAGCAGCGCACGCAGCAGCTCGCTGCCAAGGAGGAGGCCAGCGCGTGAGTAGCACCGCAGCGCCGCCTCGGCCGCGCGCAACAGCGTCGCAATGCCGTCGACGCTGTCATTGCCGCCACCGCCGTGACTGTTGTCGTTGCGGCAGTCTACACGTGCATACTCGGCGAGCAGGGCGGCGAGGAACGTGGCAACATGGGCGACACGTCCACCCTGACGTTGTTGTTGTTGCTGCTGCTGCTGTTGCTGTACACCGCTGCTGCCACCACCACCACTGTTGCTGCGTCGATTGTGCTCGTCGTGCGTGTCTGCGTAGTGCTGTGCGTATGCGAGGCCGAGCTGCAGCAGCAGCGTCACGCACGACGCCGGCAGCCGCGACAGCAGCTGCGTGTGTACGCGCACAAAGCTATTCTCGTAGCCCACCGCCTGCTGCAGTATGCGTTCGGCGACGAAGAGCGGGTGTGCAAAGAGGACGGGGCGCAGCAGGCGACGGTAGTGCGACACGCGCGACGCATTCAGCCGCTTCAGTGTCTGCAGAAACAGCGCCGTCGCCTCGACGGTGTGCAGCACGTCGTGTGCGTAGCGCACCGACGGCAGCGTGTCCAGGCCGCGCGCAACGACGTCCTCGTCGTCCGTGTGCTTGTTGTTGCTGCGTCGCACCGTCGTCTGACTGCCATACTGTTGTCGCTGCCGTTGCTGTTGTTGCTGTGCGAGCAGCGAGCGCGGTAGCAGCTGTGCGCACCACATACGCATGTGTGCAAACGATGCGGCGCCGTCACCGTAGCACACCACCCCCGCGCAACGACGCCACGCGACGAGCAGACGCTGCAGCTGTGCGTGCACGGCATGCGAGGGCGACAAGACACGCAAACACGGTAGTACAAAATATACCAGCACCGCCTCGACGAGTGACAGGCGCTGACGCTGCTGTCGTCGATGACGTCGACGCGTCACGGCATCACTGCCGCCGTGCGCTGTCACATTGTTGTTGTCGTCCTTGTTTTCCGTACAGCTGCTGCTGCTGCTGCTGCTGTCACTTGTGCGGCACAACACAACAAGGCGCGACAGCAGTGTACACAGCAGCGTCTGTGATGCTGCGTACGTCTGCGTCAGCTGCAGCAGCGGCAACAACTCACGCAGTGCACACTCGAGCCGTGTCGCATCGTCGTCCTCGTCGTCGTCGCTGGCACGTGCTGTTGTTGTTGTTGCTGTTCTTCGTGTTGCACTGCCTTGCTGTTGCAGTGCACGTGTGACGGCGTCGACAACGTACACCTGCACGCTGACGTGGTGCGGCGGCAGGCCTTGTCGTGTGACGAGGTACACATTCTCCTTATCGTGGACGAGCACGTGCGCAATGGTGCGCGCCGCGAGACTGTAGTAACGCGCCGCGAGCAGTGCGAGCACAAAGTGACACGGCTGCGTTGCCTGCAGCATAGCCGCAGCGAGCCCATCGTGTGTTGCTGTTGTTGTTGTTGTTGTTGTTGTTGCTGTCGTGTCACGTAAGCTGTGCAGAGTGGCGACATACTGCGGCCATGGCGGTGGCAACGGCTCGCGGTAGCGCATCTGACAAAAGCGTTCGCTGTGCAACAACAATGACGACGATGACGATGATGACTGCTGCTGCTGTTGTTGTGGTGATGTGTGCAGCACCAGCTCACTCTCTGCCGTTGCCGCATAGCGATCGACAAGCGCCGTGTAGCGTGCAAGCACAGATGTCGCATCGCTGACACTGTTCGCTGTCGCCGCTGTTGTGCTGACAGGACCATCAGTTGCTGTTGCTGCTGTCGTTGTCGTTGTGGACGACGACGCCGCATTCGCGTAGATGCCGAGTGCCGTCGCAACGTCACACAAGCCAGACAGCAACGCACACATCGCAAACTTTTGTCGCCCCTCGACGTGGTGACTGGCGACGAGGCCGATGCGCAGCTGCGTGGCCAGGTAGTACACGTGCGGTCGCAGGAGCAGACGCGCGTCACACACGTGCTCGCGCGTGCGCCTCGTGTCGCGTGGTGCGGCGTGCTGCTCGCGTGGCAGTACAAAGAACAGACCAAGCGGCGCGACGCTGCGCACGCGCCACTCGACCTCGCCGCACGACGACGATGACGGCCGCACACGCAGCCACGACGCGGCCTCGAGCATTGCTGTGCCCGTGCCATTGCTGCTGCTGCTGCTGCTTTTGTCGTCCGTGTTGTTGTCGTCGCGCGAGGCAGCAAACGCACCGCTGCCGCTGTCATGACCTTTGCTGGCGTGAATCGATGCTAGTGTGGCGCGTTGTCGCGGCGCCGTTGCACCGCTGCTGCTGCTGCTGCTGCTCGTTGTCGTTGTCGTGCTCGCGCCAGATGCGGCCGCTGTCGCGTTGCGTGTCTGTGGTAAGATGTAGTACGCACACAACACACTACCGAGCACCGTCGCGAGCAGATAGCTGTGTACTGTGCTCTCGCCAACGAGTCGCACCCATTGCGCACGGTAGTGATCGATGAGCGACAGCAACGCCACATCGTCCTCACTCATGCACTCGTCCTCGTCGTCCTCGTCCTCGTCGTCGTTGTTGTCTGCTGCTGTTGACGTGTCCGCCTCGTCGTCGGTGCGGTCGAGCAGCGCTGCGAGGCGGCGTTGCAGGGCGTGGCTCATGCTACCGGGCGGTCGTGTGCGCAGTGTGCGGTGCCATACGCGGCAGAATTCGAGCAGCACAACGACGAGCACCCCACTCGTGCCAGGCGCCTGCGCGATCAGGTGCGGCGATGACGCGCGGAAGCGCACGGCGGCGCGACGGAACCGTCCACGCGCGATCGTGTGCGCAAACAGCTCACTCGTCACCTCGCCGAGGGCGGCGGCGGCGGCGCGGCGCACACACGCCGCCTGCACGCGTGGCAGACGCCACGTGCGCACACGTATGCTTGCGTCAACATCGTTGTCGTCGTCGTCCTTCTTCTCGTGTGAGCTGCTGCTGCTGCTGCTCTTCTTGTCGTCGTCGTCATCGTGCGCTGCAGCCGCCACCGCGTTGCGGCAATCGTCGAAGAAGCACGACCACGCCGTCACATCGGTGCCGTTGCGCAGTGCGAGCTGCTGCAAAAAGATGAACAGACATGCATGCCACACATCACATACCGCCTCGCGTATATGTTGTCGTCGTGCTACTGCTTCCGTGTCGTTGTTGTTGTTTTTGCTGCTGTTGCTGTTGTCATGTATGTATTCGAGCAAGTATGGCAGTGCATAGACGCCCTCGGCAAGCGCGCGCGTTGCGTGTGCGATGCCAACAGGCAGCATCGCAGCCTTCGCTGCCGTGTCACTGCCGCTGCTGCTTTTGCTCGCGTTGTGTTGCTGCTGCTGCAGCTGCAGTGCATGTGCACTGAGCACCGTCGTCGATAGCAGCACAAACAGCCGCTCGAGTGCGTGTGCCGTCGCTGCCGTTGCACACCTTGTGCTGTCACTGTCCTTGTCGTGCGAGGTCGACTGCGGGTGCTGCTGCTGCTGCTGCTGCTGCTGCTCGTGTAGCAGCAATGCATGACGCACTGTCATCAGTGTCGTCACGACCGCTGCGTCATCTGCACGGCGGCACGGCTGCTCGTGTTGCGGCTGCGGCTGTCGCGCGTGTGCAGCGAGGACATCATATAGTGTACGCGTCAGTTCATCGCGCACGTCGTCCTTGTGCTGTGCTAACAACGCTGTTGCTGTTGCTGCTGTCGCACCCGCTGCCGTACACGACGAAGACGACAACAGCAGCGACAGTGGTGGCAGCAGCTGTGTTGCGTACAGCGCGTCTACGCTGTCGTCGCGTGCGTTGTGCTGCACACTCGTTGACATGACCCGCTCGTCACGTATGCAGATGTGTGACAGCTTGTGTAGGTGAGTGAGCGAGTGTGTGTGTGTGTGTGTGTGTGTACGCTCTATGCTTCTGTAGCAAATAGAGCGTATGCATACAGTCATGTACGCAACAGCGCAGGTTGCCATGCACATGCAGCACATCGCGCATGCACATATGTGTGTGTGTGTGCGCATGCGACACACGCGCATGTTACACTGCTTACTCGCCTACACACAAACGTTGCGTCTGTGTGTGCATGCTTACGTCCTGTTATACGTTGCTTACGTACGCACACACACCTTACTGAAAGAGCGACGACACGACAACGTCATTGCGACCACTGCCGTCGTACGCCTCGGCGACACAGAAGCCAACCAGCGCCGGCATCGGCTCATAGTTAACCGTCTTGCCTTTCGTCAAGCGATGGAAACCTTTGCGCGACGGCCGCGCAGTCGACTGCAGCGCGTGCTGCACACTTGCGAGCTGCTCCTGCAGCTGCTGTCCCGCGCGCACCGCCCCACCGCCGCGGTGCACCAACTCACGCACAAAGTCACCATCGTCGTACACCTCCGCGTCGCCGTCGCCTTCGGCAATGTGTAGTGCGCGTTGTGCGGCCGCCCGCTCTGCTGCTGCTGCTGCTGCTGCCTCGTCCGCGTCGTCGTCCCTGCCCTTCGTGTCGCTCGCTGCGTGTGTGGCGTCGTCTTGCTGCTGCTGTTGTTGCTGCGACGACGACAAGGACGTGCCGTGGCGCAGCGTGTGCAGGCGCAGGTGTTGTGGATGGCCGAGAATGCGCAGGTGCGCGCGGTTGCGCTGCACCTTGGCGCGCAGTCGCGAGCGCACGGCGAGGATGGCGCGAATCTGCTGTGGCAGCGGCTGCGCCACCGCCTTCAGCGCGCCCGCGCGCACGACGAGTAGCTTGCCGCCCCAATACTCGAGTGCCGCATCGGCGAGTGTGCGCGTGCGCGTGTGAAAGGCGGTCAGGTCGTCGAACAGCGCACGCGTGCTCGTCGGCATCGTCGTCTTGGCCTTGTCATCGTTGTTATTGTTGCTGTTGCTGCTCTTGTGCATCGATGCCGCACACGCGCGCAGTGACGCGAGCGTGTCGAGCAGCTGTGTGCGCACCTCGGCATACGCACGCGCCGCCGTCGACGTCACCTCGTCATCGCCTGCGTGGCTGCTGCTGCCGCCACCCTGTGTGAAGAGCGGGTACGCGTAGTACTGCGGCAGGCTCACAGCTTTGATGACAGCGGGCTGTAGCTTGACGCGCAGACGCAGCAGTTGTGTGTACAACATGTAGTAATAGCGCACCACGCCTTGCGTCTGCTCACGTCGTCGCTGCTGCTGCAACGTCGCCGCGGACGACAATGACGTGCCGCCACCGTCACCGTCGTCAGCAGCAGCTGCAGCATCGCCACCATGTACAAGCTGCAGCTCGCCACCGTGTTGCCGCTGAGCACGTCGCACAGCGGCGAGCTGTTGCAGTATGCGCGCCTCCTCGTCATCGAACTCGCTGCTCCGCCCCGCTGCCACCACATCGTCACGCTGCGCGTCGTCGGCCTCGCTGCCGCCGTCATCTACACGACCGCTGTCGTCGTCATCGTTGTGGTCGTCCTTCTCGTCGTCGTGCGCATCACCTTGCCGCCGTCGTCGTCGTTGCAGCTTTGCCTCGAGCCACGCCGTGTACTCGGCCTCGTTCAGATCTTTTGCTCGCCGCACCCGTCGTCGCGGCTGCTGTGCACCGTCGTCGTCATCGTCGTCGTCGCGTGTGCGGCGGCGTTGCGTGCGCGTCGTCGCTGCTGTTGCGGCCTCGTCTGCTGCGCCGTCCGCGCCGTCGTGCTCGTCACCGCCGTCCATCGTCACCTCCTCGTCGTCCTCGGCGTCAAGGTCGCGCATGTCGAGTGCGCTGAACAGGTCGTCAACGGCCGCCTCGACGCGCACCGGCGTGGCCGCGTAGCGGCCCTGCGACAGTGCCTCGTCGAGTGGTCCACGACGTCGCAGCGGGGCAGACGCGTGCGTTGTCGTTGCTGCAGTGGCTGCCGCCTTCCTGCTCTTGCCACCGTATGACTGTTGTTGTTGTTGTGTGGCTGCCATGTGCGCATCGTCCGCTGCATAGGCGCTCGCATAGTCGTAGTTGCGCATCACCGCACCACGCACGTCATCGTCCTCGCCAGCATCGTCGACAACGTCACCTCGCTGTGCGGCTGCGCGACCACGGCGACTGCGCACGGCGGCCTCGACCTGCGCGCCAATCACTTCGGCTGTTGTCGGCTGCTGCTTGCGCAGCTCGAGCACGCGCTCACGCGTGTCGCTCGTTGCGAAGCGCTTCATATGTGTGCGACTGTGTGTGTATGTTTGTGTGTGTGTATATGTGTGCACGTGGCTATATGACGTTGCATATGTAAACAAGACAAGAGCAACACAGTGTACACTTGCAACATGCACTCTTATGTATATATGAGTGTGCGTGTGCCTTAGCGTGCGTGCAGGTGCAACTCGCGCAGCTCACGCTCGAGGCTACAGAGCGAAGACGACGACGACGAGCTGCGCGACTGCTGCTGCTGCTGCTGCTGCTGCAGTGCGCGTCGCTGTCGTGCACTTCGCTTGCCATGTGCAGCGGCAGTCAATGACGCTTGCTGCTGTTGCTGCGCTGCTGCACAGCGTCGTGTAGACGCGACCGCGGCGTTGCCGTCCTCGTCCTCGCCGTCGTGTTGCTGTTCGTCTGCCTTGCCGCTGCTGTCGCCCTCGTCGCGCTCACGCATCAGTGTCGCCGTGCGTGAACACTTGTCGGGTGTGTATTTGCACATCATGCGACGTGTGTGTGGTACAGGCCGCAGACGCACGGGCACACGCGAGACTACGCCGCGCTCGCGCAGCTGCTTGTACACGTACAGCCGACGGTTGTTGAGGCTGTAGTACGCCTTGCCGTCTGTCAGCACACACAGCAGCGGCACGTCGTGCACGCGCAGCTCGCCACGTGTGAGCTGCTCGAGCGTGTCGAGGACACGTCGGCCGCACGAAAAGCGTGGTCGTATGCGTGAGAAGGTGAAGTAAATGTCGGCCGGGTCGAGCAGTGTGTGCTGCTGCTGCTGCTGTGCATCGTCGTCACGCAACAACAGCGACGCCGAGGACGACATGACAGGTGGCACACAAGCCTGCCTACATGCGTGTGTGTGTGTAGGCAAGACAACATTTGTACAGTGCGCCTATGTGCATATGCTTAGATTCAGCCACACGCACACACATATGCACACACGCATATGCACACGTCGTTACCGTCACACACATAAACACATATAGATACGTAGGCATAGGCACACTCGCTACGATGACGACGACGTTGCGGCTGCCGAGGCAACAACAGGTGTGTTGTTGCTGCTGTTGCTCTCACCACGACATGCCGCTGCAGCAGCCACACTCGTCGTTGCAGCTGCAAGCGACGGCGTACTCTTGTCACTGCCGCTACGTGCCACACCGCGCGAGGCCGCTTGCATCGCAGCACGACACCGCTGCTGCTGCTCCGCTTGCCAATACTTCACCGCCTGGGCCACACTGACTGTCGTGTGCGCCTCGTCGCTCGTGTCATCGTCATTGCCGTCGTCGTGACGGTCACTGCCGTCACTGCTGCTGCTGCTGCTGCCGTTGTACAGCGTTGCATGACTGCAGCGAAGGGCATCGATGAAGCCGTACGCCAAGAATGCGTACTGCCCTCTGCACAGATTGCGCTCCGTCACAACGCCGCCCATGGGCGCCTTTGCCTGAGGCGGCACCACACACGACAGCACATAGTTGTCTACTGGCCAGCCATCGCGTGTGGTGTGCACTGCGCGGCCGTCACTGCCGCCATTCGCCCCCGCCGCCGCTGCTGACGACGATGACGACGCATCACCACCGGCAGCGCTCGCTGACGGCGAGGTCAACAGCGGCGGGTAGCACGTGTCGCAGGCAAAGGACAGCCACGAGGACGGTCGTGTGTGTGTCGACGTCGTCGCTGCTGTCGTCGTCGTCGTTGTTGCTGCTGTGGTGGCGCTGTCGTCACGTCGTCGTGTTGTACGTCGTGTGTGGAGTGCATAGTGCTCGTCATGCATGTACGTCGCCGCCAGCTCGTCATCGTCGTGCAGCAACAGCAGCACCGACGAAGTTGCAGCAGTGCCGTCGTCACTGCTGCTGTTGTTGCTGTTGTTTTTGTTGCCGCTGTCGTCATCTGCGTGTGATTGTGCAGCGGGGGCGGCCGTGCGACGTAGGTGTGGCACGAGCTGCTCGACGAGCACGTCGACGCGCGGCGGTGTCGCGAGCGTGTGTTGCATGTGTGCCGTGTCCTCGCGCAGCAGCTGCAGCTGCACAAAGCTACGGTGCATGCGGGCAAACACATCGGCGCCCGTGTGTGTGCATCGTGTCACGGGCAGCTCGTCAAGCATCGCCGCCACCGTTGCCGCGTTGCGATCGGTTGTTGCGCTCTTCGTCGCCTTCTTGCTGCTGTTGTTGTCGCTGCTTGTGTCGAGTGAGGGCAGGAGTGGGTGTGGCAGCGTGCGCGGGTAGGGCTGCGGTGACGTGTGCAGTGCCCGCAATGCCGGCAGCACCCACGACGTTGTCAGCAACGTCGTCGTTGTCGTCGCGGCCGCCGTCGTGTCACTGCTCGCGGAGGCTGCTGTGTTCGTCGCGACAATCGCGGCGACGTGGCGCTCACTGCGACGCTGCTTGTTACGCCGCAGTGCGGAGCGCGCAGTGCGCCAGAGATAGTTGGCACCGAGCTCCTTGGCGAGTGGCAGGGCAGCAGTGAACATGCCACGCACAAAGCCGAGCACGAGCAAGTCGTACAACTCACACAGACAGTGCTGCACGAGCGCGCAGAGCGGCACCTCGTGCGTGCCATTGACCTCCACGTAGGCCACCTCGTCGTACAGCGCCGGTGCGAGGCCGGCGTGGACGCAGTGCAGCTCGCCGAGCAGCGCCTCAATCGCGTCCGCCTTCATCTTGCCAAAGCCAAGCCGCTCCGCCACCCCGCACGACACGAGCTGCTGCAGCTGCAGCAGGTCAAACGCGTCAGTGAGCGCGACATTCATCTCGCAGCCGTCACGGAAGCTGTTGAACAGGTAGGCATTCTCGCTGTACGGCCACTGATGCACAGGGAAGAGCACCATGATGCGCGAGGACACATTGGTGCCCCAGCTGCAGTCACCAATATACTCGAGACGCTCAAACGCCAGACGACGTCGCTGCACATACGTCGACTCTCTGCTGCTGCCATTGCCGTCATTGCTGCTGTTGCTGCCGCCACTGCCGCTGTTCGTCTCGCCACCCGTCAGCGAAATGTCAAGCACGCCCATCGATCGCAGCAGCTGCAGCAGCCGCAGCAGCACACGCACGCGCCGCTCGATGCTCCAGCGTGGTGAGACGAGGTCATGCACCCGCGCAAAGGCCTCGTGACGGTACAACACATCCGCCCACACCATCATGAGATCGTCGTCGACGGGGTAGCCGCGCATGGCGAGCAGGCCCATTGTGTTGAGCAGCGTCTCGCGGTTGGGGTGGCATGTGTGAACGCTGCGGTTGCTGCCCCACATGTGCGCCCGCGTCGACTGCGTCGCATCGAGCTCCTCACTGCACAGGCGGCAGTACAGTCGTCGTGACGACGATGCCTTGCCAGTGTTGTCGCTATAGCGTAGTCGGCGCATGTTGTTGTTGTGGCTGCTGCTGAACAGCGGCGCGTCGTCGAGCATGCGAACGTCGCCTACGCCGTCGTCCTCGCCGTCGTCCTCGCCACCGCCGTCGCCGCCGCCGCTGTCATCGCCGCTGTTGTTGTTGCGTGTCGAGCTGCTCGTCTTGCGCGCCACAACAAAGCGACTGCCGCCCATGTCACCAGCGCCGCCACCATGGCTGCTGCCGCCCAGCGCACCCGCCACGTTGCTGTCCATCTCGCGAAAGAAGAAGGACTCGATGGCGGGGGGCGGCAGGCAGAGGAACGTCAACGAGGGCATCAGATTGCGTGTCGCAATGAGCGGTGCACCACCACTGCTCATTGCGCTATTGTACTTGTAGTTGCTGTTGTAGTGACTACTGCCACTGCTACCCGTTGTTGTAGCACGGATGCCTCCCGCATACATGGCTGCACCTGCTGCATCGCCCATGCCATAGGTGGCGGCATACTGCGGCGAGGCGGCACCGCCAATGCTGCCACCGCCATCGGCGGTGGACATGGACGTCAGCGTTGTGCGTCGCGTGCGTGCACGTGGCACGTCCACGGCCTTCAGTGCATGGCGCACACGCGTCTGTGTGCTGTACACATGCCGCGACACGCGCAACAACGACGACGCGCCTGTCACGATGACGGCAGCGCGTGTTGCCCTGGCGTGTCGTTGCCATTGGGCGAGACGACTGCTGCGCAGCATTGCATGCCGTCTTTGTACATATACACACATACACACACACTATGAGGAGAGAAGGCAAAGTGCATGTACTTGCACGCTTCAATATGCGTACACACATATACACATATCACGTTATGCAGGCGCATATACACACGCACACACACATACTTCTCGACGCATGTACGTGTGCTAGTCGTCCTCGTCAAAGAAGGCCGTGACGTCGTCGACCACATCGTCATCGCCACCATCTGCTGCCTCGTCGCCGTCGCCGCCATGCCGCTTTGCTGTTGCCTCGTCGTCGTGCTCGCCGTCAACGTGTTGCGTGTCGCTGCGCTCGTCAGCGCCAATGTCGCCGTTGCGCCTGTCGCCCTCGCCGCTTGCCACATCTGCCGTCGATGACGATGACTGCTGCGATGGCGCATGCTCTACCGTCGTCGCTGTTGCGCTTGTCGTGTTGTGCGCCTCGTCCTTGTCGCCACCGACCGCATTGTCGTCGTCCTCCTCGTCGTCTTCGTCGTCGTCGTTGCCGCCGTCGTCCCTCGTGCCATTCTCATTCAGCAGGCGTCTGTAGGCCTCGCTGAAGCGAAAGAAGGCGTCTGCCTTGTTCTCGAGCTTCGGCACAAACGACGTCACAAAAGGGTAGGGCAAGTCAGCAGGCCGCGGCTCAAGGGCAACGCAGTAGCTGCACTTCACCACGGCGAGCTGCTGCTGTCGATTGAGCTCGACACGCACCGTATTCTTGCACTGACAAATCGGACAGGTAAACGTCGTCAAGGCGTGTATGCCGTGCTTGTTGACGTTCTGGTGATAGTTGCGCGCGTCGTAGCCGTGCTCCTTGTGTGCAGATTGCCGCACGCGTTGGCGCACAAAGGCGGCGCGATGGCGGGGCAGCCGCGGTGCCTTGCCCGCGTCAGACATGCCTTGAAACACACACACACACGTTTGTGTCAGCTACAATGTATATGTATGTGCAGCAGCACAACTACAAACAACATTGCATGAACCGTGACACGCACACACGCACACACACGTACTGCATGCTCTACATGAACACGTACACACACGCACGCACATACGAGTATATGAACATACGTGTGTGTGTATGTGCGCGCCACCTCTACGCAAACATTGCAGCATACGCACCCGCCGCATCATTGTCGTCGAGGCCGTCGAGGGGTGCCGAGACAAGCTGCAGACCGCGCGCACCCTCGGCATCGTCGTCATCGTCGTCGTCGTGTGCTGCTGCTGTCGTCGTCTTGCTGTAGTGAAAGTCAGCATCATTGTTGTTGTTGTTAGTGCCGCTGTTGCGCATGCCATGTGCATCTGCGCGTGTCGGCACGACATGTGACAGCTCGGCGAGGCTGCGCACCGTACGCACCGCACCGCTGCCATCGCTGCCTTGTGCATTGTCACTGTGTGCAAGTGTCACACCCTGCTCCTGCTGCTGTTGTCCTGCCAGGTACTGCTGATCAAGGTTTGTCAGCTCCTCACGAAAGCGAAAGAACACATCCACAGCCGCCTCGAGCGGCAGCACCGTCCATCGTCGACCTTGGCCGACCTTACACACACGACAGTACACCGTCGCCTCGCCCGTTGCCCGGAACAAGCGCACCGCAATGCTGCTCTTGGCGTCACAGAGCGGACAGTCAAAGCGACTGGGTATCTTGTACTTGCTCTCCTTCTTCAGCGGCCCACCCGTCGCCTTGCGACGCTTGCCACCCATGACGTTGTCGTGGTCGTGGTGTACGTATATCTGTGTGTGTGTGTGAATGTATTGCAGTTTTGTTTGGCACGATGACAGCAGGCAATGTGCGTATGTTGCATGCACACACACGCACGTGTGCTTGTCACTATGTGCGTGTATGTGTATATATGTGTGTGACGGTGTTGTTTCTGTTATACGCTGCTTATACGTGTTCGCCCGTCACACACACACTTTCTCGCTGTGTGTGTGTGTGTGTGTGTGTGTGTGTTACATGCACTTGTCATCACGACACGTGACGCAGTCGACTTGTCTGTTGCGGTTGCTGCTGCTGCTGCTGCTGCTGCCGTGCACTTTGCACATCTGCGGCCTTGACGTGGCTGCTGTATTCGTGTGCGGACGACCACTGCACACGCAGGTGATGCTGCGAACGCGCCAGGGCACGCTCCGCCTCGGCGAGCCACCACTCCGCACTGCGCTTCGCCTCGTCGACATTGTCGTCTGCGGCCGTTGCCGCCGCAGCAGCAGCAGCCTCTGCATTGGTCGTCTGCGCGTGTGTGTCGTGTACTGCACGACTGCGCTTGCTGCCGACAACCATGCCGTGCGCTGCATCTGTTGTTGCTGTTGTTGCTGCTGTTGTCGTGTCCTCGTCGTTTGCCTTGCTGGCCTTGTCTGGTGCGTGGGCAAAGTAGAAGAAGTGACGCTCATAGTGCGGCGGACGCGAGCGCGTCACGGCGGCGCTGAGGGCGCGGTACGCGGCAACCTCGCCATCGGCCAACGTCCCACTCGCGCCGCGTTTGCTCAGCAGCAGGTGCAGGTGACCACTGCGCAGTGCGCGTGCGGTGCGGCCGGCGCGGTGCACATACTGCGCCATCGACTCGGGTGCGTGGTACAAGATGACGTGGCCGACGTCGGCCATGTCAATGCCACGCATGAGCGCGTCGGTAGCGACCACGCACGTGGCGCTGCGCTGCAGCAGTGCGCGTCGGCGCTCGCTGGGCGTGGCGGCGGTGGTGAACTCGACGACGTCGTGCACCCCGGCGGCGTACAAAAAGTGTCCCGTCACACGCGCCTCGTCCGCGGAGCTGCAAAAGACGAGAACGCGACTGCCAGCGTCATCGGCGTCTACGCAGGGGTAGTCGTCACACGACGAGGACGACGACGTTGCAGCAGCAGCGGCAGTTGCGTTGCTGTTGTTGTCTTCATTCGACTTCTCGCCGTCGTCCTCGTGGTCGTCATCGTTGTCGTCATCATCGTCGTTGTTGTTGTTGCTGTGACGTACTCGGCGACGCCGCTGCGCGCGGGCGGCGAGGCGTGCGAGCAGTGTTCGCACGAGCTTCAGCAGCACCGCGTGACGGTAGCTGTCCTCGACAAAGACAATGTGCTCATGCAAGTTGGGCGGCAGCGCAAACGACGTCCGCACAGTTGGCATGCTCATTGTTGTTGTTGTCTTGTGTGCATGCTGCTGCTGCTGTTGCCGTGGTGCAGATGCTGTTGCACTGCCGACTGCTGCCGTGTCAGTCTCTTCCTCTTCGTCGTCACTACCCTTGTCACCATCCGCGTGGCCAGGTGTCATCGTCGTGTCCGCCACATCGACGCCGGCGCTGTCGAGCGTAAAGTGACGGCAGTTGCGTAGGCGCACTTCGGAGATGCGTGTGATGCGCGCGGAGAGGGTGGCGGAGCAGAGCATCTTATGCAGTACAGGCACCATTGTCGTCATCGTTGCTGCTGCCGTTGTCGTCGTTGTTGTTTGCAAGCATCGTTGTGTGATGCTGTTCGCCAGGCGTGCCTCGTGACGCAGCAGTGTGCGCACCTCCTGCTCCGCCCGCTCCACCACCTTCACCACAGCGCTCGTAAAGCTACCGCTGAGGACCTGGTCCGCCTCGTCGATGACGAGCAGCCGCAGTGCGGCAAGCCGTAGACCGGCGGTGGTGTCAAGGTGACGCAGCAGACGTTGTGGTGTGGCAATGAGCACGTCAGTGCGACTGTACGTGTAGTATGTCGCCGTCGAGTCCAGCGACGGCGCCGCGGTGGCTGTGCCTGCGTACGACACGTCGGCCACCTCGTCATCGCCGTCGCCGTCGTGGTTGTCGATTGCATCACCGTCGATCGCATCGCTGTCCACGCCTGCCACATCACTGCCACTGCCGCAGCCACCATGTACACGCACACGACGCACGAGCTGCTGCGCCTCGCTACGTACACCCTGCTGCTCGTCACAAAGGCTCACGACGGCTATACTCGTGTGCCGCGTCAGGCGTCGCACTTCGCGGCACACCTGTTGCCCCAACGCGCGCGTCGGCACGAGCACAAGCGCGCGCAGCTGTGTGTCGTCGTTGCCGCGCTTCGCCGCTGCAATCATGCTGAGCATCGGCAGCACATAGCACAGCGTCTTGCCACTGCCCGTAGGCGCGGTGAGGCTGACGTCGAGTGCGAGGCCGCTGCGCAGGGCACGACAGACGGTGGGCACCACCGCCGACTGCACAGGCAGTGGTGCTGCGTAGTGCAACTGAGTCTGCAGTGCCTCGCACAGCCACGCAGCGGCGTCGCTCGACGACAGGCACTGCTGCCACGTCATGCGTGTGCACCTATGTGTCTGTCTATTGTTGCAGCGTGCAAGCACAAGCATGATGGCAAGAAGAGCGACAGCAACAACACACACACACACACACACACACACGTATGCATGCTTGCAGGTGTCGTTTCAGCCGTTGGCATACACAAAGGTGCCGTCGCTGGTGCGCTCGTACACGTGCAGCTTGCGCTCTCGTGCGAGGACAAGTGCACGCTGCCGCGGCGCCGCATCAGCGCCCGCCGTTGTCATTGTCGCAGTAGCAGTAGTAGCAGCGGCAGATGTTGCCGCCGTCATCACGCTGCCGCTCGTCATGGGCGAACGCAACACGCCCATGACATGCACAATGTGTTGTGTGCGCTGCAGCACCATGCGCAGCTCCGTGTTGCTCGTCAACTGCGCGTACAGCGGCGAGGCAAAGTAATCGCGCATCAGGGCACGCTCCATCACGACCTTCTCCGACAGCGCGTCGTGCATGGTCACGAGCACCGCGGCCGACACCATGCTACCCTGCGTCCTCGTCAATGACGCAGCACCTGCCTTGTTGTTGCTGCTGTTGCTGTTGCTGTTGCTGCTGTTGCAACGCGCATGCTTGACGAGCAGGCCGTCAAAACACACACGCGACACGGGCAGACGCTGTGACGTCGCAGGGACGTCGCGCTCGGCGCTTGTCATCTGGTTGTAGAAGAAGGCGCTGAGCTGCGAGCGGCCGCTGCAGCCGTAGAGGAGGCGCTGCGTCAGCTCCTGCGGTTCGTGGCGGTCGTCAATGGTGAAGGGCGAGTGCGGTGACGCGCACAGCGTCTGCAGCAGCACAAACGTGTCACAGCTGGTGCAGCGCAGCGGCAGCAGCTTGTACACGAGCTGTGGTCTGTGTATGCGCTTCAGTGTCGTAAAGTCGGGCACAACAATGTCGTGCGTCAAGGGCACCGCAGCAGCGTTGTTATTGTAGTAGTTGTAGTTGTTGCAGGAGACGCGTGCGGGTTGTTGCGCTGGTGGCCGCAGCAATGCCGCCTTGCCCGAGCCTGCGAGGTGTGTCATGAGCACAATGCGACGGTTGCGATGGCCGCAGAAGCTGAGCGACGACAGACGCTCGCGCATGACGACGCCGTTTACCTGCAGTATGTCGACGGTCATCTTCTCCGTGCGCGTGTTGCGATACAGTGCCGCGTACGCGTCGCGTTGCAGCGACATGACGACACGGCCACTGCACATGAGCAAACGTGTCTGTATGTGTGTGTGTGTGTGTGTGTGTAGGTGTGTGTGTGTAGACGCACACACGCGGCGTCGGCCTACACGCAGGTGTACACGTGTATGTGCGCAAGTGGCAAGGCGAGTGCAGTCACATGTACATATGTACACACATACACAAACACAATGACGCGCACTCGCCTTTGCACGCATACTTGCACATTACTCGTACACTGACGCACTCTACACACACACACACACACACACACACACACACACACATGCTACTTGCTGATGTCATTGTAGCCACGCGCCGACGGTATGAGGCTGTGCCGCATACCACCACTACGAAAGATGTGTTGATGCAGCAGTGCCATGCTCGCCGCGTGCGGTGTCGTGTCGAAGCCACGTGTACGACGACGCGACAGATAGCGGCGATACAGTGCCCGCTGATCCGGCCGCAGCTCCGCCCACGACGTCGCGCGGCCGTCGATCACGTCACGGTCGACGTCGACGAGGTCACGCACGTTGACGTCGCTCTTCGTCAGCTCACGCAGCAGCGAGGCCGCGTAGACGCTCGCGGGCAGGGTGAAGCGCAGGCGCAGCGTGCCGTCGCGGTGTTGTGGCAGCCAGTAGGGCGTGGCGGGAAGCTGTCGCGACAGTCGTCGTGCGTGCCGCGACGTCTTGCCGAGCACGTAGCGTGATGTCGACAGCGAGGAGGCAAACAACGACGGTGTGATGGCCACACGCACACCGCCGCCATGTGCGCCTCCTGCCGTCAGGGCCGTCTGCCGTTGCTCGTCGTGCCGACGCCGCTGCTGCTGCAGCAGCTGCCGCTTTTGCTCATACTGCTGCTGCAGATGCGTGTGCGCCCAGTGCGTGTACGGGTTTGTCACGGTGCCGTGTGCGAACGACGCCCGCAGCGACACCGCCGCGTCGGCGCGTCGTAGTATGTGGCGGTAGCTGGCCGGTATGCTCACGCCGAGTGCGTTGCCGTCAGGAGCGCGCAAGTCGGTGCGCAACGCGGCCGCGTCGAGCGCCACCGCCGCCGCTGGCTCGTCGTCGTGCTGCTGCCGCGTCGTCGTGCACACGGACGTGGCTGTGTTGTGTCGCTGCGGCAGTGCGCCCTGATACGGCGTCATGCACGCCAGCTCCTCCTCGAAGATGCCCAGGGGCGTGTTCAGGTCACGAAAGGGCGACGACGGCGTACGCGTGCTGTTGTGACTGTGGTTGTTGTTGTTGTACTTGTGCTGGTGTGGCCCTTGACCTGCAGCAGTAGCAGCAGCAGCGGGCGGCGACGCACGTGCGTAAAAGCATGGCCATTGCTGTCGCTCCGGCTCGTACACGAGGCCGTGGCGCTGCAGTGTGACAATGTACAAGTCGGCTGTGTAGTTGTGTGGCAGTTGCATGTCGGCGCCCGGCACTGGCAGCAGCACGTCATGGCACGTGTACACGCCACGCACAATGTCGCGCTGCGAGACGCGCACAAGCGCACCACCACCATTACTCGTCACCGCTGCCGCCTCGTCGTCACCGCGTGCCATCGTACTCGACGCGGTGTCAATGATGCTGCTGCTATCCGCGTCATTCTTGCTGTTGTTGTCGTTGTCACCGCAGCGACGGCGTGCGTAGACGAGGTCGCCTGGCAGGAGTGCAAAGGTGCCGTAGCGTTGTATGCGTTGATTGACGAGACTGTTCCACAGAAAGCAGCAAAACTCATGCACCAGCATCTGACACACACGTGGGCCGAGCACCGTGAGGAAGGCCTCGGCGCACGGGTCGACGCCGCTGCCATTGCTGCCGCTGCTGTACGTGTCTGCGTGACGACCGTCGTCACCACCACCACCACGACGACACACCGCCGTCGAGAGCGACGGTGGCGATGAGGTGAGTGTGGGTGGCAGCAGCGCATCATGGTCGCCCGCAAGCAGCGCCGCCGCTTGCAGTGCATTGCTGAGCACGCGCTGCATCGCACTGCCGTGGGCGGCGACGCTGCGTACACCCCCACTCGCGGCAGCCGTCGTGTCGGGCAGGCGCACACCGGCCCCGTCGAGCGCGTACACGCGCGGGTAGGCCACCCCGCTGCGCTGCCGCTCCGCGCGCAGGGCGGCGTCGAGGTGGTACTGCTGCACCATCACTTGTGCCGCGGCACGAAACTCACCGCGCAGGAGATGCAGGCCCGGGTGCATGTTGGCGTGTGTGTACGAGGCAAAGCGACGTGCGGCGACGTAGTTCACAAACCCTTTGCTCTGCAGTGAGCGCAGTGCGGGGGTGACGTGAGGGGCGTCGGCGTCAGGGATGCGCGACAGCGTCACGTCATACGCGTATGTGGGGCAGTCGCCAACGTGCAGGTCGTAGCGCGCCGTTTCGGCCTCGGCGTCCATGCACTGATACTCGTACAACTTCTCAATCGGCACACGCTCACGTACACCACCACTAGCAGCACTGCTGCTGCACGTGTTGCTGTTGTTGTTGTTGTTGTTGTTGTTGTTGTTGCTGTTGTTGCCGTGTGCCCGTCGGCCTCGCTGCTTGCCGCGCAGACGCGTCTTGCGTGTCACATCGCCCACATCGTCGGCGCCGTCTTCGCGTGTGCGTGTGGCCAGCGCTGTTGTTGTTGCTGCCGTTGTCGACGACGACGACGCGGCTGCAGCGGCGAGGCTGGCGAGGTGCGCCTGCACACGCGCACTCAGCGCCGTCGTCGGGGCAAGGGCGTCGTGCATGTCGACGCGGTCGTGATGCAGCAGTCGCACCTGATGCAAACGATAATAGTGAGTACGCCAAAACGCCCGCTCCTCGTCGCTCACGCGCAGGTGTGCGTGTGCGTCGACCGTCTGCTCACGCGCGTAGCGGCCCGCGTGCTGGCGCGCCGCCACAACGCCCGTCGAGGACAGGCGATGACCGCGCAGACGAGCAGGGTGGTGTGGCGACGACGCCGACTGCGACAGCGCCGCGTTGTGGACAGCAGCGAACGAGCAGTTGGCCGGCAGGGGCTGCTGCTGCTGCAGCAACGACGAGGACGAGGTTGTCGTTCTCGTCCGCGTCTGTGATGTCGCACCGCTGCTGCTGTTGTTGTTGTTGTTGCTGTCATAGTAGACAAAGGACGCATACACGTCGCGGTCGACGAGCAGGCTGCCGTCTGCGAGCGCCGCGGCGAGGGCCTGCACATGCGCCAGTGTGCTGCCACGTATGCGTATGCGCTGAAAGCTGTGCGTGCCATTGTCAATGACGCCGGCGTGTGTGATGACAACCTTGGGCGCGTACAACACCGGCACCACCGTCACATTACTGCTGCTGCTGCTGCTGTTGCTCGTTGCCAGAGCAGCAGCACTACCGCCCTCACGTCCTCCTTCGTCGTCATTATTTTCGTTGTCGCTGCCGTCGTCGTTGTCGGCGGTGATGCGGTCAACGACGGAGAGGCGCAGCATGTCGAGGCTGGTCGTTTGCAAGCCGCACAGTGCACTCGTCATGTCCTCCATGACCATATTGTGCGGCAACCCACACCGCTCCAGTGTGCACTCGACGACAGTGAAGTCGATTGGCAGTGGCACATAGCGGCGCACACGTGGCCAGGCACGTTGTCGCGACGAGGAGGACGACGACGTCGGCGCCAATGCCGTGACGGCAGGCGCAATGAGTGCACTACTGCTGTTGCTGCTGCTCATTGTTGTCCGTGCGCGTGACGATGCCGCCGCCGCTGCCGTCGAAGACGAAGTGACGTGCACATGGGCGCCGTGTGACGTCATTGTTGGCGGCGGTAGCGGCAGGGCGACTGCGTTTGCCGCCGTGTCTGCCGACGTGAGTGCGCGTGTGTAGGCTTGCTCGACGTGGCGCACCTCATCAATGTACTCGGCATTCTCGCGACGCTCCTTGCCGCGGTCGACCGTCACGTAGAGACAGTCGAGGTCGCCACAGACGTGCAGGTCCTTGACGAGGTGGCCCCACACGCGCCACACGAGCTGCACCGCCTCACGACGTCGTGCGAGCGTGTGGCTGCCACTCCCGCCGCCGCCGCCGTCACCGTCGTCGCCGTCCTCGTCGTCGACGTGCTCGCTGCGCAGCACCACACCCGTTAGCGTCGACAGCCGCAGCCGCGTTCGCTGCAGCCATGGAATGCACACACGCGCCTCGGCTGTCATCGCACGCAGCAGCTCGTGGCCATCGACAAGAGACAAGGCATCAACGCTGTTGCGGCCGCCGCCGTAGCTCGCCACCTCGTCACTCGTGCTGCTGCTGCTGCTGCTACCGCCACCGCCGTCATCCGTGTCATTGTTGTTGCACAGCGCGTTCAGCAAGAGCGACGGTGACGTCGGCGCGGGCGTGTGTTGTTGCATCATCACACGGCCAATGAAGCGGCGCAGCTGCGTCAGGCCATCGCTGCCGAGCAAACGCTGCAGTTTGTACAGCTCTGGTGAAAAGTATACCTCGACGCGAATGCGTGGCAGACGGTGGCGTGGCCGCGATGACGATGACGACGACTGCTGCCGTTGCCGCGACGTGCGCACCTCGCCGTCGCTGTTGTCGTCATTGTTGTTGTTGTCGTCGTCATCGTCACCACCCTTGCTGCTGTTGCCGCTGTTGCCACTATCATCGTCGTTGTTGTGCACCACATAGCGCGCGAGATGAAACGGAAATTCGCTACACAACGCCTCGTGCGCGATGAGGCCACCCGACACCCACAGCGCATACGACACCCCACCCTCGGCTGCAGGCACCGTCAGCAGCTCGCTGGCAAACGCGTCCGTCACACGGCGGTCATCGCGCGCGGACAAGGTCACACACACCTCGGCCGACTCGAGCAAGTGCGACGACGACGACAATGTCTTGTAGCCGCGCTCGTGGGCGGCGCTGACGTCACCGACGAGGCGGTCCAGCACCCCTGCGATGGCGGTCGCCTCACCGTCGTGCGACTGTAGCGCGCGCTGCTGCGCCGACTGCACGAGCGCGCCACGCTGCTGCCGCTCCGTCAGCTCAGCGCGCACGTGCGCCGCCACCGCGTCGAGGGCGCTGCGCAGCGTCGACAGGACGAGGGCGCGGTGTGCGGTGTAGCGCGTGTACTCCGTCTGCAGCTTGGGCGCCACGTACACGCGCACATCGCGATCACACGATGACGTCACCGCAACCACTGCCTTGTCCCCATTGTTGTCGCTGTTGTTGTTGTTGTTGTTGTTGTTGTTGTTGTGTGGCCACACTTCACGCACAACATAATGCGTCGGCTCATCCTTGATGTACGCCTGAAAGCCACGCACGGTAGGCTTGCAGAAGCGTGTAATGTGACAGCGCCGCTCCGGCGCGAGCGCGTCGCGCTGCCGCTGTGCAATCTGCAGCTCATGCAACACGCCCAGATTGTGGCGCTCGTGCGCGATGCGCAAGGCGTGGCGTGCCTCGGGCGAGTCGAGCCTGCTCTGTGCCTCGTCGACGCATAGACCGAGCAGCAGTCGTCGTCGCACACTGCGCGTCGCGCGCATGACACACACACGCACCGCTTCGCTTGCCTTCCTCTGCCTGTCACCTTCTCTCTCTATGTTCGTCACCACAGCCGTTGTCGTGTGTATACACACACACGCGACGTGCACAGTCCGCTGCGCGGCCTTCTTCGCGCGCTCTCCTTCTCTATGTATGTATGTGTATGACTGTGTGTGTGTTTGTCTGCGTGTGTCTGTGTATGTGTGTTGTCTTTTCACGTACGCACGCTAGCGCATATGTACGTCACGTGTGTGTGTGTGTGTGTGTGTACGTAAACAAGCAAGTGACAACGCAAATATACATACATACATGTGTACAACCGTATGTGCACACATTGACAAACATACACATATATGTATACTACTTTTGTCATGGCGCACGCCTCGCCGTCGCTATGCCTTCGCAGCCTCCTCGCCACCCCCCACTGCCGTGTCATTGAAGCCATAGACATTGGCAAAGTGCACACCGAGGCGATCAACCGCGTTGTCGACGCCCATCTCCTTAAACATAAAGTCTCGCATCTTGCCATCGGGCCCGACGAGGTAGATGGCGGCGCTGTGGTCGAACTGGTACGTGTCGTCCAGCGCCGTCGGCGCCGCCACCCCGGCCGCCTCCCGCGCCTCCCGCTCCTCGTCCGTCTCGTCGACGGCGGAGTAGTACACCCGCCACACCCGCGCCGCCTCCTCCACTTGCGCGCGTGTGCCACACAAGCCGCGTATGCGTGGGTCGCCAAACGACGACACGAACGCCTCCATCGTCGCGGGTGAGTCGCGAATGTGGTCAATGCTCAGGAACGCCGCTTGCAGCTGCGACTGTGCAGCGGCGACGTCGCGGTCGGTGTCGTGCGCGTAGGCGGCGTCGCAGCGACGCAGCACGTCGGCCAAGAAGCGCAGCGTCGTCGGGCACACCTCGGCACACTTGCTGAAGCCAAAGTACAACAGCGTCCAGTGGTTGGTGAAGAGGTCGCGGTCGGTGATGGTGTTGCCGGTGCGGCTCTCGCGCACGCAGAACGGCCCGCCAAGCTGCGGTCGCGTCACCACATTCACCTCGTCCGCTGCTGTTGTTGTTGCTGCTGCTGCTGTTGCTGTCGTTTGTGTTGTTGCGTGTCGACGCTCGTACCACACAAACGCCGTCGCCGCCACGGGAAAGATGGCGGCACCGCACAGGGCACCATACAGACGCGCACGCGAGCGACGCGGTGGCTGACTCTGCCGCTGTTGTTGTGCTTGTGTTGCATTGCTCGCTGTACTGCCATCACTCGCTGCAGCAGCGGCAGCAGCAGCAGCCGAGGCTACTGCACGACGCTGCAATGGTTGCAGCACGCGGCAGACATGACGGTTGCGCAGCATGTCGCACACACACACACACACACAGTGTGTACGTGTGTATACGCGTATGTGTCTTGTACAAGTAAGCAGACAGGCTTGTAGTTTACACATACATGCAGCGCAGAGACATCTGTTCGCACAACAACTGCTACTACCGTGTACGTATGTGTGTGTATGTGTGTATGTGTGTATATGTGTATACACTCACACACGCACGCACGCGTGTGTGCCATGCTAGTGTGGGTCGGCGTACTCGGCGAGTGGGTGCAGCTCTGGCTGACCGAGCTGTCGCAGACGACGCCGCCACACACGCATGACGAATGCCGCAAACACGAGCATGTCATGCTCACACGGCACCGCGCGCAGCACCGCGTGCTCGCTCGCCGTCCACACGTCACCGCTGCCGCATGCATCGCCGTCGCCACGACACGCCCCCGAGGCGTCTGCCGCCGATGATGACGACGACAACGGTGCCGCATAGCACACATGACGCAGCCTCGTCAGCTGAAACACCTGCTGTGGCGCGACGGCGAAGAGCTGCAGCGCATTCGGCACAACAAGCGAGCATGGCACGCCCATGACGTACGGTGCCGTGCTTGCCACGCCGCACACAGCAGCGTCAGCAGCAGCACCAGTGACGGCGTCGTCACCGTCAGTACTACGTGTACTGCTGCGCGTGCGCACATTGCACGCAATCGACGGCAGCACCGACGCCACACGCGCAAACGCCACACGCTCGCGCACGCGCAGCGGCTGTCGCATTGCTGCCCGTGCTGCCGTCGCCGCGCTCGTTGTCGCGTCGTCGTTGTCGTCACGATATGTCCTGCGTCGTTGTTGCTGCAGCAGTTGCCTATGCGCGTTGCTGTAGCTGCCCATGTACAGTGACGGCCCCGTCGCCACCGCGGCAGCCGCCATCATGTCATTCGCGTCGTCCTCGTCATCAGCGCTACCGTGGCGTTGTTGTTGTGCCGTCGTCAGTGGCACGCGGTCAGTGGTAAAGTACAGCGCCGCATTCGTGACAAACACGCTGCCGTGGCACACTCGCCCGCCCGTCAGCAGCGCACACACACCGCTGCACAACACGCGTTGCGCCTCACACGCGCAGCCATCGAGCTGACGTGCAAAGTGTTCGTCAAAGAAGCGTTGTCGTGACGCGAGCGTGCCCTTGAGCTCGAGCCGCCGCACCGTGCCCACCACCACGCCGCGCAACAGCGACGCCATCGTCGTCGTCGTGCCGACACTCACCGCCGTTGCCTCGTCGGTGCCGTTGCGCGTCGGTGACACGGCCGCGTCACCGCTGTTGCTGTTGCTGTTGCCGCTTGACGCGGCCTGTGTGTCGCTCACTTGCAACAGCACGGCAGCCAACACAGCCTCATAGTCGGTGGGCGCAGGCGCGACCTTGTAGGGCAGTGTGATGGCGCGCGTGTACCGCGCCGTCGGCGGCGACGCGTTCGACTTGTACGTCGTGTACAAGCTGGCCATCGTCGTCCCCGCAGCATCGCTGCTGCTGTTGTTGCTGCCGCCTTGTCGTGTCGCCTGCCACCACGCCGACAAGGACATGACGAGGACAACGGCTACAACTACACGCACAGAGAGAGAAAGTGAGAGAAAGAGAGAGAGAGGCAGAGCAAGCACAGTGCAGTAGGCACTACATACACAGACACACACAGACACATGTACAGCAGTCATGCTGTGTATATGTTGTGTTGTGTGCGCATACACACCACCTCTACAACAAGCACAGGCGCAGCCTACATGAGCTCGCCACACAAACACACACACATGCTTCGCGTGGTTTCTTTGCTTCTCTCGTCGTCGTCCACCATACGACCGTCACCACACTCGCGTGCGCGTGCGCTATGTCACAAACGCACACATACAACGTCACCTACCCTGCTACGACGTCAGACCCGCCGAGTCGAGCGCCTGCAAGAAGCCGTCGTACGTAATCGTCAGCGCACCGTCGCCGCTGCTACGCTTCTCTGCCGCCATCTCGAGCACGAGCATCAGCTGCTTGATGGGCAGCGCGTGCGTCAGCGTGCCGACCACCTCGCGCGCGTCGGCCTCGCTCGCAAAGGACATGCCGAGCGCATGCGCGACGAGCGGCACCGCGTCGGGCGGCACCGGCGGCATCGTCAGCTTCACCGCAAAGCACGCCGCGAGCTCGAGGCTGTCCATGATGCTCGCCTGCGAGGTTGTGCCGACGACGAGCAGCTTCTTGCCCTCCGGGGGCGCACGCTTGACGAGCACGAGCAGGGCCTGCAGCAGTGCGTTGCTGTAGCGCCCGCCAAGCTGCGAAAAGTCAATGAGGCGCTCGAGGTCGTCCAAGATGATGCAGCTGGCACTCGACTTGTACGCGTCCTCGAACGCCTTGCGCAGCAGGTTGACCTTTTGCATCTCACCGTAGCCGACCATGTCGTCCGAGGCGACCACCTTGACGTACGGAAAGCCAGCACGCTCGGCCAGGTACGCCGCCACGGCCGACTTGCCGCTGCCAGGCAGGCCATCGAGCAGCACCGTCAGTGCGTGAATGCGCTTGGCGTCGTCGGTGAGCTGCGCAATGTAGCGGTGGCAGCGCGTCTGCACCACGTTCCACGGCGCGCCATAGGCAATGATGCCGCCGCGCTTCAGGTTTGCACACTCCTCCTTGGCCTGGCCAAACGCCGGCGTCACCTCGGCCACCGCCCGCGCAAAGTCGTCGCGGGTGACTGACATGTGCTGCGCATCCACCACGTCGCCAGGGTGATCGAGGTCAATGTGCCGGTTGAACGCGTTCGACGTCGCCGCGCGCACGACGCCCTCAATCTCTGCGCCCGAGTAGTTCTTCGTTTGCGCCGCCAGCGCGTCGAGGTCGACGTCGGGGGCGATGAGGTGGTGCTCGCGCATGCCGCGTGTGTGAATGCGAAAGATCTCGACGCGGCCGGCGGTGTCGGGGAGGCCAATCTCGACGTGCACCTCGAAGCGGCCAGGACGCAGGATGGCCTCGTCAATGAGGTCAAGTCGGTTTGTCATGCCAATGAGCAGCACATTGTTGAGCGAGTTGACGCCGTCAATCTTCGACAGCAGCTGGTTGACGACATTGTCGCTGACCCCAGTCGAGTCACGCACCGCACCGCGCTGCTTGCAAATGGCGTCAAACTCGTCAAAGATGATGAGGTGCAGCCGTGACTGGTCACCCTTCGCGGCTTGCTCGGCTTCGGCGTCGGCGAACAGCTTGCGCACATTCTCCTCAGTACCGCCGACGTACTTGTTGAACACCTCCGGGCCATTGACAATCTTCGGCTCGTGGCAGTTGAGGATCTCGCCAATCTTGCGCGCAATGAGCGTCTTGCCGGTGCCGGGCGGGCCGTAGAGCAGGACGCCCTTGACGTGCTTGATGCCGAGCTTCTTGATGTACGACGCCGGGAACATGCGACTGGCGAAGGCGCGGCGGAAGACTTGCGCAAACTCGCTGCGCAAGCCGCCAATGCCAAGGTGCTCGAGGTCGAAGTTGCGCATGAGCTGTGGCTGCTGTGCGTCGAGCTGCTTATCGGAGATGTTCGTCAGCGCAATCTGACTCCGCTCGCTCGCGTGCACAAGCACGGCGGTCGTCGCCGTCAGGTAGCCCATCTGCGCCGTTGACGAGGACGGTGGCTGCCTTTGTTGTTGCTGCTGTTGCTGTTGCTGCTGCGCTGTCGTCGTCGTCGTCAGCGCCTCGACTGTTGCGAGTAGTCGCAGCCCACTGCCGTCGTTGGGCAGCACAGCGAGCTGCTGGCCGACGCGGAAGCACTGGCCACAAAACTGCGCCTTCACATACGTCGCAAAGGCCTGACAGTCGAGCGTGCCGCCCGTCTTGGACGCGACAATGTGCTCGACGAGCAGCGTCAGCTGCGCCACGTCGGGCGGCTCGCTCTGCAGTGGCTGCAGCGTCACGGTGCTGCCGGCGACGGTCGACAAGTTGATGAGGCGGCGCTGTATGCTATTCATTGCAATGCTGCCCGCCGCCACCTGCTCGTGCGCCTTGACCGTGAACGGGTAGCCTGAGATGAGCACAACACCGTTCGAGCCAACGCTGCTGCGCAGGTCGGCGGGGCTGAGGTAGACCTGATTGGTCTTGGTGTCCTCATCGGTGGGCACCGAGCGCACGAGAAAGTAGCCCGTCATGACGGCGACACGGTAGCAGCAAAAGAAAGGAGAGAAGGAAGATGTGCTGTGTATGTGTGTGTGTGTGTGTGTGTGTGTGTGTGTATGTGTGTGTGTGTGCGTGTACACGTATAGTTGTATGTGTGCGTGTGCGTAGCTGACAAGGCAAACACGCAGACATGCAGCATACAACAACGTTTGCACACATACACTAAAACACATATGTTTGTGCACTGACATTGCGTATGCAATGCGATGACACACAACACACAACATACACACGCATGCACGCGCACTGTCGCGCTGATCATCAGGATGTTACAATGCAGCATGTACACAACCACAACACTTGTGTGTGTGTAGTCTGCGGAGGACAAGTGCATCCGTGTAGTATCAAATCATGTCAGGCGATCGTGCGGCGCACACACACAACAACAACAACAACAACAACAACGCTAGCTGTACATGTCTCTTTCTCTACATGTGTATGTATTAGCGCAAGTGCAAGACAAGCCACAAGTACAAGCGCGCGCACACACATGCACATGTGCACAGAGGTCAGACAGACATGTATGCTTGTTTACATTACACACTCAGCGCCCGCGCGTTGCTCCTGCCACGCGACAAAGCGACTGAGCAGCTCGTCCGCCGTTGTCGTGCTGCCGTCGACATCGCTCGCTGCGATAGCACCGCCGTCGTCCTCGTCCTCGCTCGTGACGCGTGCGCGCAGCAGAGCGGCGTAGTCGGTGGCAGATGTGGCCGTCGGCAACAGTCGCACAAAGTGCGCGGCACGTGCGCGGCGCTGCTCGTCGGCGGCCGTCATGCACGCCTCGCGCGCACACGCGCACGGCAGACGACGCAGAAACGCCGCATCGTGCGCACCCTGGCTGCCGTGGTCGCTTGCCGGTGACACAGCGCCTGTCGCCGCCTCGGGCGGCACGAGGCCAAGCAGCGTGAGCGTGTCGGCAATGACGTTGCCCTTGACACACTGGTCAAGCGCACTGTAGTGCGTGCTCAGCGACGGCATCACATTCACCTCCATCAGCACCGGCGCACACACACGCGTGCCGTGTGCAGGACGACGCAGCAGCACGTCCACGCCGTACACCTCGAAGAAGGGGCACACACCGCCAAAAGTCATTGGGCATGTCGTCGTTGCGGCGGACGCGGTTGTGTCGTCGCCGCTGCTGCTTCCACTGCTACAGGTGCAACATTGTGCATGTGCCTCGTGCGGGTACAGTGCACTACGTCTGCGCTGCACGTCGACGAGGTCGTCACGCACTTCGGGCACGACAGCGAGCAGCGTCCACGACAGCAGTGCGCGCACACGCGTCATCGTCGCGTGCCAGTCGACGCCGTCGTGCGTCATGTACGCACGCAACGCCGCCAACGGCCACTTGGACGGTGACACGTCATCCTTCTTGTTGCTGTTCTTGTTCTTGTTGCTGTTGCTGCGTGTTGTGTCGCTGCTCGTTGCTGCGCACGTGTGGCTGACAAACTGCGCTGTCGTCTTGTTGACGGTGAAGTTGGTCAAGTGCGCCGTCAGCACATCGTCGTCGTCGTCACCACCGCTGCTGTTGTTGTTGTTGTTGTTGTTGTTGTTGTTGTTGCTGTTGTTGTTGCACTGTGTGTAGCGCGTCGTGGCAAAGCGCACGAGGCCCTCGCTGTGCACATACGCACGCACCGGCGCAAACGACGTCACCACAACGTACAAGCGCAGGTCAAACTTGTAGCCGTGCACCAGGTATGGGTCGTCTACGTACTGCTGCACGAGCAGACGACGCGCACGGCTGCGCTGCGCCGCCGCACGCGCGGCAGCGATGCGCGCACTCGTCCAGCAACGCGCACGGCGTGGCGTCGTCGTCGTTGCTGTTGTCTTCACGTCACCACCAGCCTCGTCCTTCTGCACAGCAGCCGCCGCAGCCGTCGCCGCACCCTCGTCTGTCGTCGTCGTCGTTGCTGCTGCTGTTGTTGTCGGTAGTGTGACGTCGTGTGCACCACGCAGCAGCACAATGCCGCGACCACACGCGCTCGTCGTCGGCTTAACAATGAAGCGGCGGCCCGCCGCCTCGGGTGCGCGCAGTGCGGCCAGACACGCCGCCTCCTCATCAGGCACCACCCACGCACGCGGGTACAGCGTCGACACGTCATTGTTGTCGCCGCTGCTGTTGCCGCCGGCCATCACGCGAGACGATGACGATGCGTGTGCTGCACGCTGCCATCGACGTGTTGCGCGACACAAACTGCGGTGCAGCTCGTCCTTCTTGCCCAGTCGCCACGTCCCGGGGAAGTGATTGACGCGTTGCACACACCACCACCGCGTCTGCTGCGGCGTCTGTTGCTGCTGCTGCCCTTGTGCTCTTGTTGTTATCGTTGTCGCCGCTGTTGTCGTTGTAATGTGGCGCACATACACAGAGACAAAGTCACGCGTCATGCAACGAGCACACCAGCGCAGTGACGCACACAACGCCGCCTGACTGCTATTGTTGTCGTCGTCGACCTGCTTGTTCTTGTTCTTGTTGCTGTTGCTGTTGTTGTTGTTGTTGTCCGCCGCTGCCGCAGGGAAGACGCGTGTGACACCTGCGCGTGCGAGTGTGCACAGCAGCGCACTGAACGGCGCCGCGTCTGCGCTCACATAGTACGTCAGCGGTGCAATTGTTGCTGCTGCTTCGGCGGCTGCGGCGGCAGCGGCTGCGAAGCGACTCGTCGCTGTGCACGAGGCAGCTGTGCTGCTCTTCTTGTTGTTGTTGTTGTTGTTCTTGTTGTTGTGCGCACGCGGCACCGTCAACAGCGCTGTCGTGTTCTTGCCGCTGTCGTACGACGGCGGCAGTGCACACACGCGCACAAACTCATGACACCTCGTCGTCATCGTCGTCGTCGTGTCGTCGTCGTCGTCGATACCGTCCTTGTCGCGAGGGTGTGTCGATGGTGCGTCGTCACACGGAAGGTCATAGGGCGCAAAACGCAGCGTCGCGGCACGGCCCGCGTACGCACTCGCGAGCAGCTCGACAGACGGTGAGGGCGACAGCAGACAACGCAGTGTCTTGTCATCCGCATGACGTGACGCTGCAGCGTCAGCGTCTGTGCAGACAAACGGCTGCGGCAGCTGCACAAAGGGCTGAAGGGCGCGCGCAACAGCTGTGCGCACGTCGTCTGCCGCACATGCGTCGTCAGCCATCATGTGTATGTGTGTGTGTGTGTGTGCACACTAGCGCTGCGTGTACGTATGCATACATGCACAAGACAAACATGCAACGTAACCTGCGCCGCCGTGTGTGCGGACGCATACTCGTCGCGTAGACAATGTTACACACACACACACACACACACACACACACACACACACACACATTGCTTTATGTTAGTCGTCGTCATCGCCGTCGTCTTCGCTGTGCTCGTGGTGGTAGTCGTCGTACAGCTGCAGCACCTCCTCACAGTGCTCGCGCCAGTCGTCCTTGTGCATGTCATAGACATCGCTGTACACGTGCATGCGTCGATGCAGTACAGCTTGTGCTGCACGCACGGTACGACGCAGCATGGGTGCGGTTGCGTACGTAGTCATGACATGTGCGCCCACGCCCACACTGTGCGGTGACGGCGTCGTCATGGCTGTTGCTGCTGACAATGATGCGGCAGTGGTGGTGTCATGCTGCTGCTGTTGCTGGTGCGCGAGCAGCAGCGACTGCGGAAACGTGCGCGACACCGGGTAGCTGCTGTGCGTCAGCAGCGGCAAGTAAGACGATGTGTGCAGTCGCTGTGCGTACCGCCACATCACCTCGCGCACATCGCTGCCAACACGGCTACCACTGCTGCTGCTGTTGTTGTTATCATCGATGCAGCTGCTGTTGCTGTGTGTGCCTGACGACGACGCTGTCGCCGCCACACCACGCAGCGTCACGGCATGACCAAGCACGCGGCCAGCCTCACTCGTCGCCGCACACCGCAACTCGTGTGACAGTGGCACAAAGCCACCACACTGTTGCTGCTGCTGCTGCTGCTGCTGCATGTGTATGTGTGTGTCGCTGCTGTCGTTGTTGTCGTCACACGGCAGCAAAGGCATACGTTGCAGCACCGACTGCAGCCGTGCATTCGCCCGCGTCGTCGTTGTTGTTGCTGCTGTGCGCGACGCGACAGCGCCGGCCCTGCCGTCGTCGTGCGGCAGCGGCAGCGCGCCATTCATCGCAGCCACACGCAGCGACGACACGGGACGTACCGCACTGCACCACTCATGCATATAATACGCTGGACTACTGCTGCTGCTGCTGCTGCTGACGCCATCACGCAGACCATACAATGCCGTGTCGGCGACAGCGGCAATATACTGCGCCGTAGCCGTGTCGTCGCGCAGCCACGACAACGACGACGCCGCGCACGCGCCGTCGCAGGCGGGCGCAAAGGCACGTGGCCAACGGCACAGGTCCAGCGGGATGTACAGCAGCGAGCGATGACGCGACAGCGTCGACGTCGCCAGCAGCCGATTGAGGGCCACCTCGTCACGACGTCGCTGCACAAACGGCGTAGCAGCGTGCTCGTCCTCGTCATCGTCGACGCTGTTGTTGTTGTTGCTACTACTACACCCGCCTGCAGCAGCCGACGACGACAAGGACGCCTGCACAGAGGACAGCGCCGGTGGCAGCGGGACAAAGGCGGTGAAGGCGACCATTGGCAGCTGCGCCCCGACCAGCTCATCGCTCGCGTCACGCAGGACATTGTGTGCGACGCCCGCGAACAGCGTGTCGCCGTCCACAAAGCACTGTATGCCTTGCAAGCTGTCGCAGTCCTCTACTTGCCGCCGCAACGCCTCGCACAGCGTGGCCACCTCGTCGCTCGTCGCGCCGCACAGCCGCGACAGGCCGTAGCCTACGCTGTGCAGCGCCGGCACGTCGCCGGCGGTGTCGCGCAGCTGCAGCGGTCGCAAGCTCGTCACGCTGTCCACGTCGACGCCCGTCGTGATGTAGCGCCACCACGGCACGGCCGTGTCGTCGAGCGCAAACAGCGACGCCGTGTCCTCATCGTCGTCATCGTCCTTGTCCTTGTCCTCGGCGTCTGCGTTCGTCTTGGCGGTCGAGTGGGGTGCAGCGTAGCCGTCACGTAGCCAGCGATGCCGCGCCTCGGCAACGAGCGCGTCCGCGTCGTGCTCGCTGTCGCTGTCGCTGTCCTCATTCGGATCATGGTGGCGGCGTCGATGCGAGGGCTGGTCGTCGTCGGCGGCCTCGGTCGCGGCTTGACACTCTGTTGCTGCACGGCAGTCGCGTGCGCGCGCACGACGCGCAGGCAGCGTGACAAAGTAACTCGCGTGTGGTGCGTCAAACACAAGCAGCCGCGGCACGCGCACACGCCTCGCACCTTCACCACCACTGCCGTCTGCGTCGCCTTCTGCGCCGACACCGTACACACTGTCGCGACATCGCTCGCGATAGAGTGTGCTGTGGTTGGCGTCGTAGCGTGACGTGCCATTGGCCCACTGCGCTGCAACGAGTGTGCCATAGTTGCCAAACCCAAGCGTCACCACCTCGCGTTCACGCAGCATGGTGTATATGCGTGTATGCGTCCGTCTACACGTGATGACACAAACGAGCAAGAAAGCAACGTGTAAGAGTGTATGAGTGTGTGTCTGTGTGTGCAGTAACGTGTGCTTGTACAGCATGCTTGTATGTGTGCTTACATGCCTCTCTTGCATGCGCACATGCCTACTCTTTGCTATCGTGACTATGCCAACACGAACGCGCCACCACCACCCCGTCTCTCTGTATGCGTGTGTGTAAGTGCATATATATATATATATATATATACGCTTGGTTACATATGTGTATACGTGTTCATAGATGACGACGACGACATGTATACACGATCAGCTGACCTATATACATGTGTATAACATGTGTGTGTATATGCATGCATGCACGTGTATGTCTGCTCGCGTCTGTACGTACAACGACCACCTTGCCCTCCTTGTCATGCATGCTTGCGTGCATAGCATATGAATGCTCGTATTGTGTGTGTAAGCGTATGTGTATATGAGTATAGCGTTTTTTGGTCTCATGTCGTCGTCATGTGTGTGTGTGTACATGGCGTCTTGTTGCTGCTCTTGCTATTGCTTGTGTCGTCTTGCGTTGCATGGTGTGCTTGTTCGTCGTGTGTACATCCGTGTTTACCGTATGCATGACTACAGAATGCGCACACCGAGCCATGACGTCCTCTTGTGTGTATGTATGTGTGTATGTGTGTCTAGGACGTCACTGCAGGCGTGTCATTGCTCTCTTTCTGCTGCTGCTGATGCTGCTGCTGTTGCACTTCGTCCTTCGTGTCACTGTCCTTGTCTTGTGGTGACTGCACAGACGTGCTCACCGACAACGTCGGCATGGCCGACGACGCGTCGTGCGTGATCGACGGCGTCGCTTCGTCGACGCGCGACGCGGTGCTCGTCGCCTCCGTCTGCTGCTGTTCTTGTTGCTGTTCTTGTTGCTGCGGCGGTGGGGTCGACGTCGAGCGCGAGGCCGCCGACGAGGACGACGCTGCGCTCGTCGTTGACGACACCGAAGACGAGAAGAAGTCGCTCTCACCGGCGCGGTCGAGTGTGCTCGCGCCGTCGCTCGCGCGCCCACTGCGCGGCGTCCACGCGGACGACGTCGCACTGCCGCTGCCGTGGTGACTGTCGAGCTTGAGCGTACAGCTGCTGCAACTGCTGTAACTGCTATAGCTGCTGTAGCTGCCGTCATCATCATCATCGTCGTTGCTGCTGTCATTGTTGTGCTCGCCGCTCGCCAGCGTTGTGCGTGACGTATGGCTCGTGCCACTGACCATGTCATCGTCGTCGTCAAACGCCGCCAGCGCGCCGGCGTCACCTTCGCCTTGTGCCTCCGCACCGCCGCTACGACGTCGACGGTGACGTCGACGATGACGATGGTGGTGATGACGATGAGGAGGAGGTGAGTGGCTACTGTCCGCGCCGCCATTCGCGTCGCTGCGACCGTCGCTGCGCATGGCGGCGTACTTGTTCAGCTTGTGCAGCATCTCCGCACGCTTGACAATGCGCTCCGCACGGCCATTCGTGACGGCGCCCTGCAGCACCTCAAAGTGCAGCAGCTCCTGCGCCGTTGGCCGCTTAGCCGGGTCGAGGGCCATGCAACGCTTGACGAGCTCGTAGATGAGCGGGCTGCCGCCAAACAGCGGCGACAAGTCGGGCGTTGTTGTCAGCTCGGTCAGATACTTGATGATGCCCACGCCATGGGTGCACTCGAGGTGCGCAAAGGGCGCCTGCCCCGTCGCCATCTCGAGCACAATGCAGCCGACGGACCAGATGTCCGCCTTGTAGTCATACCCCGTCTGCTCATCGCTGTCCGCCATGAGCACCTCCGGCGCCATGTACTGCGGCGTGCCGACGAGCTTGTACAGCTGCTGCCGCGGCCGCAGCTTCTTCGCCGTACCAAAGTCGCCAATCTTCACCCGTCCCTTGCTGCTGAGCAGCAGATTGGCCGGCTTCAGGTCACCGTGGACGTAGTGCTGCGCGTGTACGTAGGCCAAGCCGCGGCAAATGTCCGTCAGGTGCTGCACCATCTGCTCGAGCGGCAGGCCCACACCGGGGTGCTGTCGTATCTTGTTCTGCAGTGTGCCGCCCGGGGCGAGTTCCATGTAGAGGCGCAGCAGCGTGTTGCTCTCCTTCTCGCAGTAAAAGTAGTGTATAATGTTCTCGTGCTGCAGCGACGTCATCGCGAGTATCTCCTGCACAATCTCATCGGCAAACACGCCGTCCTGCAGCCGCAGTCGCTTCATCGCGAGCTTGCCACCCGTCAGCGTGTCCTCGACTTCGTAGACGTCGCCAAAGGCGCCCTTGCCAATGAGCCGGCCAATCTTGTGCCGCTCCGCCGAGGAGCTGGTGAAGGTGCGGCGAATGACCTCGATGCGCTCCTGCTGCGCGCGCATCTCACTCACCATGCGCTCGGCCTCCTGCATCGCAATGTGTATGAGCGCCGCTGAGCCCAGCTTCGGCAGCTCAATCACCGCGTCGCGGTCGAGCAGCTTCTGCAGTCGCCAGTCGCTGAAGTCGGTGCCCATGACGACGAGCACCATGTGCGACGCGCTGTTGCGTATCGCGTCAAAGGGGTCGTCGTTCTGCAGCTCCTCATAGTCGTCCTCGGTGATGTCGAGGCGTAGGGGGTCAATGAGCAAGATGTCCGCCGTCTTGCTGTCAATCTTGCGCATCAGCTCCTTGAAGGACGTCACGGGCACGACGGCGTGCTGTCGCGCCCACAGTATCTGGCACAGGTAGTTTTGTTGCGCGCGGTTGTTGTCCGCGACGAGGGCGGTGAAGGTGCGCTGCCCGGCCGCGGGCCCCGCAACGGCGGCGTCGTCGTCGTCGACGGCGCTTGTTGCCGCATCGTGTGCATCCTTGCCGCCGCTCGTACTGCTGCTCGTGCTGCTGCTGCTGCCAGGCACCTCGAGCAGCGGCAACTCGATGCGCACTACATTGCCGTCCACGTCGGGGCGTGTGTAGCCGTGCAACATGCCGCCCATCGTCGACACCGTCGTACGCACCTGCGCGAGACCGCCTCCGCGCACATACGTTGACGTTGTCGTTGTTGTCGGCGATGACGCCGTCGTCGTCGAGGACGACGAGGAGGCGGCGGTGGTGGCCATGGCGGCATGCTGCGAGGCGACTGGCGAGCTCGCGAGGGTGTCGTCGCCGCGCGCGCTACTCGCACTGCCACTGTTGTTGTTGTTGTTGTTGCTGCTCGTCGCGAGCGAGAACAGTGGCGGCGGCGATTGCGCGTGCGTCTGCTCACGCCGCAGCACTTGTATCGTCGGGCCGTCGTCGTACAGCTCGAAGCAGATGCGGCGCAGCGAGTGCGGCGACACGTCGATCGTCTGCCGCGCCGTCGTCATCGCCGTCGACACTGCCGCCGACGCAAAGGCGGCTGCACTACTGCTGTTGTTGTTGTTGTTCGCAACGACAGCTCCAGCAGAAGCAGCGGTAGCGGTGACGGGCACTGTGGTGTCCTTGCCCTTGGCACCACTGCCGACCATGATGTCGCCATACGCATTGCCTGCAGCTGCTGTTGTATTGCTATTGTTCATGGTGCTGCTGCTGCTGCTCGTTGCACCGTGTGCCATGCTGCTGCCCGCCATCACGCCACCGACAGGCGACACGACGGCGCTGCCACCGACGCGCCGACTCGTCGCACTGCCACCACCGCCGCCGCTGTGACTGCTGCCCCCGCCATCACTGCTCGCCATCGCCGCCACACGCGGAAAGGCGTCACTGCCCGTCGACGTTGTTGTCGTTGTCGTGGTTGTTGGCAGTGGTGTGGGGGCGTTGGCGGTGGCGGGCGAGAGCAGCATCGGCGTCGCGGACAAGGGCGTGTCGGCGAGGACAGTCGACGCTGGCGCCAGGATGGCGGCCGTCGTGGGGGTAGCGGCATTGCTGTTGCTACCGCTACCACCGACGACTGCTGCTGTTGTCGTCGCTGCCGCAGGCACGACCTGCACAGCGGGCGTACATGTTGCTGCTGCCGCTGTGCGCGGTGTCGCATAACGCGAGGCGACGGCGCTGCTGCCACTGCTGTTGCTGTACGCCGCGTGCGGTGTCGGCAGCAGCGGCAGTGGTGGTGTGGCGGCACCGGCGGGTGAGGGCATGGCACTGCTGCCGCTGTTCATGTTGCCACCGCCACCGCCACCGCCAAACACACTCGCCGAGGACGCATTCGGGCTCGCCACGGAGCTCGTCGCCGCGCGCGCGTCCGTGTGCGTCGGCTCGACGACGAGCACACGCAGCACCATCTGCACCTGCCCCGACGACGAGGACGACGAGGACGACGGCGACGGCGACAGTGGCAGCGGTGACAAGGCCCGTGCCGCGGGCGTGGCCTCCTCATGCTCGCTCGCGCGCACCACATCACGCACCAGCGTCTTCAGCATCGACAGCACCTGCGGCACATCAAGGAACACCTCCGTCTTGGGCTGCACATCGTCCATGTTGCACACGAGGCTGCAGCGCGTGCCACGCAGCGCGGCGGCCATCTCCATCACAAAGCGGCGCACCATCACCGGCAGCCGCACCGGCCGCCACGACTCATTCACCGTCTCCATGTTCAGCGTCGAGAAGCGGGTAAAATTGTCCACGAGTGACAGGCACGCGTCGAGGTGGCCGCGCAGGCGCAGTGTGTCGGCCGGTGTGGTGATGCCGTGGTTGGTCTCAATCTGCACAACACGGCGCTGGAACTGACGCAGCTGGGGCCGCAGCTGCTCCTCGAGCCACCGCGCGACGTCCGCGGCGTAGCTGCTCGCGGCACGATACTTGGCCTCGCGACCAATGAGCAGCACCACCTCGGCAGTCGCCGCGAAGCCGGACGGAATGACGCTGAGTGCGAGGCCAACCTGGTAGAGGCCCGTGTTCTGGCGAAACGTCAGCACGTGCTGCTGATCGAGCGCGCCGGCGTGGTAGGCGTCCCACTGACCGGCATACCTCTTGCCCACCTGCAGCAGCTCGCGCAGGCTCTGCCGGCTGCCCTCGCTGGGGATGAGGTCGTAGATGCTCTGGCCAATGACCTCAAAGGGCGCGAAGCCGGTCACCTGCTGCGCCACACCGTTCCAGCGTATGATGGTGCCATCGACGACGACGGCGATCATGATGTTGCTGTTGCTCCACAGCGCCTGCGCAGGGAAGCGGTAGAGATTGCGGCTGCCGGAGAAGATGAGCTCGCCATCGGTGCTGATGCGTCGCCAGCGTGTCATGACGGGCAGTGCGCGACGCTGCTGTTGCTGCTGCAGTGACAACTGCTGTTGTTGTTGCTGCTGTTGTTGTTGCAGCAAGTATTGTTGCTGTTGCTGCTGCGCGAGCGTTGTTGTTGTCGCCATTGTCGTCGTCGTCGAGGCGCGCGGATGTGGGCGTGGTGGTGACGCGAGCAGTGTCGTGGTGCTGCTCGTTTGCAAGGCGGCTGTGGTCGTGTGACGTCGGTGTGACGGCGGCGGTGGCTGCGCGAGGGCGCTGTGCAGTGTGTGCGCGTCCGCACCTACGCCATAGACAACAGGGCTACCACCACCGCCGCCGCCGCCGTGTGTGCTGCCACGGTGGTAGCGATGGTGTGCGACGTGCGAGCCGACACGACGCAGTCGCGCGTGTGAGGTGGTGCGCGTCAGCGACGCCTCAGCAGCGGCAGCAGCCGCAGCAGCGGTGGCGGTGGTGACATTGTTGGCGGCTGTTGTGGTGTGGTGGACCGACGTCGTCATCGTCGTTGCTGCCGTGGCTGCGCCCGCGGTGCTCGCCCGCGACGTGGCCGTCGACAGGCGCGCGTGTGTGCGCCGCCGCTTGCCCAGGCTGGGTGGCAGTGCAAAGCTGCTCATGTGCGCAACGCCCGTCGTTGTCGTCGTGTCATCGTCGTCCACGTCGACGACGTCGTCGTCGACAGCGGTGTCGTGGTCGTCGTCGGCGGTGACGGGTTGCGTGTGGCGATCGTCATCGTACTCGTCGTCAGCGCCAATAACGCTGTCGTGCCGCGTTGGCCGTCGTCGCCGCGCTCGCGCGTGCAACTGCTCTTCCTCTTCTTCTTGCCGTCGTTGTTGTTGTTGTTGCTGTTGTCGCGACAGCGAGTGTGTCACCGTCGCACGACGTGGCAGCTGTGGTGTGGCAAGCGCGGCGGCAAGGTCCGTCACACCGTCGCGGCTGCTGCTGTTGTTGCCATGGCTGTAGCTGTGCGTCTTGTCATCGACATCGTCGTCGCCGTTGTTGTTGTTGTTGCTGCGGTTGTTGTCACTCGCCGCGTGCAGACGCCGCTTCACCTCTGCCGGCGCGACCGCGTCCACGTACGCGTACGCAGGCAGCGCGAGCAGACGCTGTCGCAGCCCCTCCATCGCCTGCCGCGACGTCACCACGTCGAGGTGCAGGCGGTGGATGCGCGCCATGTGCAGCGGCGTTGTCGCGGTAGCCGTGAGCAGGGCATTGCAGCGTAGCACACACTCGACCTCGCCGACGAGCTCGCCGGCGCCGCGCTCGACGGCGACGGCGTCTGTCGTCGCCTCGTCGTCCTCGTGCGTCTGCTGCTGTTGTTGCTGTGTGTCGCGTGATGTGCTGGTCGTGTCGTCGTGCGGCGAGGACGACGATGGCGGTACGCTTGCGGCCACCTCTGCTATTGTTGCTGCTGTTGTCATGTGCACGTGTCCTGCAAGGATGAGGTACAGCCACTCGACCGGCTGACCGCGTGTCATGAGTGTGCTGCCCTGCGCCAGCTGACAGACACGCAACCCGTCGGCGAGGCGCAGCTTGTTCGCATTCGACAAGCAGCGCAGCAGCGCAATCTGTGCAATGTACTGAAGAAACAGGTAACGGCGTGCGCCACGCTCGTACACGACGAGCTTCTGGTAGTTGCTCTTGGTCAGCTCATAGACGACCGCGCTCGGCGATGTCACGCGCACCGTCACTGCCCCGCGTTGTGCACCAGCAGTAGCTGCAGCAGTAGGCGTAGTAGCGCTAGCTGTCGCTGCCGTGGGTGGGGCCTCGTCATTCGTCTTCTGTTGCCGGTCGACTCTGTCGTCGTTGTCATTGTCGTCGTCGTCGCTTGCGTGACCGTCCATGCTGCCGACAAACTCACCAGCTGCAACACGGCGCACCACCACGCCATCGCGCTCGACACTGAGTGTGCCTGACAAGACGAGCAGCAGCTGCCCGCGCAGCGCCACACCGCCGCCGCCGTCGTGCACGACATGCTCACCTTCGTGCAGCGCCCGTCGCGACATGACGCGGACAAGCGTCTCGAGCTGCGTCTTGTCGAGCGTGGCGAATGCGTCGTAGCCGGCGACGGCGTCGCGCAGCGCGTTCAGCTCCTCCGGTGCGGCCGCGTCCTTCCACAGCGCGTAGCCGCGCATCGCCGCCGCCACCGTCGTTACCGAGCTGGACCGCGGCACCGCACCCGCCTCGGCGCTACCGTTGTTGTGGCTGTTGTTGTTGCTGGCGGTGGTGTGGTGGCCGAGGACAAGGGCGTCGTCGACGCTGCTACTGCTACGCAGCAGCAACAGTCGCGAGTGCTGCTGCTGTTGCTGCTGCAGTGGTGTACTCGCCATTGTTGTTGGCATGACGTAGGCACTCGTGCTGCGCACCAGCGTTGCACGGCGTTGTTGCTGTTGCTGCTGCTGCCGTCGTCGACGTGGTCGCTGACCGTGCGCCATGTCATTGTCACTGCGTCCATCACCGCCACCGCTGCTGTCTGCCACATCTGCACCACCACCACCGCCAGCAGCAGCACCAACAGTCGTAGCAGCAGACGATGCCATGACATGTCCTTGTCGCGGTGTCGAGCACAAGGTCACCACACTCGCGCTGTGCTGTCGTGATAGGAGCGGGCTGACGAGTGCGTGTGCCATGAGCTGTGCCACGTCGTCCGTCGACGCCGCCGCGAGCGGTGAGGATCGGTGTGCCGTTCTTGTTGTGCTCGTGTCAGCTGCTGTGGCGGCGGTGGCCGTCATCGCCGAGGACGATGTCGTCATCGCCGTCGTGCTGCGACGCGCGCGTGACGAGATGTCATCGGCGGACGTGTGACGCGCACGCAAGCGTGCCTCGCCGTGCTGCAAGGGTGACATGCTCGACTGCACGTGCGACTCGCGATGACGGTGATGGTGATGACGCTGCTGCTGCTGCTGCTGCTGTTGTGCGTACTGCAGCAACAGCAGCTCGTCCGCGTCACACACCCCGCCAACAGTGTGCCGTCGCGAGCGTGACGCGGGCGACAGTGACGAGACGTACATCGTCGCGAGTTCGTCGCCCTCGGCAGCCGCCGCCGCCGTCATCTCCATCGCGGCGTGTATGGACGAGTAATGCGCTGACGGCTGCTGCTGTTGCTGCTGCTGCTGCTGCTGCATGTGCAGTGACATGTGCTCATCGAAGCTGTGCGCGGGTGTGTTGTCGAGTGTGGTGGCCGAGTCCGTCATCAGGAACGGTGCCGCCTGCGCGTGGCTGCTGCTGCTGCCGCTGCCGTCGCGTCGCGTGCGTGTGTGCGGTGTCGATGACGCGACTGGCGCTGCGGTGGCGGAGGGTGGCAGCAGATGATGTTGTGCTTGTGCGTGGTGGTCATGGTGATGTGGCAGCTGCTGCTGTTGTTGTTGTTGTTGTTGTGCGCGGGCGCGACGTGTGTAGAGCACCGCAGACGACGACTCGCGACGACGCGAGTGCATGTGTGAGGCATCGCTGCTGTGTACGCTGCTGTCGACGCTGGCATGCCGCGTCAGACGATCGGTGCTGCTACGCGCCGTCACCGACGACAAGGACGGCGACACGGCAGCTGTTGTTGTATTAGTGGCAGCAGCAGCAGCCGTCGTCTTTGTTGTTGTTGTGCTGCTGCCTGCCGCGAACGAGGCGAAGTGTCGCGGGTAGCGTGGCAGCTGATGCGACACGTGATGGTGGTGGTGATGACTGACAGGTGGCGGCATTGCGGCTGCTGCGGCTGCGGCTGTTGTCTTCGTCGTTGCGGCTGCCGCTGTTGCTGCTGCTTCTGCCGTCGTCCTTGCGCGCGCGACTGCGCCGTCGCGCTCGCTGCCTCGCTTGTCTATGTCATCCTCACTACGACTGCTGCTGCTGCTGTTGCCACTGCTGCGAGTGCGAGTGCGAGTGTCTGCTTGTGCACTACGCGACAGCGACTGTGCTGCTGTCCTTGTCGTCTTCGTCGCGGCAGTGTTGTTGTTGTTGTTGTTGTTGCCACCAGCGCTTGTCATGCGTCGTGTGTCGCGTTGCGCATGCGCATCGGCGTCCTCGCTCAGCCGCACCGTGTCCTCTTCGCTTTCGCTTGTGCTCGAGCGCAGTGGTCGCAGTAGCGGCTGCTGCAGTGCCTGTCCTGCGCCACCGCCGCGGCGCAGCTGCGCGTGTGCACGTCGTGCTGACGCGCCATCGTCGCTGTCCTCCTCGCGCGCGCGCCGCTGCTGCTGCAACGGCGGCTGTGTTGTGTGCGACCTGGCTGGCCATGACGCCGCTCTGCGACGTGGCTGCGGCACTGCGTCCTTCGCTGTTGTCGCGTTGGTGTCAAGTGTGTGCACAGCGCGTGTGGGCGTCGAGTGCGACCGCGCACGACTGCCGCCGTCACGCAGCGACGATGACGGCGACGGCTGCTGTTGCTCTTGTCGTTGTCCTCGTCGCGTTTGCAGCGACTCGCTTGCGTGTACGACGCCGTGTTGTCGTCGACTGCGCGTCAGTGCGCACGGCAGCGGTGACGGCGGCGCCGTCGCGGCTGTTGTGGCGAGCGGTGTCGGCATACTCGGTGGCTGCGAGGTGCTCGTCTCGGACAGCGTCACCGTCGTCGCGTCGAGCGCGCTGATCGCCATGTTCGGGCTCGGTGGTGGCGGTGGCAGCTGCAGCGAGGACGCGGACAGCGTCGTCATCGTCGTTCTTGTCGTCGCCATGCTCGACTTACTGCGCATACACATGCCAGCACTCACTGGCACTGCTGTTGTTGCTGTTGTGACGTCAGCGCTTGTGCTGCTGCCTGCAGCTTGTGTAGTCCGCCGTCGCGTCACGTCGTCACGGCCTCCAGCATCGTCGTGGTGGTGGTGGTGGTGCATCGCATAGTGACCGTCACCGCTGCTGTTGTCGTGCAGTTGCCTGCTGCTGCTGCTGCCGCTGCCGTTGTTGTTGTTGTTGTAGCTGCTGTTGCTGCTGCTCGTGCTGTTGCTGTATGCTGCGCTATGATGCAGACGATGGCGAGTTGTGTCGCTCTTCACACGCAGCAGTGGCGCTGAGCGGTGTAGCGGCTGCTGCCCACCGCGTCGTGGTCGCATCGGCGGTGACACTGTCGCCGTCGGCTGTTGTTGTTGTTGTTGCTCTTGCTGCTGCCCATCGTCGTCGTCACCGTGTCTGTCCTTGTTGTTGCGCTGCTGTGCATTGTTGTAGTGCGGCAGCAGTAGACGCGAGCGTGTGTACGGCGACGTGTCCGCGTCACTGTCCGTCGTCGACGTCGTCATGGCACCCACATCGGCGGCAACAGCGGTTGCTGCTGCTGCCGATGCTGCTGCGCCGTGTTGCTGTCGTGTTGTCATTGTTGTCTTTGCAGCGTCTGCTGTGACGGCGTTTGCTGCGCTCGTTGTTGTTGCAGTTGTTGCTGTTGTGGCGGCAGCTGGCAGCGTAGGCGACAGCGCCGACGTCGACGACGCCGTTGTCGTCACCGACAACGACGACACGAGTGAGGGTGTGGGTGTGGTAGGCAGCACGGCTGGCAACCGTTGCTGCTGCTGTAGCAGCTGTTGCTGCTGCTTGTGCTGTTGCTGTGCTGTTGTTGTCAATGACAACGACGAGGTCGGCTGCTGCGCAGGCGCGTCATCAGCGGCAGTAGTTGTTGCAGCAGTTGTAGGCGCTGCTGCTGCTGCTGCTGCGTGTGTGCGCAACCGCTCATGCGAGGACGACGACGCCGTCGACAAGACTCGGCGATGCACCGCCGCACTCGCTACGCGATCGCGCGGTGTTGCCGCGTGTGCTGCAGACGACAGCGACGCTGTGACTGGTGTGGTGGTACTGTTGTTGTTTCCGCTGCTGCCTGCCACTGCTGTCGTTGTCGCTGCAGCAGGAGCGGCAGAGGAGGACGCTGCGGGTGTGGCGGCGTACAACAGCACACCACCACGCCGCTCACCCGACGACGACGACGACGACATCACCACCGCACCCGCCACGCGACGATGACCACGAGTGCCGTCGGCAGCTGTGTCGCCGTCGCTGCTCCTCTGCTTGTTGTCATTGACGCTAATGTTGCTGCTGCCGCTGCTGCTGCTGTCGCTGTCGCTGTCGCTGCTGTGATGACGACGACTCGTGTTGCTGCGGTCATCGTCGGCGGCCTCGTCGCTGCTCGTCCCACCACGTGCACTACTGAGACTACGCTGAGGTATGTAGCCGCCTATGCCTCCACCACGTGCCGCAAGCCGACCACGACGACGTGCACGCACACGCGTGTCGGCGCGCTGCCGTGGCTGACGCGCTCGCTGCTGTTGTTGTTGTTGTTGTGCTGCAAGCAGTGCTGCATGCGCAGACACACGACCGTGTGCCGCCGTCATTGCCGCGGTTGCTGCTGTTGCTGTTGTGGTGGTGGTGGTGCCCTTCATGTGTGTGTACACGTCACGCGCACGCTCGGGTGATGCTTGTCGCGACACGGGACGCGATGTTGGCCGTGACATGGACAGCGCCGACGTCATTGCTCCTGCTGCTGTTGTTGTTGCAGCTGCACCAGTCATTGTCGTGTTGTTGTTGTTGTTGTTGGCCGTGGTGGTGGTGGCGTGGCTGCCCATGCGTTCTGCTGCCACTGTCGCACCCGCGTACGCGTCACGTGTCGTCGCGGTCGTCAGTGCATCCATGGACAGGGCCGTCTTGTGTGTGCCGCGTGCAAGCAGGTAGCTGCCACTGCCACCAGCACCACCACCACCGCCGCCGCCCACGCCCGAGGCGGCGCTCTGTGCGTGTGCGCTGCGGCTGAGCGACAGGGCGGCGGCCTCGTCGCCGCGTATGTGTGACGGTGTGAGCGTCTGCAGTACACTCTGACTGAGTGCGTCCTTGACAATCGCCTCGACAGAGGCGCGGCCACCGCGCGTCGCCGGCGTCGCGGCAGCGCTGCCGCGCAGTCGGCCGTCTGCGTCACGGCGGCCGCCGCGACCATCATCGTCGTCATCATCATCGTCATCGTCGTCATCGTTCGTGGCGTTGCCGGTTGCTGCCGTGCGACGACGACGAGGTTGACGTCGATGAGGACACGGCTGCGCATACGCGTGTCGCTCTGCGGCTTGCGTGCGCAGCAGCGGCCCAGTCGTCGCCGTCGTCATTGTCGCTGTCCTCACCGCACCCGTGGCGGCTGCGCCCCCTGCGCGTGTCGACGTCGTCATCGCCTCCGCCGCCGCCGCACCCGCACCGCTGCTGCCGCCGCCACTGCCAACACCCCAGCCGCGTGTGCCCGTCACATCACGTGCACCCCGGCGCGACACAAACGCGTCACGCGTGACGCTCTCCTCCTCGCGGTCGCTCTCGTTGCCGCTGTCGTGCGCGCCGCTGTTGTCACTGTCGTCGGTGCTGTTGCCGGTGCGCTTGTGGCGTGTCCTCCTCCTCGTTGCGCGCGCGTCCTCGTCCTCGTTCTCGTCCTCGTTCTCGTCCTCACTGCTGCTGCTGCTGCTGCTGAAGAAGTCGTTAGCGCCCGCCCTCGGCGCCACGCGAGCGGCCGTCCTTGTCGTTGTACTGTTGTTGCTGCTGTTGCTGCTGTTGCTTGTCCGTGCGGCTGCAGCAGACGGCGCCGCCGTCGCCGTCGCCCGTGTGCGCGCGGACGGTGGTGTGCGTACCGCTGCGGCGCCACTGCCCACATCGCTGTGCAGCGGCGACGATGTTGTCGTGCTTGTGCTTGTTGTTGTGGGCACGACAGCAGCAGCAGCTGACGCCGTCGTCGTCGTCGTCCCCGCTGCGTCCGCGCGCGGCGTGAGGGTGGCTGTGGACGCAGACAACAAGGAGGCTGCAGCAGACGACGACGTCGCGCCGCCCGTAGCCATCGTCGTCGTGACGACACCGCGTGTGCTGGCGGAGCGCTGCTGCTTCCGTTGTTGCTGCTGCTGCTGCTGTTGTTGCAGTGCAGTTGTGAGGGGTGTGGTGGCGGTGCTGCTGACAGCTGTCGTCGTCACGGTGTTGTTGTTTACCGCATAGGTGCCCGTGTCGCCTGCTGCACCAGCGCGTGACTGTGCTGCTGTTGCCGCTGCTGCAGTCGCCAATCGTGTAAGCGTCACCGGGTAGCGGCGAGGAATGCTGTCATCGTCATCGTCGTCCTCGTCGTTGCTCGTGCGGTCGCCAATGCTGTCCACCTCGTCCGAGCTGTCCTTGTGACGCAGCAGGCGAGAGGCAGCAGCCGTGGTGGTGGCGGCGGTGGCGAGTGCTGCCGGCGTAGACGACAGCAACGACGACGGTGACGACAAACTTGCTGCTGCTGCTGCTGTACTGTACGTCCGCTGCATGGCCGCCGCCGTGGTCGTCTGCCCCGCTGCTCCTGATGATGTTGCTGTTGTTGTTGCTGTTGCAGATTGCGGTGACAAGTGACTACGCAGCGTACGACGCGCCACGTCCGCGTCGTCGGCGCTGTCGTCGCTGTCGCGCTTCGGCAGCAGCCCCTCGAGGAACACGATCGCGGCGCCATACTTCGAACTCGGCAGTCGATTGAGCAGCCCACGAATCTCGCGTATGGACTCACTGCGCAGCTCAGACGAGTACGGCGATGCAAACGGCACCGCAGCCGCCGCAGCCGCCGTTGCGTTGGTCGTCGTCGTCAGCGACGACAAGGGCGACGCCATCGACGTCGACGTCAGCAGCCCCGGTGGCGACACGGGCGAGAGTGACTGCGGTGGCAGCATCATGGTCGCCTGCTGCTGCTGTTGCGACAACGATGACGACGACAACGGTTGTGTGCCGCTGAGCAACGACGACGTTGGCGATGCGCGTGTCGTTGGCGCATGTGCACACAACGCAGCAGGTGGTGCCGCACTCGTGACAATGCCGCCGCCGCCGTCCTTGTTGCTGACAATGTAGCTGCTCGACGGCACCATGGTCGTGCGATAGGGTGCAGACGTGGTGGTAGCGGCTGCAGCAGTAGTAGTAGCAGCAGTCGTTGTCATTGTTGCCGTCGCGGGTGGTGTACGGCCGTCGTGCAGACCCGCCGCGGTGCCCACACGTGTCGCGGCGGGCGTCATGGTCGCCGTCGATGACAGCGGCAGCACATTGCCGTCGCTGCCAATGCTCGCCGTGCTGCTGGCGCTGCTGTTGTACGCAACCGTTGCCGCACTCATTGCCGTCATCATCGTTGCCGCCGTGTTGCTGCTGCTGCCACTGGCAGGTGCGTCGTCCATGTCTGCACTTCGCGTGCATGTGTTCATGGCAACAACACCACCGCCGTCCTTCTCCGTCGGACTACGTTGCTGCTGCGACGACAACGACTGCTGTTGTTGTTGTTGTTGCTGTCGTTGCTGCTGCAGCGACGAAGGCGCGTACAGCGGCGGCCGCTCCGCTGCAGCAGTAGCAGCAGCAGCGCTAAGAGGCGGCTGCTGCGGCGGCTGCTGTAGTGCGAGCGATGGCAGATCGCTGGCGGATAGAAACGTCGGCATCGCAAGATCGCCGCCGCCGAGCCCGTGCGCTGTCGTCGTCGTTGCGGCAGCTGTGGCTGCTCGCGTCGAGACGGGTGAGGCGACAGACAGCGCCGCCGCTGCGGTGCGCTCATTCGGGCTGTTGTGTACACTGCTCGTCGCGCTGCTGCAGCTACCTGCGTGTGATGACGTCGTTGCTGCTGCTGCAGCAGCAGTGGTGCTGCTGCTCGTTGTGGCGGCTGCTGTTGTCAGTGGTGCAGTGGCACATCGCCTGCTGCCCTCCGCCAGCGTGTTCGATGACGGTGCCGCGGCGCTTGTCGCGGCTGCGTACACACCGCGCATTGCCGCACGTCCAGCTGCCCCACCAGCGCCAGCGCCACCACCGCCGCCGCTGCTGCTGTTGATGCCTTGTGCAGCTGCGTCCGCCAATGGCCACGCAATGCCGCTGCTACTACTCCCACCACTGCGCACACTACCCGCAACATTGTTGTTGCTACTGCCGCACACACCACCAGCAGCAGCAGCACCCGCAGCCGCCGCAGCCGTTTGTGCAGCGCTGGCGAGAAGGTGCAGATTGATGCGTGTGCCCGCACCCGACAGCGCGGCGGGCACGTGGGGCAGAAACAACGATGACGGCGTCGCTGCCGCCGCCGCCGCCGTCCCCGCCGGTAGAGCCGCCGACTGCGCGAACACCGACGGCGAAGCAGCACCACCAGCACCGCAGCCGTTGCCTGGCGTTGCTGTTGTAGCTGTCATCATGGTCGTGTTTGTTGCCGTCGCCGGCGCCGCCGCCGCCATGGATGTGCTGCCGTACGCGCGAGTAGACGACAGTGGCGGGGCAATGTCGGCGAGCAGCGGGCCCGCAGACGAGACGCCGTGCGCGGCGACGTGGAAGACGCCGCCTGCGCCTACGGCAGCAGCAGCACTACTGCCACTGCTACCGCTCGTGTAGCGACCATAGTACGCTCCTCCGCCACCGCCACCAGCTCCTCCTGCTGCCCCTGTGCCTGCTGTCATTGCACCCGTGTACATCGATGACGTGGCGGCGCCGCTGACGAGCAGTGCGTCGCGGTGGTCAACGACGTTGCGCGTTGCCGCGTCAATGCTGATGATGGGCACAAACTCGGCAAACGTCACATTGTTGTTGCCGTCATCGTCGTCGTCATCGCCGTCGCTGCTGCTGCTATCATCACTATGACTGCTTTTGCTCTTGACATCTGCGGCAGCTGTGGTGGTGATGCTGCTGCTGCTGCGCGTGACGGTGGCTGCCGCGGGTGACGCAGGCGTGTCGCGTGTTGTCGCCGCAGCAGCAGCAGTAGCAGCAGTAGCAGCGCCTGTCGTGTCACAGTGCTCACCTGTTGCGAGCAGGTGTGCATCCGGCACCATGAATGTAGGCGTCACCACAGCAGCCGGCTGTTGTGTCGTACTCGTCACGGTTGCTGCTGTTGCCGTCGTGTCAGTGTCGTGCTGCGTGCCGTCCTTGACCGCGTCACACGAGACGACCGTTGACGGCAGTGTCGCCTGCGACGGCGATGGCAGCGTCACCTGCTGCTGCTGCTGCTCCTGCTGCTGCTGCTGTAGCAGCACCGTGGGCAAAACAGAGGCGGCAGCCTGTTGCGGCAGCCGTTGCGGTGGCTGTGGCGTTGGCATGCGTGAACGCGGTGTGCGGTGTGCGTGGTGGTGACGGTGTGTGTGCGGGTGATTGTGACCGTGGTGGTGTCGTCCGCGGTGCGACGTGTGTGTGTGCGGGGGGCTGGAGCTGTTGCTCGTCTCCTTTGCCCTGTTGTCGTCGTCGTGCGGACGCGCGTCACTGCGCTGCCCATTCGCCGCCACAGCGGCAGCAGCAGCAGCGGCCGCACTACTGCCACCCGCGCTGCCCTCTTCGTCGTCGTGCTTTGCGCTGTTGTTGTTGTTGCTGCTGCTACCGACAGGCTGCTGTTGTTGTGACGGCAGTGACATCGATGGCACACTCACCGTCGTCGGCACCGCTGCTGCTGCTGCTGCTGCTGTTGCGTCGTCCGCAGCTGCAACATTGTTGTTGTTGTTGTTGCCACCATGGCTGCACGGCGCCTCGACAGCGCCACCGCTGCAGCAGCCGCTGCCGCTGTCACAGCGCACCGACGCAGCCGACGGCGTGCTGACGCGACTGCGATGACTGTGTGTGTGCGCACTCGTCGGCGTGGTGTGGTGACGGTGATGCTCGCCGTGGCGCGACGGCGCACGACTGCTGCACAGACTACTGCTGCTGTGGTAGTGGTGGTGGCTGTGACTGGTGTGACTGACCGGGCTCGCCATGCCGGTGCTGCAGCTGCTGCCTGTGGACAGCGCGGCCGATGACGAGGTGCAGTTCGTCGTTGTTGCTGCGGCGGTGGTGGCCTGTGCCGCGCTTGTCGCTGCTGCTGCTGCACCACCACCCCCACTACGGCGCTCGTGCGCACGTGCGACCTCGTCGCTGACCCACTGCCGCGCAAACGCAACGTGGTCGTCAGGCTTGCTCTCGAGCAACGCCAGGGCAAGACGGCCGATGAGCTGTGTAATGTGATACGCCTCAATGTACGTCTCGTCGTCAATGTCAAGCGCACACGCCACCGGCGACAGCGTTGTCGGCGGCCGTGTCGTTGTCCTCGTCGTCGCCGCGGACGCAGCGGCGGCAGACGCGATGGCGCGTGTGGCGCGTGCGGCGTCGTCATGCTCGGCGGCAGCAGAGGCAGCAGCAGCGACAACACATGCATCGCCGCTGCCACGGACGCGTGTGACGTCAGGGCGCAGCACGATGTCGCGCGAGAAGACGCCGTCGTCGCCGCTGCCGCTGCTCACACTGCTCGTGCGTGTCTTGTTTTCTGCGCCGTGCGCGTGTGCATCGGTGGCTGCGTCGACGGCCATTGACGTCATGGCTGCCGTGTTTGTTGTTGCTGCCGCTGTTGTTGTTGTTGTTGCTGTTTGTGGTGTGTTGGTGCTGTTGCTCGTCGCGTCATGCGAGTCGACACGCGGCGAGGTGGTGACGTTGCCGTGGTCGTCTGCGTCATGCGCGACGGTGCTGTGCGTCACCGTTGTCATCGCCGTTTCGGACATGTTGTCACGTTACTGTGCGACACGCAAACAGCATGACAAGCGCACAAACACAAAAACACACACACAGAGAGAGAGAGGGGCACGCACAGAAGGAGCCGCGCAAATGTGTGTGTGTGTGTGTGTGTGTGTGTGTGTGTGTGTGTGTGTGTGCCTATGTATGTATACGCAGACACAATTGTGCTGCAATATATATGTGTATATGTGTGTGCTTGCTGGAGAAGAAAAGACAGAGAGGGAGAGTATGCTAACACGAGAAAGGTGTGTGTGTGTGTGCGCGGTAAACAACAAAACGACAGCAACAAACACAACAAACGTCAGTTGCGTGACACGGGTACGTTGGCGTACACACAGACACACACACACGCACACGCACAAACTGAGAGAGAGAGCGTGTGTGTCCGTCACGCGTACACGCGCACGTATGCGGCGTATTGCTCAATCGATCACAGCACGCTCACGCGCTTGTGTGTGTGCGTGCTTGTATGCACTCTTGTATGTATGTGTGTATGTATTTGTGTGTATGTGTGTGTACTACTGACAACAACAAGCAGCAGGTCGTCAGGCAGATACACACACACACACATGCGCGCATATGCGCACATGTGTCGCGACAGACAATTGTGTGCGTGCACACAAAGGACAACATGTCACACACACAGACGCGATGCATTGCGTGCATGTGTGTGTGTACGTATGTATGCGAGTGCATGTGTGTGACCCGTCATGGCGCACAATAATTGCACAAGTGCGTAAGCAAGCAGGCACACGCATGCACACACACACACAAGCATGCATGCATGCACCTGCGCATAGTGCACAAATAAACACATTCGTATCTGTTACCCCCCTCCCCCTCCTCTTCCTTACGTTGCCCACGTGTACATGTATGCTCACTCACTTCGTCTCTCAAACGATCTGCATGTGCACGCTCATGAGCATGAGTGTGGTGTGTGTGTGTGTGTGTGTGTGTGTGTGTAAACGTATACTTACATACACTGCATCTTGCTACCGACAGTCACGGTGTAGGGGCTATGCTTATGAGACGTCTTTAGGTGTAATGAAGACATACAACTTCGTTGCCAAGGCCAACAGACCAGTTTAAGTCACCCTTAGCACGTGTGTGTGTGTGTGAGAGTATGTGTGCATGCATGGGTAGCCAAGCTGCAGACACACGTGTGTACACACATACATACATGCACAATGTACACATACTCGATTACACACACATATATATATATATAGATGCTCGTATACATTGCGTTACATACATGGGGAGACGTGTTGCACGACAATGTATCAGTGCATGCGTACGCATACATGGCGCACACGCACGCACACAGACAGGTGCCTGCCTGACATCACTACGACAAACACACATACACATACACACATACACACGCGTACGCGTCAACATGACGACACATACACAGACACGATTGCCTACTGCTCCTGTTACAGTCACATTGCTCACATCTTGCACATTGTATGTACATGTATGTGTGTGTGTGTGTGTACGTATGTGTGTGACGTGGTCACGCCATGTTTTGTCTGTACTGCATCGCACTCGTCCGTCGCCTCTTCGTCTGCTCGCCTTCGCCTACGCACGCTGTGCACGTGACACGTGTCACACCACTGCCACTGTCACGCATCACCGATACATCCGTCTGTATCGTTGCGTTTGTGCTTGTGTGTGTAGAGGTCTACAGCGACTGGTAGCGGAATGCGCCCGACATAAAGTATTCGGTGTCGTCATCGACGCCGTCCTTGTCATAGTCGTCATTCGGCCCATTCTCCGACAGCGCCGCCATCGCAGCAGCGGCCGCGGCGAGTGCCGCTCGTGTGCCGTCGTCGTCATCGTCGTCGTCATAGTGCTCGTCAGGCTTGCTCTTGCCTGCATCTCTGGCGCCGCTGCGCTCCGCACTCGACTGCGTCGTCGCCTGTGCGGCCATTGCGCCGTCAACGCTGCTGACAAGGTTATTGTTGTTACTGCTGCCATGGTTGTGTGCCATGTTGCCTGCTACGGCCGCGAGTGTGGGCTGCGGTTGCTGTTGCTGTAGTGGCAGCATGTTTACACCGTCGTAGAAGCGTGGCATCTGAGCGTGCTGCTGCACTGCTTGCTGCTGTTGCTGTTGCTGTTGTTGTTGTTGCAACTGTAGTACCTGCTGCAGTTGTTGCAACGACAAGCTCGTTGGCATAGGTTGGCCTGGCACAAGATGCGGCTGCTGCTGCTTCTGTTGTTGCAGTTGTTGCTGCTGCTGCTGCTGTTGCTGTTGTACAAGCGCGTGTGTGGGCAGTGGCAAGTGCTGCTGCTGTTGCTGTTGCTGCTGCAGCTGCAGCTGTTGTTGCTGCAGTTGCTGTTGTTGTGTCGGTGGTGGTGGCGGCTGAGCAACAATGTAGAAGCTCTGTGGCGGTGTCAAGCTGGCGCGACTGGCCGGTGTGCTGGGTGCGCGGCCAGAGTGTGGCAGTGAGGCGGCAGCGCCGCTGTGGCTGCCACTGCGTGCACTGCCACTCGGCATGGTCGCCGCTGCTGCTGATGACGTTGTTTGTGGCTGTGTCGCAGCCGCCGCCGCTGCTGCCGCGTTGCTTGGGTAGCTCGTCTGACTCGCATTGTGTGATGTATGTCCGCCATACTGTGGCGGTGGCGTTTGTACAGGATGGGCGCCTTGCTGCGGTGGTGTCTGACGCATCTGCTGCTGTTTTTGTGCGGCTGCCGCTGGTGGTGGTGGCGGTACCGTCGACAACATTGTCTGCGATGGCTGCAAAGGCACTGGCACTTGCTGCTGCTGCTGTGGCGGCAGCATTGGCATGCCCTTCTGCCCCTGTGCAGCCATACGCTGTGCCTGCTGTGCCTGTTGCTGCTGTAGCAGTTGTTGCAACTGCAGCTGCTGTTGTAGCTGCTGCAACTGTCGCTGCTGCTGTTGCTGCAGCGCGGTGGAGAAGGGTGGGGGTGGTGGCTGCTGTTGCTGCTGTTGCGTCGCCGCTGCCTGTTTTTGCTGTAGCTGTTGTTGTTGTTGTAACTGCTGTTGCATGGCAGCCATGTTGTACATGAACGGCACAGCACCCTCGCCGCTAGGCAGCATGCCAAGCGGGACGGGTTGTGGCAACGGCAACGTCGCAGTGTGCTGTGCATTCTGCTGTTGTGCTTGTTGTTGTTGTTGTTGCTGTGATGCAGCAGTAGCGGCAGCAGTAGCGGCAGCCTGTTGTTGTTGTTGTGCGGCAGATGCGGCGGCTGCTTGTTGTTGCTGCTGCTGCTGCTGCTGTTGCTGTTGCTGGAGCTGTTGCAATAGTTGTTGCTGCTGCTGTTGTTGCAGCATTTGCTGCATGACGAGGTTGTTCACGTAAAAAGGTCGTTGCATCATCTGCGCCGCTGCTGCCGCCTGCTGTTGCTGCACTGCCTGCTGCATGTGTGGTGGTGGCAGCGTCTGCAGCTGCTGTTGCTGTGGCTGCTGCTGTGTCGCAAGCGCGCCTGCTGCTGCCGCCGACGGCGCAGACGACGATGACGCTGCTCCTGTTGCTGCTGCTGGTGGCGGTGGTGGTGGTGGCAGCATCGTTTGCACCGACGGCATCGCACCAGACGGCAGCGGCTGCGTAAGCGGCGCATTACTCATGGGCGCCGTCAGCACAGGCACCAGTATCATCTGCCCCGCAGCGTTGACCATGTACTGATACTGCAGCTGCGGCTGCAGTGTAGGCGCAACACCCGCTGCTGCTGCTGCTGCAAGTTGCTGCTGCTGCTGTTGTAGTTGTTGCGCTTGCTGCTGCTGTTGTGTTGCGGACGTGGTGTTTGCATTGCTGATCGGTGGCGGTGGTGGTGGGGCGGCGGCTGCCGTGGTGGCAGCAGCCGTCGTCGCAGCAGCAGGGTTGTAGTAGTAGTACTGCGGCATCGCCTGCGGCGTCATGCCGGGCGACATGAACATGAGCGGGAAGCCACCGGGTGCACCGTGGTGCAGCATCTGCTGCTGTTGCTGTTGCTGTTGTTGTTGTTGTGCGTGTTGTTGTGCTTGCTGTGCGTGTTGTTGCTGCTGCGCTTGCACTTGTGCTTGCTGTTGCTGTTGCAGCTGCAGTTGCTGTTGAAGTTGTAGCATCTGCAATTGTTGCGGTGTCAGTGACATGGCGCCTGCGCCAGGCGTGATCGGTGCAGCCGTGAGCATCAGTTGTATCTGCCCCGTTGCTGGGTTGTAAACGTAATGTGCCTGCGGCTGTTGTGCTTGTTGTGCCTGCTGTGCTTGTTGTGCCTGCTGTGGCTGCTGCGGATGTGATTGTTGTTGCTGCTGCTGCGCTTGCTGCTGCTGTTGTTGTGACGTTGTCGACGTCGATGAGGGAGTAGCTGCCCCTTGCTGCCGCTGTTGCTGCTGCTGTTGCTGCTGTTGTTGCTGCTGTTGCTGCGATGTATGTGTTGGTGTGTCATTGACGCTCGTCGTCGAACTCGTCGCACCCGTTGACCTCTGCGCTTGCTGCTGCTGCTGCTGTTGCTGTTGCTGTGGCTGTTGCTGTGGCTGTTGTTGTTGTGTTTGTGCAGAAGGCATGGGTGGTGGTGGGGGTGGCAGCGGCAGCGGCAGCGTGCCTGCTGGGTGTGCAGTAGGCAGGTAACCAAAGCCAGGTGCATACATCATCATTGGCGGTGGTGGTGGTGGCAACGGCTGTGAGGCGGTGGCGGCGGCGGCGGCGGCGCCTGCGGGCAGTGGCGCAGTCAGTGGCAGCGGTGGTGGTGGGGGTGGGGGTGGCGGCGGAAGCTGTGACATGCCTGGCGGCAATGGTGGCAGCGGCTGCAGGAGATGATGTTGTTGTTGCTGCTGCGGCAAGGGCGGCACAGTCATGCCAGTCGGCGCAAACAGCATCGGTGCTACTGCGCCGGTCAAGGTCATTGTCGACGCCGCCGCCGCCGCGGCGGCTGTCGAGGCGGCGGCGGTGGCGGCGGCGGCACGTTGTGCGGCCACAAGCTGACGGCGCTGCCGCCGCGCCTTCGCCTGCTGCTCGCGTGCCGCGCCCAAGCGCAGCCACGTGCGCAGCGCCGTCACCACCGCTCGACTGCCGTACAGCCGCTCATCCTCCTCGTCGGCGTCGACGTGGTCGGCCATCAGCTCCGCGTGCAGCTGTAGCAAATGACGCCGCTCCTTCAGCAACGGCGTCAGGTCACAGCGCACAAAGACGCCCTTGACGAGCTCAAACGCCGCCACGTCCGCCACGTACCGCATCATGCGTGCGAGCAGGCCGCCATCGACAACGACCTCGACACCATACTCGCCGCTGTACAGCTCGTACAACGCAAAGGCAGGGGCGCGGCAGCTGCTTTGCTTGTACACCTCGTCTAGCTCGGCCACGACACGCTGACGGCGGCATGCGCGGCGGCGACTGCGACGACTGACGCGTTTGCTGCTGCTGCTGCTACTGCTGCTGCTACTGGTCGCGTTAGTCTGGCTGTTGCTCACAGGACTACCCACCGCATCGGCTGCCTCGGCGTTGCTGCTGTTGTTGCTGGACGCACCGGCCAGCGGCGACTGCGCCACGTCACTCGCGCCGTTCTTTTGTGCCACAGCGGCGACTGCTGCTGCTGCCGTTGCCGCCGCTGTGGTGGTGGTGCTGCCATCGTCGCCCTCACCGGCAGCTGCAGCGCTCGCGCCGCTGCCGCCGCCCGTCGTTGCTGTCGCGTCCTTTGCAGCGCTGGACGTGCCACTCGCGCCTGCCTCAGTGCTCGTCGTCGTCGTTGTTGTAGCTGCGGTGGCTGTCGCCTTGCCATTGCGGCCGTTGCTGCGCTCACCCAGGCCCATCTCTTCCATCAGCTCGAGCAGCGGGTAGTGCTTGTGAAAGGTGCGTAGCGTTTCGTAGCGGTGGTGTGGCAGGAGCGCGTGTACGTTGAGCAGCTGCAAATGATTGTAGTACAGCTCCTCGACATCGCGGCTGTACAGCGCACGGTGCAGCATGCTGCAGTTGACGTACTGCGAACGAAACGTCAAGCAGGCGAGCATGACAACCGCCTCCGTGAGGTACTGATGCATGTGTGGCTTGTCAAAGATGAGGTCGAGGTAAATGTCGTGGCCATCGTCGGTGGCCTGACGCAGACGCGGTATGAGGTTGAGTATGCTCGACGTACCGCCATAGTGCGACGACCGCTGCTGCGGCTGCGGCGGCGGCGGCGGCGGAGGCGGTTGCACGCCACCGCGTGTCGCAGCTGCCGTGCCGCCAACGCCACTGTCGTCCTCGTCCTCGTCGTCGTCGTCATTGTCCTTTTTGCCGCGACGGTGGCAGCGACGGCGGCTTTGCATGGCCTGCTTCACGTACGGCATCATCTGCGCATTCATCGCCGAGCAGCGCGTCGAGAAGCACGAGATGAAGCCGATGCACTGGACTTTGCGTCCTTGCACGGGCACCCACTCACTGCAGCCGCCACTACCACTGCTGCTGTTGTTGCCCTTGTTTGCCATGCCGTCGGCCCCACCCGCTGCCCCAACGGGCAGCATCGGCAGCGTGCTCGGACTGCCGTAGCCCGCGGGCAACACGGGTGTTGGCGCCGTCGTGGCCATACCACCCTTGCGTGCGTTGCTCCCACTACCACTGCCGCCACTGCTGTTGCCGCTGCTGTTGCCACCGCCACCACTGGCTGCATCAGGCTCGACAATGCATACAGCACACGGCACCGGTCGTAGCACCGCCCACTGCAGTGTATTGTGCAGTTGTGCGGCGGTTGCACGTGTGTTGCCGCCCATGCCACCACCCACGGATGCTGCTGTTGTTGTTGCTGTCGACGACGACGAGGAGGACGGCAAGCGTGTCGCGGCGGCTGCCGTCGCGCCACTCTCCTCGGCACGACGGCGTGCTTCGCGTGCGCTTTGCAGTGCCTCGGCCCGCTGCCTCGCCAGCTCCGCCGATTCGAAGATGACGCGCGTGTTGGCAAAGAACGAAGTCTCAATCTCCGCGAGCAGCTGGTCAAACGCCTTGTTCGACGCCGCCGCGTACGCCTTGCGCTGCTCATCGCGCTGCCGTCGCTCACGCACGCCAAAGTGCGAGTCTGTGGACGACATGTCTGAGAACGGCGACGAGGTGTCGCTGTCGTCGCCATTGTCGTCGTTGCTGCACTTGTTGTGGTGGTGCTTGCTGTTGCGCTCGCTTGCCGTGCTACCGTCGTTGTTGGTGCTCGCTGTGCTGCTGCTGTCATCGTCATCGTCGTCATCGTCGCGTGAGCTGCTGCTACTGCGGCTGCTGCTGCTGCTGGCATTGCCCTTGCTGTCATTGTCGACGTCGCTGTCACTGGCAAGGTCGTCAGCCACCCCCACACCGCCACCACCCACACGTTGGCCGTCGTGCAATGTCGTGTTCGCCTCGCCACCACCCGCAGCACCTGCCGCTTTGCGCGAACGGTGACGATGATGATGGCGACGATGACGGCGATGACGGCGCGTAGGCTTCTTGCCGGCTTTTGCACCACCACCACCACCACCACCACCACCGTCACCGTTGCCCTCCCGTGCAGCTGTCGACTGGCTGCTGTACATGGTACGCAGCGGACTGTAAAAGTACATCTGCGACACCGCATCCTTCAGTTTGCGATTGTTATCATTGAAGTAGCGACGCAGCAGAGGCACGAGGCAAATCTCGGTCAATGTGCCATTGGTTGGGTGCGGCACGATCGTCGTGTACAGAAAACTCGCCGCATCATGTGACGGAAAGCCGCCCATGATGTTGTGATGTTGTGGTGTTGTTGTTGGCAGCGAGTATGTGTGTGTGTGTGTGTGTACGCGAGCAACGTCACACAGTGTGCAACACGCTGTCGAGTATATATGTATACACGCAATGGCAACAACAACAATGAGACGAGTAGTGACTGCTCTGCTGTTGTCCTTGGCTGATGTGTGACGTGTACAGCTCAGGTGCTGTACGCTGCAAACGTGACAAACACACACACAACACACACAACACACAACGACGCTGGCGTGCGCGTGAATGCGAGAACGAGTAAGTAAAAAGACAGCGCACACAATGGAAAGAGAGAGGGTGTATGTGTGTATGTATGTGTATGTATGTGCGCGCTGGTGTGTGAGTTTTTGTATATATATATATGAATACACAGAGAGAGAGTGAGATACGGAAAGACACTTGGGCGTCTGACGACGTATGCAATGTGTTTGTATGCTTGTGTTTGTATGCACACGCACGCACAGACACCGACACCGACACACACACACAATGCACGTTTGCGGATGCAACTTACTGCAGTGTTATGCAAGGTCGTAAACACACGCACGCACACGACAGCAAAGTATGAAGGACGACGAACAACAGATGCACGTCGACGCACACACAAACACACACAATGCGCACACGCGCAGACACAGACACACACACACACTTCACAAGCAAACAACGATAGGACAAGTGGACCTCGCGTATATGTATGTACACAAGCGCACACACACACAGACACAGAGTACCTCTTACCGTGTTATCTGCTTGCCACCTGCCTCACTTGTATGCCTCACGCACGCGCACCACGCACGCACACCACGTCCGCGAGCAGACACACACACACAAAACACAGTGTAACGAGCGAGGCCGCTTGTGCTCTGTGTGTTGTTGTTGTTGCTGCTTTGTCTGCTGACGAGGTCAAGGTGGCGAGAGTGACAGCGTAGCAATGACGTGAGCACACTGGCAAGAAAGGCGGCGAGCACACAAAACAAAAGCGAGAAACAAAGTTAGCCTCACACACACACACGCACGCACAAACACACAAGTACGACAATGCACAAACAGAAAACACAACGCTATACGTTTTTTACGTGCAGGCACGCACACAGACACACACACAGACACACACACTGTGCACGGCGCACCAATGTCAACAACAACGACTGCCCTCTCTCGCTCACGTCACAGAAACGACAAACACACACACACGCACACAGCGCAACCTGCTTTGTCAAGCACCTGCTCTTTACGACAAACGCACACAAACACGCACGCGTGCACACTGGCGACTTACACACAACACAACACCGCAACCACCGCCGCCGCCGCCACACGAGCAACGTCACTAGCCAACAAGACAACACACACACACACACCGCCGCCGCCTTTGCAACCGCAGCGTCACAACTACACTCGTCACCCTCTGCTTCAGCTACGCACACGCGCACACGCGCACTGCACGTCCCCTACGTAAATGTATGTATGCACGCACGCGTCTGCTCGACTTGCTCGCCTGCTCTCGCTCTCTGTCTCTCTGTGCTTCACTTGCCTACTACAAGTAACGACGCACACTTCCTAGCCACCAACGACACAACAACAACAACGACGACGACGCTTGCGTGCGTGCGTGCGTGAATATATTTATATATATATACGCACGTATATACTTGTGCTTGTATGTGCGCTTGTCACTTGCGTGTTATTGTACGCTGCCGCCCGCACTGCAGACACACAAGATGTATAAAGTGACACACACACACGTGCACACACGCAAAGCAAAGCAACACACACAATGACAAGCAATCACAAATGCACACACACACAGACAGACACAGACACAGACACGTACACAAACACGCAGTACGACGCACGCGTAGACGTCCCTCCTCACGACGCACGCACGCAGCTCTACTCACACACGCTCTTACACAGCAAGCACACAAAGCACAAAGTAACGGCAAAGGCAAGTGCGCACAACGACACTGCAAAAGCCAAAGCAAAAACAAATTATACAGGTTAGAAATAGAGCAATCTATACTGACAACGCCCAGTCCTCTTGTGCTACACTGAGTAAACGACCTATACGTGAAGTGAGTGCAGGTACACACACACACACACGACCACACGTACGTGTACTCTCGCAAAGATCACGCAAATACACGAAGCAACTAGGTAGTATGTACAACATATGTGTGTGTGTGTGTGTGTGCGCGCGTGAGTAGCAAGCAAGCAACAGCATTGTATAGCACGAGGCAAGCAACAGACACACATACACATGTGTGTACGTTTGTATGTAGTGGAGCATGTGACAATATGTATAGCACAAGTGCAATGCCCATAAACACGCCTACTTGCCTCTGTCGATGTTTGTGTTTGCTTGTGTTTTGTGTACACACGTTTGTCTCATTCTGCGCTAGTTGCCCGACAAGAAGTTGGCGTCTTTGCGGATTCGTCGCAGTGCGCGCTCGCGCCAGCGATCGACAAACGATGCTGGCATGACAACATACTCCTCCGTGTCGGACGGTGGTGCAATGAGTTGCTGCGGCCCGACACAGCGAGCATAGCTAATGACAAAGTTGTACAAGTCCTTCAGCAGACTCTCGGCAATCGCTGTGCGCGTGGCCGCCTCGGCGTGCTGCAGCGGCTGCTGCCGCGTCTCGTGCAAGTTCGCCACGTCGTCCAGGCGCTCGAGCGACAAGCCAACGACGAGGCTCGTCGTCGCGGCTGCGGCGGCTGCGTTGCTCTCGTCGCCCGCGTCGGCGCCACTCGGCAGCAGCAGCACCGGCACGCGAAAGAGGGCGCTGGGCTTGTCGTCGGTGAGGTAGCCGAGGTAGTGGAAAAGCATGTCGACGTCACGCGCCACGTACACGCCCACAGCATAACCCGTTGGCAGTGGCTGCGCTTGCGTGAGAAAGACAACAAACGACGCCGCCGCACCGCTGCCGCTGCCAAGGCTGACGGTCCAGCGCGTCGCGTCAACGGCCGTGACGTGCGTCAAGACGGGATGGCCAGGCACAATGACGCCAAACAACGCAGACGGCGACGGTGACGCGGCCGTCGCCGTGCCATAGACGCCGCCCACGCGTGTCGTGTCCCAGTTCATCACACGCTCGAGACACACACACACAGACATAAACAACGGCAAGTCACACAACACAAAAGTATACACACAAGCACACATGTGCCAACAGTCACTTTATGTTGTTGTTGTTTTTGTTTGCAGTGCATGCAGCGCTACGTTTTGCTCATTGTTGCGCACTCGCGCCGTGACCATTGTCGTCACTACTATTACTACCGCCGCCGCCGCTCTTGTCGCCTGTCTGGTGTGTACTGCGGTGCCACGCGTCGTCGACGGTGCCGTCTGCGCGCACATACGGCAGCGCGTCTACGTACGCGGCGTCGTGGCGGCGCAGCTGTGCGACATTGTGTGCAAGCGTCCGCTGCAGCGCAGCAATGTGCTCGTCGAGCCGCGCCGACGCCGCCGCCGCCTCGTCGCGCTCGCGCTGCAGCTGCGCGGCGGCCTCGTCCGCCTCGCGCGCCTTTCGCGCAACCGCGCTGGCGTGCACAAGGTGCTGCACCTCGTGCGTGCGCGAGTTGTGGATGTAGTAATAGTACATATTGTCCGACTGGTTCTTCTCCACTTGCACCCACCGCTGCACGCACGCAATGCGCAGCACAAAGCGCAGGTGACGGGCCGAGTCGAGGGGCACGTCGTCGTGCTGCTTGCACACTTCCCACAAGTCAGTCAGCCGTATGGGCTGGTGGAAAAAGAGCAGCTGGAGGACGTAGTTGCGCGGCAGCTCGCCCACGTCGCGTGGGATGGCCTTCAGATTGTTCTCACGGCGTGGCCGCTTGAACAGCTCGCGGATGTTGGTGTTGAACGTGCGGGCGTTGCACTTGCGCAGCATTGCCACTTCGCTGCGGTAGGGCACGACAAACGCATGCTCGCCGTGCAGCCGCACACCGGGCGGGCCCTTGGGCCGTGCAAGCAACCACGCACACGCACGCAGCATGTGTGACTATGTGTGTGTGTGACTGTCGACGAGGCAAGAGCATGTTGTACACGACGTGACAAGTGTGCACACGCATGCATGCATGCGCACACGAACATCTGTGCTTGTATGTATATGTGTATGTGTATGTGTGTGCATGCAGCCACGGCGTCACACACACACACACACACATGTTTGCGTCGCCAATCTACACATCGTCTTCTCTTGCACCATCTCATTCTATACACACACGCACACACACACACACACACACCATGCATGCACAAGTGCAACTACGAGGCTGCTACCGTGGCTCTTGTCGACGGTGGCCGCAGAGCGGCGTCACGCACGTCCTCGGCGCTGTCCTTTTGCAGACGGCCGAGCAGTGCCTCGGCGTCGCGGGCGGGCAGCTTGTGCGCCGCATGCAGCGCCGCCACCGCACGCGCGGCGGCCATGCGCACATTGACCACCGCGTCCACAGCGAGCTGCTGCTGCAGCATCGGCCACACCGCCGTCGCACACGTCACCGCGTCGAGTGCGTCGACGTGTGCGACGGCGGCGTAGAAGTTGCACAGCGCCAGGCGGTGCAGATAGTTTCCATCACGCGCGAGCTCCGCCATGCGCGGCAGCAGCTGCGTCGCCGCCCACACCGCGCCGTGCTCGCTGACCAGACGACAGCACGACTGCACCGCCGCGGCGCGTATCGTCGCCACGCGGTCCGTCAGCCGCTCCAGGCACACCTCGAGCACCTCCTCCTCGTCGGCGCCAATGCTGTTGCTGTTGTTGCTGTTCTTGTTGTTGCCCGACGACGAGGCGGCTGCGTTGCCCTTGTCCTTGTTGTTGTGCGCAGCGAGTGATGTGATGACGTACGGCACCTGCAACACGACCACCTCGCGCAGGCGCCACTTCGGGTCGTCGGCCAGGGCAAGCACGACAGGAATGAGCCGCGGTGCCAACTCGCGTGCGGCGTCAGCGGCCGTCGCCGTCGTGCTGAGCGCGCTGAAGCTCGACACGAGCGCCAGTCGCACCTCGGCCTCGGCGTCGCCCAGCAGCGTCGTGCACGCCGGCACAACAACGCTCGTCCACAGCTCCTTGCCAACGTGGGCGACACTGCGCAACAGCGCACTCGCCAAGCTGACGCGCACGTGGCTGTTTGCATCACTGACAAGCCGCGTGCCGGTGACGAGCAGCTCCTTCTTCGTGCCACCCTCGCGGCACGCGGCGAGGACGGCGGCCATGTTGCCCACCGCCGCCGCCCGTATCTCAGGCTCCTCGTCCTGGCAGAGCGCCTGAAACGTGGGCGCTACATGGCGGCCGACCATATCGGCAGCCGCAGCAGACGGTGTCGCAGCCGCCGCGCCACCGCCACCGCCGCCCGCAGACGACGCAACAACGGCAGCAGCAAAGCTGCCGAGGTGGTCGGCAACCATGTAGCGCACACGCCAGGAGGCGTCAATGGTCAGTGTGCGCAGGCCCTGCAACAGCGCGGCGTGTTGCACGGGTGGCAGCACCGTCAGCATCGCCATCGTACTCGGCACCGCCTGCAGCCGCACCCCGTCGCTGCTGTCCTTGACAAACGCCGCGAGCACGTCGAGCAGCTCGCCAGCCTGCTTGCCACCGAGTGCGGCGGCCATGCCACTGCGGTAGTCGTTCGCGCCGCCGCCATGGTCGTTGTTGCTGCTGCTGCTGCTGTAGCTGTCACTGATCGTGCCCTCCGTCTTGGCAATGGCAACACACGCCGCACGCCGCACCATAATCTCACCATCGGCGCACAGCTCACGAAAGCGGCGCAGCGCCGCCGCACGCACCGCCGCGGCCGTCGCCGTGCCGCTCGCGTGCGCGTAGACGCTGACGAGCAGGCTGCATGCACTGCACCGACACTGCGGCGTGCCACTGGCCAGTCGCATGACCGTCGCCACAAACTCGTCCTGCGCCCGCGTCGCCACCTCGCTGCTCACTGCCACACCACCACTGCTACTGCCGCCGCTCTGACTGCTACTCATCTTGTTCTTGTTGTTATCACTACCATTGCTGCTCGCGTAGGCGCATGCGCCAAGATGGCGCAGCGCCGTCACCGCCTCGTCGCGCACCGTGGCCTCGTCAAGACCGCACAGCAGCTCGAGCGGGCTGAGCAGGCTCGTTATGTACGCCATGCCGCCCACCTCCTCGAGCATTGTGCCCAGGGCACTAGCAAACACGCGCAGCACATCATCGCTGTCGTCAAGGTAGTCGGTCAGGTACAACAGCAGCTCGTCGCGTGTGCGCTCGGGGCCGAGCGTGCTCGCGATGAGGTGTATGCCTCGCATGCTGCTCAGCCGCTGCTCCGCATTCTCGCTGCGCAGGTTGTCGATCATCGTACGCACCGACTCAAACTGCTCCATCGCGACTACGTGTAGGCAACTTTGCACGTGTATTGTTGTTGGCGTCGTGTAAGTATGCCGTGTGTGTGTGTGTGTGTGTGTGTGTGTGTGTACGTGTGTGCAAGTGATGCGCGAGCTAACACAAGAAGTCGACAATATGTGTGCACATGCGCAAACATTATGTAACGCATGTACACGTGTTGTGCGTGGGTCTGTGTGTGTTTGTGTGCATATGTGTTATGTATTACTTATACGTTTGTGCATGCGCACACACTCACACGCACACACATACTGCATATGTGTATGTGTATGTGCTTACTGTAGTGTGCGTGTGTGTGTCGCCTCGCTGCGCTTGTCTTACCTTTTTCGGACTACAGTGTCGCTGTTGCTCCTGCGCTCGTGCCTGCCGCCGCGTCCGTGACGGCGTGTATCTTCGCCTCGACGTACGCGCGTGCGCGCTCCTTGACGCGCTCAACGTCGCTCGCGCTGCCGTGTGCGCGCTCAAACGCGACAAAGCGCGTCAGCAGCTGCTGCATCACCTTGGCCGAGAAGCCCATCGTCACGGCACGCTCGAACAGGTTGCGCACCTGTCGCACCGACGCCTCGGGCGCACCACGTCGCAGCAGCGCCAGCTCCTGGTCAATGTAGATCGACCACACATCCGACTTCTTCGGCAGCTTCGCGAGCAGGCCCTCGAGCAGCGCACGCGCATGTTCGACCGGGTTGCCACTGCTGTAGTGACTACTACTACTGCTGCTGTTGCTGCTCAGCTTGTACTCGTGCACGGCCATGTGCACAATCGCCAGCGCCGCATCGTCCTTGCGCAACGCCGTCGACATGTCCTTCAGCACGCGCTTCAGCTGATCACGCTTGTCCTGGTCAATGAGGACGACGCCCAGGCGCTCCCACGTGCGCCGTTCTGTGCGGAACTTGCTTGTCATGGTACGGCACAGCGCGAGCAGCTGATTGTGCTTGCGCGAGGCGGCAAAGATGTCGGCCAGGCGCTCGTGCAGCACGAGCGGGTCGGCCTGGTAGCGCAGAGCACGCTTGTACACCGCCGCGAGCGACTCGGTCGTGCCGTGCACGTTCTCGAGGTTGAGGTAGGCGACCCAGACGTTCAGCCGCTCCGCCTGCTCGCGCGCGCCAATCGTCTGCAGCGCCTTCTCGGCAACCTGGCGTGCCTCCTCGTACTGCTGCAGGCCAACATGGTGTGCCATGTACTGCATCCACACGTAGCTGTTGTTCGGTGTGGCGAGCAGCAGCCGCTGAAACTCCTCCGGGCTCGCCGGCACCGCCGTCGCCATGTTGCGCTCATACGCGTCCATGGCCTCCTCAAGGCGACGACGACGCACACGCGTCGCCGCATGGCCGCCGTCGTTGTGCGCCTCGTCATCGGCAGCGTCGTGTGCGTCCTTGTCGCTGTCGTCGTCGTCGTCAACGCTGTTGTCCTTGTTATCGTCGCGTACACGCGGATCGCGCCATGGCAAGTAACCCACCAGACCACCACTAGCTGCACCATTGCTGCTACTGCTGCTGCTGTTGTTGTGCAACAGCGGACAACGACGTATGGCCGGCAACGCGTGAAACGGCTCACGCCGCGACAGCACCACAAACGGCAGCCACTCGCGTAGTGTGGGGTGCTCGGCGACAAACTCGACACGCAGCGTCAGCGTCGCACCGACAACGGGCGGCACAGCGCGTGTGTTGCTGCTGCTGCCGTTGTTGCTGCTGCTGCTGCTGACACCATCGTGTGCGTCGCTTGACTGCCACTGGTACATATAGTAGCCGAGCACGCTGCACCGCGACGCGGCCGCGACATCAACGTCACACTCCGCGCTGTGACTGCTGATCACCTCGTCGTCCTCGTCACCCGCGTTGTCGCTGTGCGTGTGACGACGACGGTGCTGCTGTTGCTGTTGCTGTTCATGTGTGCCACACGGCAGCACCTCGACAACGGCACAGCCATCCTCCTCGTCACTTGTCGTCGACAGCAGCACACGCACGCGCACAAGCGAACCAGGCGCCATGCACGCGAGCACGTCAGCCGCCACGGCCGTGTCGACGGGCGTGCGCTCCACCACCGCCGGCTGCGCCGTGACGGCGACGACGTTGTTTGCCACATCATAGTCGAGCAAACGCACCTCGAGCACTGTCGCGGTGCTGCCGCTGCCGCTGCCATCTGCTGCAGCAGCAGCATCGGTTGCGACGGCTGCAACACCCGTGTCATGTTGCGCACCACGTGCCTCATCGTCCTTGTCGCCGTTGTCCTTGTCACCGCCATGCGCGGTGGCCGCCGCCGCACGTGTGCCGTCCGCGTCGTCGCCTTGTCGCTGACGCTGTTGCGGGTGTGCGTGTGCCCCCACCACGGGCACCCGCTCCCACGCCGCCACCGCCGTCAGCGACGGGGCAATGTGCAACACGAGGCCCTTGGTCGTCGCCCTCACCAGTCGCGCCGCCGTCGTCGTGCCGAGGCCGACGAGCAGATGCTTGCGAAAGAGCCGCGACACAAGCGTGCGCACCGGTGGCGGGTAGCACAGCAGCCCATTCCACCACTCGTGCAGCTGCACCGTCAGCAGACGGTAGCCCTGCGCGTCGCGGCGGCGTTGTGCGACGGCAGGGATGTGCTGCCGTGTGGCGAAGCTCATGAGCAGCCGCTCCGCGAGTGCGTCGCCGCCGAGTGTGTCACGCGTCAGACGACCGAAGCCGCCATCGCCGGGCAGTTGCACGAGCACACCGTCGGGCGATGAGTGGTGCACGCGGTACTCACGCAAGAACATAAGTGAGTAGGTGTATGTATGTATGTAAGTCTGTATGTGTCTGTGTGTGTGTGACGTCAACACTGCAAGGCAAAGCGCAACGACAAGTGTACATGCACAACGCAACAACATGCAAAGTGACGCACGCACGTATACGTGTGTGTGTGTGTGTGTGTGTGTGTGTGTGTGTGTTTATGTGTTGCAGAGGGGCGAACAGACAAGCTATTGTGTCTACTCTAGACAACGTCACAATGTGTAAGTACAGGTGTGTGTGTGTGTGTGTGTGTGTGTATGTGTGTATGTGTGTGTACATATATAACTACTACTTATGTGACGCTCGTCGCAGGTGCACTGCGCTGCCGGCGCACCGCGACAGTGTCGCGCCACGCACGCACATCGTCGTCGCACTCGTCGTTTGTGCCGTGTCGTCGTTGCTGCACTGTAGCTGTGGCTCGTGCTGCACTTGTTGCCGTTGTTGCAGCGGTACATGCGAGGACGACGAGCGAGCCTTGACAGTCACCGCACTCGTTGCGCGCTTGTGTGTTGTGCTACGTGCCACGTCCTTGTCACCGCCATCGGCGCTATTGTGTGGTGCATTGCGCAGTCGCTGCTGTCGTCGCGGTAGCAGTGCCAGTCGCACAGGCTGCCCGCTCGCTGCGGTTGTCGTTGCGGTTGCCGTCGACGACGACGTCGTCATCTTGTCTGCCACGACAACTGCCGTTGCAGCAGTAGCTGATACGTGTGGCGACGATGACGTGTGCAGTAGCATTGCTGTTGCCTTGCCGCCGTGTGCGAGCAGCTCGTTTGCCGCGCACTCGTGCTCGTCATCATCGTTGTTGTTGTTGTCCATGACGCACGCAACGTGCATGTCCGCCGGCACAGGCTTGTGCGTCGTGCTGCGCAGCGACGGCAGCGAGTTGTAGCACATCACCGCGGACGACGACGACGACAGCGCAGAAGACGACGGTGGCTTTGTCGTCACGTTTGCTGCAACACCCGCCTCTGCTGCTGTGCGTGTGTGACCGTGACGGTGTGACGGCAGCGCGAACATGGCACGCATCTCCTCCACGGCCGTGTCACGCTCCTCGCGGCTGGGCGACGATGCGCATGATATGCTGCTGATGAGTGACTGCTCCTCGTGCATCACCGCAGCCGCAGCAGCAGCAGCCGCAGTCGTCGCCGTCATGCTCGTGTGTGTGGCCCTGTGCACGCTTTCCGTGCTGCCGCAGCGTGGCGTCGGCAACGCCTCGGCGAGCTGCTTCTCTGCCACACGGCCTGCCGTCACACATGAACGAGCACACTGTCGCAGCTGTGTGCGTGGCCGCGTTGTCGTCGCCAGCAGAGCGTGCAGCACGTGCGCTTGCTGCTGCGCGAGTGCGTGCAGCTGTGCGAGTTCGCGCCGCATGACGCGCTGCTCACGACACAGAGTACGCAGTGCAGCCAGACACGACGCGTGCTGTGATGCGCCATGACAGACGTGGTTGTGTTTGTTGTCATGACAACAGCAGCAACAGCAACAGTGACTGTTGTTGTCGCTGCTGTTGCTGTTGTGCAGCTGACTGCACAGCTGCGCAACGTCACCGTGGCCTGTGACGCCGTGCACTGGCAAGACGCACGACTGTGTCATCGTCGCTGTCATCGCTGTTGCTGTTGTTGTTGCCGTTGCCGTCGTACATGGCAGTGACGGTCGTCGCGGTCGCACGGCAGCACAGCCATCGATGACGTACACCGCAGCGTCACCACTCGCTGCCATGACAATGTCTGTGCACACACACACACAGACACGAAAGCGCGCGTTGTACTATGCAAACAATGCAATGACACAACAGTAGCACAACGGAGAACGACAGGGCACAACACAGCACACACACACACACACACACACACACACACACATGTGCGTACACGCATGCTGTGACGCACCTGCTCACTACGTCGACACCGGCGCGTGTGCGTGTGCGAGGCGCTGCAGCAGTTGCGACCACTCATTGTCAGTATAGTCGCGTGTCAGCAGCGAACGCGCATGCTGCACATACACATCATCATCGCCCGCATTGTCCGCAGTCTCCGTGTTGTGCGCCACGGTGGTGCTGCTGCTGCTGCTGTTGTTCTTGTCAACAACCTTGGCAGCAGTGACAGCAGCAGCAGCAGTAGCAGGTGACGCCGCACCGTCGCGTGCTGGTGATGACGACGATGACGGCAGCTGCAACAGTTGCTTGCCGAGCTCACGCAGCAATGCACGCTCATCTGCAACGTTAGTGAACGCCATGTCACCGTCATCGCTGTGTTGTTGCTGCTGCTGCCACTGCTGTGCGTCGTTGTTGTCGTGTGCAGACGCCGTCACTACCGCGGCATGCACAGCGCTCGTGAGCGCGTGACACGTCAGCTCGTGTACGCTGACACCGTAACAGCGCACCACCACGTCCGCGTCTGCCTGCTCGACAGCAACGGTGCTGTCCTGTGTAGCATGACAACAACAACAACAACAACGACGACGATGGCGACTGTCGTATGCTGCACAACAGCTGCATGACGTGGCCGTCGACAGCGCAAAGGTACTGCACTCGTGCAACAGCGTCGTGCGCGTCACAGACAGCAGCGACGGCACAACGCCGTGGTCACTGCCGTCGCCGCTACCTTGTTGTTGTTGTTGTTGCGGCAGCGACGCTCTGGACGTCGACAGCACATAACACGTGCCGTCAACAGCGACGAGCACCGCAACCGTAGCGTCACGTCGCTGCTGCTGCTGCTCGTCGGTGCGTGCGCACACACGCAGCAGTCGCACACGCGGTAGCAGCGGTGCGACGCGCAGGCGCGTCGCCCACACGCAACGCACACGCAAACAACACGCACTGCTGCTGCCGCGTCTTCGTTGCGTGTTGCGGCGATGCACTGCCGGCGCTGCAACGGCCGCAGATGCGGCTGCGGCGGCGGCGGTGGCGGCGGTCGATGACGCGGCCGTGTGACGGCCACCACCGGCCGGCGCCGTCGTGCGCGACAGCGCCGTCGCCGACGTCGACGCAAACGACAACGTCATCGTCGATACTCGCGGTATAGCATGCCGTGTCGCCGTAGCAGCATGTGTTGTGCTACATACAGCTGCACACGCTGTGTGGCCATCGTCGTTTGCCACACTGCCCGCGCCCGTGCGCGTCGCTGTTGTTGTCGTCGTTGATGTCGTGACAACGGTCGGTGTGTACGCGAGCGAGTGCGCAGTCGTCATGCCTGGCAGCAGCGGTGGCGGTGATGTGGCTGCTCCTGCTGTTGTTGACGACGACGCATCATGTGCGTGCAGCAGCACGAGATGGCGCGGTGTCAATGACACACGCGTCACACCATCGTCGCCATCGTCATTGTCGACACTGCGGCTGTTGCTGTTGCTGTTGCTGTTGTACGTTGCCTGCAGTGTGAGCTGCGCTACGCTGCCGTCCTCGCACGCCGCAAGCAGCAACAACGACGACGCGGTGCCCTCTGCCGCCTCGACGCCAGCAACGTCTGCTGCTGTTGTTGTCATTGGCTGCGTCGCCACGTCGAGTGTGATGGGTGGTGCGTGACCGCACGACACGTGTGTGCGTCGTGTGCGGCCGTGTTGTGGTGGTGGTGACGACGTATGCGTCGCGCGGCGTGTGTGCACGTCACCGACGCTGTCGACATCGTCAGCGTCCTCGTCGTCATGCTGGTCGCCGTCGTCGCTGTCGTCGTCGTCGTCGTCTGCCGCGTCGCACCGCGCAACGCTCGCGCAACCACCGCGCACGCGCACGCAGCACAGCGGCGCCACACGCGTCACCGGCAGCGTCAACGTCTGCGCCCTCATCGCCGCCGTTGCGCAACGCGGTGCAGTTGTCGAGCACGACGAGCAATGCGACGATGACACACACGCACTGCTGTGTGTCAGCGAGGACGAGCACGATGACGAGCACGACGAGCACGATGACGACGACATTGTTCTCGTTGTTGCGCTGCTGTCCTCGTCACTGCTGCTGCTGTCATCGTTGTTGTTGTTGTTATTGTTGACAACATGCGGTGCTGCGCTGTCAGGCGGTAGCGTCAACGTGAGCGGCCATCCCGTGTGCAGCTCTTGCATACGCCACGCACGCAGCTGCGCTCGGGCGGCGGGCAGCACACTGACACAGTCACCCGCAGCCACACACATCAACGGCACCACACACGTGGTGCACGCTGCTGCTGCTGCCGCTGCTGCTGCTGCCGCTGCTGCTGCCTCGCCGTCATCGCCGTCATCGTCATCCTCCTCCTCGTTGTGCACGACCGCAGCAGCTGTTGTTGTTGTTGTTGTTGTCATGACGGGCAGTGTGGCACACTTGACAGACGTCACGGGGTGGTGCATAAAGAGTGACAGCACACACGCGCCATCGCGCAGCGCGTAAACGTACACGCGACGGTCACGCGATCCGAGCACGAGGCAGCCGTGTGCGTCCTCGCCGCCGCCGCCGCTGATCATTGCCGCATGGCCACTGCTGTTGCTACTGCTGCTGTTGTTGTTGTAACAGCCACAAGGAGGAGGCTGTGCGGGCAGTATGTCGCCACAGTAGCCATTCGCAGCCACGTGAAACACGCAGCTACGCCGCAGTGTCGTGACGGTGTGCGTTTCTGCCGCACACGTCGTCCTGCGTGCATCATCGTCCACAGCAGCAGCAGCAGCAACATGCGTCGTTTCATGACGACGACTGCTGCCATTGCCGCCGTCGCCGCTTGTTGTGCTGCTCGTGACACACTCGAGTAGCTCGCACTGCCCCTCCAGCGTCACGACGACGAGGCAGCGCGGTGACAGACTGTGCAGCACCACCGCCACCGTTGCCGCGAGTGTGTGACGCAGCCACACACTCCGCATGCACGGCCGCAGCACACACACATCGCCGTTGGTCGTGCCGAACACCACCTCGTCGTCGCCGTCGTCGTCAACGTCGCAGGTAACGAGAGCGTGTGGCAGCACGGTGCCGGTGGCTGCGAGTGTGTCGAGCGGCCAGCTGTCACGCAGCACACACGGTGCGCTGGTCATTGTGGTGCGAGCAGTCGTGGTCATCGTCGTATGCGTATGTGTGTGTGAGTGTACAGTGGCTACGCTCCGCTACATACAAGACGAGTACACATGCATACGGCCTGTTGCAGACATACACACACACACATACGTTAACATCATGATGCACATGTCACGTCACACACGACAATGACAACTACAGCGCCGCCGCACCACAACACGCTGGCAGTGGCACACGCACTACCGCACCCTCGCCTCGCGGCCAGCGCAGTCGACGACGCGTGTAGTGCAGCAGCACCGCCTTCGCGAGCAGCGGGAGCACAAACCAATCACGCAACGCGAGCCGACTGAACACGGTGTGCAGCTGCATGTCAAACGCAGGGTCCGACACGAGCCACAACGTACAGTGCAACTCGGGGCGCGGTGGTGCGTCGAGGCTGGCGCGGCGGTGCTGCAGCACGGCGACGAGGCGAACGTGCGCACGCGCGTGCCGCACGTCGCACAGGCGCAGCGACAGCGGCAGGCGACGGCCACGCATGAGTGACAGCTCGGCGCGCAGGCGAATGTCGAGGCCACCGCTGTACTCGAGCTCAGCCTCAACCTCGATGCCGCGTGCTGCCGTGCCATCGTCGCCGTGCACCGGCGACTGCGTTTGTGTTGCGCTTGTGCCTGTTGCTGCTGGTGCTGCAGGTGGTGGCAGCATCGCCATGGTAGGCGCTGTTGTTGTTGTCGTCGCAGCCGTTGTTGCACGACGAGCGGGCGTCGTCGTCGACGACAACGATGGCGACGCCAGTGCGCGCGCACTCGTCACGGAGCCGACGCTGCTGGCGTGTCGCATGGCACTCGCCGTGCCGACACGTGACGCCGCAGCAGCGGCGACGCGTGCGACGTCATCGGCGATGCTCGCGTCATGCAGTGACGCTGTCGTTGTGCCTGCTGCTGCTGCTGCTGCTGTCGATGGGCGGCGTGGTTGTTGTTGTTGTCGTCGGCGTTGTCGTTGTTGTTGCACACGCGCACGTAGCGCTGCAAAGGACGACGTCATACTTTGCCACACACCACCTCGTGCCGCACCCTCAGCGTTCCGTGTGCCTGACGCCGTCATTGACGCGTTGCCGCTACTACGCACATCCTGCACTAGCGCCGACGTCGCCAGCGCCGTCGTTGCCGCCTGCAGCTGCCTCTGCAAGCTACGCGACACAAACGACGTGGACGACACGGGTGGCGCTGCTGTCATGGCCGCCGTGTTGTTGTTGCTTGTCGTTGTTGTCGATGCGCGCTGTGGGGCTGTTGTCGCCGCTGCATTGCCGCTGTTGTAGCTGTCCTTGACAGTGACGGCTGTGTCTGCTGCTGTCGGCTGCACGCGCACATCACTGGCACCACCCGCGGCCATGCCTGTGCTGCGCGTGGGTGTGTGACTGCTGACGCTGAGCATGCGCACACGGGGTGGCCTCTCACCGAGCGAACACACACGCACCTCCGCCCACCTCGCCACACCGCTGTCCTCGAGAAACGCGCTGAGGCGCTCCTCGGCGAGCGCGATGAGCATGTTTCGCCACGGCTCAACATCGCCGTCGTCGTCGTCGTCGTCCGCGTTGTTGTTGTCATCGATAGTGTTGTTGTTGTTGTCTTCGTCGTCCGTGTGGTTGCTGTCCTTGTCGTGTGTTGTTGTCGTGCTGCTACTGCTACCGCCGCGTCGTCGTCGCGTAGTGCGTGGCCGTCGCGACGGTGACGCCCACAAGTCAAACAGCGCGGCAAACACGTCATTCGTCGCGTCGGCTGCGGGCCTCGCTGTGGCGTCGTGTGCCGTGTTGCCGTCCTGCTCTCCTTGCTTCTCCTCCTGTTGCTGTTGCTGCTGCTGTTGTTGTTGCTGTTGCTGTGCTGCTGTGCGTACAAAGTCAATGACGGCAGCGAGCAGACGTTCTGTCCACACAGCCGACTCGCTGTGATGTCGCGGGACGCGTGTGCGTCGCGCCGGACGATGACGAAAGCGTGAGCGACGCACCGTCAGCAGTGCCACGAGCACGCACACGACACAAACGACACGCAACAGCGCAGTCAACATCGTTGTGCGTGTGTGTGTGTGTGTGTGTGTGTTTGTGTGTAAGCGAGTTGGCTACAGTGTACTGCAAGCACACGTATACATATGCCCACACACATGCACACACGCAGCAACAGAGGTGGTCTTATGTACTCGTGTCATACTTGACGTTGCCGGTAGCACTCGCACTTGTTTTGTAGAATGACAACGTCACACACACACACACACACACACACACACACACACACACACACACACACACACACCTTCTGATAGATGACGTGCGTGCGCGCGCACACAACACAACGCACGCACGCACTGACAAAGTATTACGCACATATGCACACTGTTCGTCTTGCTCGCTACACACACACACACACACACACATATATGCACACACACGCACGTTCCTTTTTGCTCGCTTACTGCAACACTACGTAGCCATCCTTGCCGTCCACGTCGCCCAAGGTGACGTCCGCGTGGGCGGCTGTCGCCGCAGACGTCGTCGCCGTCATGACTGTCTCGTCATGCTCGTCCGTGTGTTCGTGACCTTTGCGCGGCTGCGGCTGCTGCTGCTGCTCCTTCTCGTCCACGTCATCGACTTGTCGCGGGGCGGCTGTCATGCGATTGTCCTCCGCAACACAAATGGCGTCCTCGTCACCGACCGTGACGCGATCGAGTGCGCTGCCGAGCGCCGCGAGACGGTCCTCCAGCGCCGTCACACTCGCCATGACACGCTCCGACACGCTGCTCGACAGCTGCTGCAGCCACGACGACGACGCGTCATCGTCAGCGGCGGCAGCACTGTTGTTGTTGTTGTTGTTTCTTGTCGCCGCGTCCGCCGCTGCCGCTGCTGCTGCCGTCGCGTCATCACTTTTGCCTGTCGTCATCGACGACGACGGCAGCGACTGTGGCGCCGCTGCAGCAACAGCCACGCTACGACTGTGGCTGCCCGCGCTGGCATGTGCGTCTGCTGCGTCACCACCGTCACCCGCGGCAGCCGCGTCATCGCCGCCGTCGTCGCACAGATTGGTCGTTGACGTTGGTCGACTGCGCAGCCCCGCCGCGCGCATCTCCGACGGCGTCAGCTCACGGAAGAAGTGATCGTCGTTCCACACGCCACAGATCGACGTACGCGCGCCCGGCACGAACAGCCGCCCGCGGCCCTGCTTCTTGCCCTGTCGCCAGTGCCCCACATACACCTGCCCCCCCTCCAGTCGCTCGCGGCCCTCGCCGTCCTTCTTGCCGCGCCGCCACTGCCCCTCGTAGCGGTCGCCGTTGACGGTCGTCAGCACACCGTAGCCGTGCGGCTGATCGTGTGCGTAGGTGCCCTCGAAGTAATGGCCCTGGGCGAACAGGTAACCGCCATGGCCGCTGCGCTCACCGTCTGCCCAGCGGCCGCGATAGACGTCGCCGTTGGCGTAGCGCTTCTCACCGAAGCCGTGTGCGACGCCACGGCACCACTCGCCCTCGTAGACGTTGCCGTTGTTGTACGTCAGTGTGCCCTGGCCGTGTCGCAGCTGCGTCGCCGCGTCCACGTCACCGACGTAGCGGCCAAAAGCAAAGGTCAGCTCGCGACGCACCGTGCGCGTGGTCGGTGACGTCGACAGCGTCGGTGGCTGTGGCTGTGATGGCGCGTCAGTTGTCGAGGCCGCCGTCGTTCGCGTCGTGTACTCGTCCGTGTCGCCATGATGTTGCTGCTGCTGCTGCTGCTGCTCTTCTTCTTGTTCGTGTTCGTGTTCGCGTCGCGATGGTGACATGTGACGCGAGTTGTCAGCATCATCGTCGCTTTCGTAGCCGTCGGTGCGTGCAGCAACAGCAGCAGCAGCAGCAACACTGCCACCAGCTCGCATGTCGTCAACACGACGACGATCATGCTCTGCACCTTCCTCACCTACTACGCTGTTCGCCCCCGTCGTCCGCGTACTCGCCGTTGTCGTCGTTGGCGAGGCAATGACCTGTGCATCCTTGTCGTCAGTAGCAGCTGCCGTCATCGTCGTCATCATGGCTGCGTGTTCGTGTTGCTGCTCGTGTGCCTCACCCGCCACGTCACCCGTCGCCACACTCGTCGTCTGCTCCGACGCTGCCATGCTTGCACTCGCTCGCAGTGCACACTACGCCGCACACTACACACGACAATGACAACAACAGCGTAGCGTGCAGAAACACATGAAGCACGATGCACTCGTGCGTGCGTGTGTGTGTATGTGTGTCACTGTATGCACCAACACTACACGACGCATACGCACAAACAATGTGCAACACTGTGCGTGCGTGTGTCTGTATGTGTCGTCTGCCTCGTATTGCTTTATGCTTAGCACTGCATCGTACAAACTAATGTGTGTTTGCACATCTGCTTAGCTCGATTAGCTGCTGCTGCTGCTGCTTGTCACTCTATGATGCATGCCTGCACACACTCTCTTACGCGCGCGCGCACGTGTACGTACCATCCACTGGCCGCACGCGTGCCCCTACACACACTCACACACACAGAGAGAGATAGTTACTCGTCACCTCGTCCTCGTATGTGCTTGTCGTGTATGTTGTTGCTGTTGCTGTTGTTGTTGTTGTTGTTTTTTGTGCGCGCCAGCCGTCGTCGCTGACGCTGCCCTTGTCACCGACTCCACGTCCGTCATGGTCAGGAGAGAAGAGACACGCACGCACACACGCACACATGCCCTGTTATACCGACGGATACAGTCACACACATATATGCCTACTACGACGGCTGTGGTGCTGGCTACTGCGGCTTGTTGTCATTGCTGCGGTGCTGCGGCTGTGGCAGACGACGGGGTGTGCACTGCTCAGGCCACTTATACGCCTTGCGCGCGGCAGCGGCGAAGAAGGCGAGGTACGGCGGCGACGGGTCGAGTGGGGCCGACATGAACTCCGGGTGATACTGCACCGCGAGGAAGAAGCGATGCGCGGGCAGCTCAATCGCCTCGACGCGCATATTGTCGCCCTTGTCTGGGTCGGCCACGGCGCTGATGCGCATGCCGTGTGCACGCAGCGCGTCGAGGTACGTCGCGTTGACCTCGTAGCGGTGGCGATGACGCTCGATGATGACGTCGGCGTTGCTGTAGATGGTGCGCATCGTCGACTGCGGCTCGACGAGGTGCACTTCGCGGGCGCCGAGGTGCATGTTGGCGCCCATCGTCGCCTTGTCCACGTCCATGCGACGGACAATGTGGTGACCGCTGTCGGCGTCAAACTCCTCGCTGTTGGCATCGTCGTAGCCGAGCACGTTGCGCGCAAACTCAATGAGCGCCACCTGCATGCCGAGGCAGACGCCAAAGTACGGAATGTTGTGCTCACGCGCGAGGTGCACCGCGGCACACTTGCCATCGACACCGCGACCACCAAACCCGCCAGGCACAAAGACGCCGTCGCAGCGCAGCAGCTCAGCCTTGGCGGCCTCGGCGTTGTCGCCGACGAGGTCCTCGCTGTTGATGTACAGCACGTCGAGGCGTATGCGCAGGGCGAGCTGGCAGTGCTCGAAGCACTGCACGACGGAGAAGTACGTGTCATTGCCGCCGGCGACGTACTTGCCAACAAACGCGATGCGTACGACGGGGTTGGTGGGGTCGTGCAGGATGCTCGTGAAGTGCTTGTACGTGTTGTAGTTGGGCAGCACCTCGCCAGCGGCCGTCAGCGTCGTCGACAGCGCCGTTGCCGACGACGAAGGCGACGGCGACGATGGCGCGAGTGCGGTGCCGCGTCGCAGGCGCAACTTGTGTATGATGCGGTCAATGAGGCCCTGGTCCGTGAACTCGATGGGGATCTGGTACAAGCAGTCGACATTCGGCGCACTAATAATGTCCTTCAGCTGCACACCGCACTGGTTGCTCAGCTTCTCGCGAACGTCGCGGCGCAGCGGCTCCTCGCTGCGGCAGACGAGAAAGTCCGGCGTCAAGCCGAGCGAGAGCAGCGTGCGGCAGCTGTGCTGCGTCGGCTTCGTCTTCTGCGTGCCACCAAACACCGGCAGATAGGTGGTGTGCAAGAGGCAGAAGTCCTGCGGCGCAATGGTGTGCCGCAGCCGCCGCAGCGCCTCCACAAACCCCTCCGACTCCATGTCACCAATCGTCCCGCCGAGCTCAATGAGGCACACCTCGGGCCGCACCCCGTCGGCCGTCACACTCTCCTGGCAGACCTGAAAGATGTGGTCCACCACCGCGTTGGTGAAGTGCGGCACCATCTGTATCGTCTTGCCCAGAAACCGCCCCGCCCGCTCCATGCTGAGCAGCGTGTGAAAGATCTTGCCAGTGGTGATGTTGTGGTCACGGCGCAGACGCACCGACATCCAGCGCTCATAGTTGCCAAGGTCAAGATCGGTTTCGCCGCCGTCCTCGAGGACGTACACTTCGCCGTGCTCGTACGGGTTCATCAGGCCAGCGTCAATGTTGATGTAGGGGTCAATCTTGATGCTGACGACGTGGTAGCCGGCGGCGCGCAGCAGCGCACCCGTGGCGCTCGTCGTGATGCCTTTGCCCAGCGAGCTACACACCCCACCCGTCACGACGATGAACTTGACGCGGCCGTCAGCGTGGCCGTCGTCGCTGTCCTGTGCACGTGTCATTGGCGAGGGCAGGTAGTACGCACTGCCCGTCTTCATCTTACTCGCCGTCGGCTGCAACGTCGACTCCATGTCAGTGTGTGTGTGTGTGTTTGTGTGTGTGGTGGGTAGCAAAGTGGTGCAGTGCTGCACGTGTTTGTTTCTGTATGTGTGTGTGTCTGTATGTATTGCTGTCGACAAGGCAACATGCACACGCATTTACTCGCACAAGTCACACAATGGCGCGACAACGCATACACACACACACATACACACACATGCATACATGCACGACTACAGGTCAGACAGCCAGTGCGCGTAGCGCTGCTTCAGCGCCGCACACCGGCGCACGCGTACACGCGCCTCGTCCTCGTCATTGTCGTCGTTGTCATCAGCGCCGCCGCTCTCGTCTGCCGTGACGCACGCCGTGGCCTCGTCGTAGACGCGCAGTGCACCACGCTGTCGCCCCGTCAGCTTGTCCGCGCGCGGCACGAGCACCAGCACATGAAAGCACAACGTCACCACGTCACCATCCTTCTCGTTCGCGGCGTCATTGTCGCTGTCGCTGCTGCTGCTGCTGCTGCTGCGATGGCGGCTGTGTGTACGCAGTGTGAGCACTTGGCCATTGTACGCACACGACGGCACGTTCAGGGCGGCGCGGCCGGCTAGCGTTGGCACCGTCACCACACCGCCGAGCAGCGCCATCGACAGCGGCAGCGGCAGCATCGCGTGCAGGGCGCCGTCGTTGGTGCGGTGAAAGTGACGATGCTCACACACGAGCACCGTCACGACCACGTCGCCCGCGTCGCCGCCACGCACGCCATCGTGGCCGCAGCGCGGCAGACGAAACGTCGCCGTCGTTGACGGGGTGGCGCCGTGGGCGGGGATGCGTACCGGCACGACCGAGACACGTCGCTGCGGCTGCAACCCACGCCCCGCACACGCCCCGCACAGCGGCGGTGGTGCGTTGCCGTCGCCGGCGCAGTATAAGCATACGCGCTCGACGAGGTAGGTCGCACTCGGCAGCCGCACGCGGCCGCGGCCGGCGCACTGCGGACACTTGCGCGGCGTCGCCGTCGTCACCGTGCCGCTGCCGCGGCAGCGTGCGCAGTGCGTGTCCTTCTCGACGCGGATGTCGTGCACACTCTCGTGCAGCGCCGTCTCAAACGGCAGGCGCAGTGTGACGTGTATGGCGGCGCCATTCTGTGGCGCGCGCTCCTCGGCGGCGCTGTGCGCACGCGCGTCGCGTGACGCGGTGCGCTGCCCCGTCGCCGCACGAAACGCCGCCCCGCCATCGTTGAGCACGCCAATGCCACTGCTGCTGCTGCTGCCACTACCGTCGGTGTCGCACCACGCCGTCGCACGCACCGCCGCGTGGTCGCCAAAGCTGAGCGTCTGCTGCGCCGGGTTGTACTGCGCGCCAGCGTCGCCGCCGTCTTGCAGCACGTGCAGCTGCGCATCATTCGACGGACACGTGTGTGCGCGGTAGCGCGCACGAAAGCAGTCCTGTCGCAGCGCCGCGTACGCCGCCGCGACGCGTGCGAGGGCGGTGGCCTTGTCCGCGGTACTGCGCGTCGCGTCCGCGTCGAGCGCGCGCACAGCCGCGTCGTAGCTGCGCCGCAGCTCGTCGGCCGCGGTGTCGCCGCTGACGCCGAGCAACGCAAACAGCGACGGCGTCTGCACATCGTGCCCACGACGCAGATCTTGGTAGCTGCGGCGCGCTGTCCTGCACACGCGCAGCGCGGCAACGCGCACACCACCGCCACCGCACATGCGCACAGCTCGTCCGCGCATGTGTAGGTGTGTGCGCGCACACACAGACAGTCGTGCGAGAGAGTGGAAGAGTCGATACGCTACACACAGACAATGCAAAACAGACACGCAAGCGCATACACAAATAAGCACACATACACACACAGACATACACATAGACACATAGACACACACATACCCTCTCTCGTCTTACGCGTGCGCCAGCGCCGTGCGTGCTGCGTCGCCCTCGCTCGTGTGGTTGTTGTTGTTACCGTCGTCCTCGCCGCCATCGCTCTCGTCGTCGTCGTCGTCGTCGTCGTCGAGGTCGTAGGCGAGGTCAAAGTTGACATCTTCGCCACCGTCTTCGCCGTCGCCGCCGGCGGTGGCAAAGAGCTCCCAGTCGGTGCTGCGCAGCGCACTGTCCCACAGCTGTCGCCCCGTCAGCTTCGACGCCGTGGTGCGTGCCTCGCGGCGCTCGCGTTCGGCGCGCACCCGGGCGAGCTCGTGCGCACGCCGCCTGCTCCACTCCTCGAACAGCTCCCGCGTGACGGCGGTGCCAATGTGTATCGTCGGGTCCACGCCGACGCTGCCACCCTCGCTGCGTGACGCGCGGTCCGCCACCGCCGCCGCCTCCATCGCCTCACCACGCCGCTGCAGACTGGCACGCTCGTCGTCGCTCGCGCAGCGAGCGAGGAACTCGTGCGCGTGCTGCAGTGCGAGGACAACGCAGTGCATGCCGACATTCTCGACGCACAACGCCGTCAGCTCCTTCTGCAGCACCGTCAGCGGTACGCGGCGCAGCTTGCCAACGTGCTCAATCGTCACGTCGCACGGCGCCGTGTCGGGGTAGTCGGCGCTGTTGTACGTCACCGTCACACGCAGCTCGGGCACCTCGTCGGCGGTGTTGCTGCTGAGCAGCACGCTGTAGCGTGGCGGGTCGCTGCCGAGGAGCTCGTACGTGTCATACATGCCCTGCACCATCTCCATCTCCATCTGCTGTGCCTCCGTCGCCTCGGGCATGACTACGTGTGTGTGTGTGTGTGTGTGTGTGTGCGTACACGTTGACAAGGCTACTATGTTCGTGTGTGTGTGTGTGTGTGTGTGTGTGTGTGTGTGTGCGAAGCAACAAGGGCACGTGCGAGTAAGCAACATGTGCATACATACACACAAATGCACAACACACATACACACACAACAACAACGACAACGACATACACACACGTATACATGTTGACGCTACTTGACGCGAGCGCGTCCAGTGATCCACGCCTCGTCCCACTTGTCACGCTCGTCGAGGTAGTGCTCGAAGCTGCCGCTCGCGCTCGTGATCTCGTACTTCAGCTTGGGGTTGCCGGCGGGCACCCAGAGCATCATGTTCGTCTCCTCGTTGCGTGCGTACACCTTGACGCCGCCCTTGATGCTCGTCTCGGCCGCGTGTGCGTCCATGACGGTGCCAATGAGGCGCACTGGGCGCGGGTTGTAGTCAAAGTTGCACGTCACGGGCGCCCCGAGTATCTGCTCCTTGCTGTACTTCCATGGTCGCATGCGACCCTTCTTGACCGCCTCAATGGCAAGCGCGCGCTGTATGCGCTCAATGGGCAGCCGCGAGAAGAAGGCGTTGGCGCGGGCAACGAAGAACTGCCTGTTAGTACGCTCACGTGTGTAGCCCATGGTGACGACACGACACACACAGGGCTGCAGAAGAGGACAAGGCAAACAACGTGTGCACGCACAGACACAATGACGTAGTGCAGCTGCAACAGACACATATACACACACACACATACACAAACAAACACATACACACAAAAGCGTTACGTCGGCCCGTGCCGCTTCGACGTCCAGCGAATGACGCGGTTGCCGAGCAGCCTGCGGTGCGTGCTCGGAAAGTCCGGCACACGCGACTGTGCGTCGAGCTTGACAAACATGCCAGAGAACTTGCGCACAAAGCGCTCGCGTTCTTGCGCCCGCGCCGCCTCGGGCTGCTCCATCTTGAACTTCGCCAGCCGCTCATAGTACACCGCCGTGTGCGACAACTGCCGCTTCTCATTCTCGTGCAGCGGGCGTGTGTAGCTGAGGCCAAGGTCACGCGCCACCTCGGCGCGCGACCGGCCCGTCTCGACGCAGCCGTTGAGGCCGCGCGGGTCGAGGACGTCGGGCAGGTGCGTGCTAATCGCCAGGCCACTGCTCCAGTCGTAGCGCCAGTAGACACCATAGCGGTACGAGACGTAGTTGTGCGGCTGCAGGACGTCTTGCACGTCATGGTCGCGTATAATCTCCCAGTAGCGCTTGAAGTCAAGCTTGCGCAGCCGCCGCAGCGTGTGCGACAGCTTCGCCTCATTCGTCGCGAGCACCCTCTTGATGATGTTGTTGTGCGGGTTGGTGAGCAAGTGGTTGCGCATCTCGCGCACCCGCAGCGCCCGCTTCACCGCAATCACCGCCGGGCTCGTCGTGTCAAAGTCGTGCTCGGCGTAGCGCTCCATGTACATCGCCTCCTGCGCGGCAAGCTTCTCGTGCTGCGTCATCATGCTCGAGCTCACCGCCGTCTTGACCTCCTCACTGTACCCCTCCAGCATCTCCGCAGGCAGGCTGAAGCGGCGCTCATAGGCGTGCCGCCGCGTCGGATACTTCTTGTACCAAAACGGAAAGCCACGCGGCTGCGCGTGCAGCTGCTGCAGCGCCGCCGCGAGCATCGGGTGCTGTGCGGCAAATCGCGCCTCACGCGAGGGCGGTATGTTGACCCCATAGTGCATCTCACGCTGCCGCGCCTTCTGCACCGGCGTCAAGTCCGTGTACACGGCGCCGTGTACATTCTTTAGCGCACGCCGCGACGGCATGTACGGCGTGGGCGGCTCAGGGTTTTTGCGCCACGGGTACCACAGCCATATCGCCGGGTGCTCCATCGTCTCAATGGCGGTCTTCAGCTCGCTGTGCGCCCGCCGGTGCACCTTGCCACGACCGAGCACCACATCCCCGTCCGACGTCGTCACCTCCTCCTTGCGCGCCGGGTTGAACTCGCGCACGCGGGTGAAGTCCGTCTCGAGGTTGGGCTCGGGGTTTTTGCGCTCGTCAATGCGGCGCAGCAGTGGGGTGCGCGTTGCCCAGGCGCGACATACACGACTGCGCGCCAGCATGCCTACACGCGAGCGATATGGCTACACACATGACGACGAGCAAGCAAGAAGGCGTGCTATGTATGTGTGTGCATGTGTGTGTGTGTGTGTGTGTGTGTGTGTACGTATGTGTGTGTGTACGTGCGATGGTGATGTCGTCACGTTACTCGTCATCGTGCACTGCTGCTGACGCGGCAAAGGCGGCGGCGCGTGCGCGCAGCTCCGTCGAGCTGACATCGACGCGAAACTGTCGCTCCGCCAGGGCAACGAACAGGTCACGCAGCTCCTCTGGCACGTGCAGCGTGTGCGCGTCGCGCCACACATCGCCGTCACGGCGCCCGCCCACAACAAAGTAGCAGCCGTGCTGCGCAATGTCACGGCGCAGTGCGGCAACCATGCCAGCCGTCGTGCTCGGGGTGTAGTAGCGCGGGTCCAGCACGCGGCGTGCCGTGTCGAGGCCGACAACGAGGCCGTGGTGCTCGAACAACGCCGCCTTTTGCACAAACAACGTCGCCGACGTCACCGCCACGCGCTCGCCGCGGATGAGAAACTGGCGCACGCGATCGTACAGCTCGCGCGCGGTGACGGCGGCCTTGTCGACAATCGCGCTAGCCACCTCGTACGTCACCTGCACATCGCTGCCAGCAACAGCCGTGTCGATGGCGTTGCTGCTCACATTGTCGTTGCCGTTGCTGCTGCTGCTGCTCACGCGCTTCGCCATCATGGCGGCGGCGGCGGCGCGTGCCAGCTCCGTGTGACCCCAGTGCAGTGGCCGAAACGAGCCAGGGTAGAGCAGACGCAGTGGTCTGTGTGAGTAGTGCTGCTGCTGCTGTTGTGGTAGTGGCAACGACGACGACGAGGTGGTGTGCACTGTGCACTCGCCACCGTAGGGCGTGTCGGCCGCACGCACGTCGCCGTGTCTGTTCCACAGCACACATGGCAGCTGCCCGTCCAGCACGCGCTGCACCAGCGCCTCGTGCACACGTCGCTCACCCTCCTCACTGTCATCATCGTCATCGCTCCCGTTGTTGTTGTCGTCGTTCTCGTTCGTTGTGTGACTCGCCACCGTGTGCGGCAGCCATGGCACGTCGTCGGCGTGACACAGCACATCACTCGGCAGCCCGAGAGCACTGCGCAGTTGCGCCGTGGTCGACACATGATCGTCAACAACAACACCATGACGACAGCAGCTAGCACGACTAACCTCACCACCACCACCACCGCGCGCAGCAAACGCAACTGCGTGTGCCGCTTCGTGGGCAATGGCATGCAAGATGAGTGCCGTGACCTTGTCGTCTTGTGCACCACGCTCCCAGTGCTTGGGCAGCACCACGTGATAGTCGCGTACGCGGCGCACACGCGCATTCCACACCGACACATACGCCTCGTCTGCCCCGTGACGTTGCCGTGACGTGTGCACCGCCGACGTTGCGCCGACGCCAATGATCGTTGTCGTTGACGACGTGTCGGCGTGGGCAAGCAGCGAGGCACACGTGCCGTTGCTGTTGCTGTTGTTGTTGTCATCGTCGCCGTCGTTGCGCGCACTCGCCTCTTCACGTCGCAGGCGTAGCGCACAGCGGCACGCGCGCTGCGCGAGCTGTCGCGCCACCGTCTGACTGACAATGTGCGTCGGGCTGTAGTCGAGCGCGCGCACGGTGGCCGCACGCACGTACAGCACTTCGGCGTGCATGAGTGTGCGACTGCAGCCTGCGACAGATGTCAACGCCGACACGGCTGCGGCGCCGGCGCCGGCAATGCACAACGACAGCCGCAGTGGGGCGGCGTGTATCGCCTCAATGGTAGCCTGCGACATGACTACACCATACATACATACGCACCCTGTAAGAGAGAGAGAGGGACAAGCAAACAAACACACAAGCCTTACTACGAGCAAACACACACACATACATCGTGTGTAATAGCGCGACATGTGTCGCATATGTGTGTGTGTAATGTCTTGTTAGCGCGTCGAGTGCTCTGTAGGAAAGGCGCGACGCGTGTACAGCACCTTGCCATCTGCGCCATTCAGTCGACACTGCGGACACTGAAACGGCAGCGACGTCAGCGATGGCCGAGGCAGCGGCATCGCCGTGTAGCACGTCGCACAGATACACTGCGGCAATGTCGCTGTCGCTGTCGCTGTTGTCGTCGTCGTCGTCGTCGAGGCGCCACCGCGCGATGTGTTTGCAGCGCTCGTCGTCGGCGTGGCGGGTGCACGCGATTGCATGTTGCAGTACTACAGGCAAGCAAAGGCAACACGCATTGCACTATACAACACACACACACACACATATACATACAGCCTTGACATTTCGTGTACTCGCACAAACACGCGTGCACGCAAGCAAACAAGTGCACACACACATACGCGCGCACGCGCGCTGTCTTGTCAGATCGTGTCATATGTTGTCGCTTGTGTGCGCACCTTGTAGAAGACGGACGACGAGCCTGTAATGTGTTCGCAGTTCGGACACTGCAGCACCGACGACGCCGTCAGCCGCAGCAGCGCCGTGCAGTTGGCACACATGTACATCGCCCCCGGCTCGTCGAGTGCGTCGTCGTCAACGTCCATCTTGTGTCCGCCGCCGTAGTGCTGCTGTTGCTCAGCACCCATCATCGCCTCGCTCTTCAGCACCGGCAGCGGTGTGGCGGGTGCCGCCGTCACGTCCTCCGTCTTGTACTCGAGCTTGACCTCGTGCGACATGACGACGCTGTGTATATGTATGTGTGTGTGTGTGTGTGTGTGTGTGTGCAAGCACTACACGACGACAAATGCATGCATGTGCATACGCAAGAGTGGCAATAAACACAGTTGCCATGGCAACACACACACACACACCGTTGTTGTTGTTGTTGTTGTTGTTGCGTGTGTTTGTGTGTGTGTGTGTGTGTGTGTGTACACGCTACTGCATTGCCTTCGTCGTCTTCGCTCGTGTCGCTGTGGTAGCACGTGAGCGTTGTTGTTGTCGTCGCTGTCGTCGTCGTCGACGTGTGCGTGTTGCCGTCGTTGCTACTGCTCCTGCGGCTGACGGCGGCAGTCGTCGTGTCGTCACGCTCGTCACGGTGCGTGTGTTGCTGCCGCTGCTGCGGCTGCTGCCGAGACGTTGACGACGCCGCAGTGCGTACAGCTCTTGCATGCCCGTCGCCAACGCCGGCCACACGGGCACACGTTTGCGCCGCATCGTCGCGTGCAGCTGCAGCGCATACGCGTCGAGCTTCTGCACCATCAGCCCCTTCAGCAGCAGGTTGAGCGTGCGTGCGTTGCCCTTCACACGGTGGCGCTGCATCTCGGCAAGAACGTACGTCACCCGCTGCCACTGCGCCGACTGCTCGCACGCGAGCAGCAGCAGCGTGTACGTGTCCGCGTTCAGCGCCAGCCCCGCCCCGCGCACCGCCTGCAGTGCCGAGAAGCACGCGAGTGACTGCCCCGACAGCAGCAGCGTCTCGAGCATCGCATTCAGCAGCGACGTCGTCAGCGGCACGTGCTGCAGTCGTGCAAGCATCGCCAGCGCCTCCTCCACATAGCCGAGCTCGTTGAGGCCGCGCAGCAGCGCCGTCGTCATGGCAGCATCGAGCGGCACGCACAGGTGCACCACCGCGTCACGCAGCCGCGCAATGGCGCTGTGCATCGCGTCGTTCACGTGACAAACGGCAAAATATGCCGCATACGTCGTGCGTGTTGGCAACACCATGTACGTGTCCGCGTCGAGCAGCAGGCGGTGTGCGAGGACGAGGGCGCCGCTGCAGCGTCGCGGCATCGCACTCAGCGTCAGCATGAGCTGCTCGAGCACAATGGCGGTGGGTGCGACCAGGGTGCGCTTCATGTGTGCGTACAGCTCACACATGTCGCACAGCAGTGGCACGTCGTGCATGCTGTCATCACCCACCGCCACCACCGCAGAACGCGCCGCCGCGAGGCGACCACGCGCGTCGCCGTCGCCGTCGCCTTCGCTTGTCGTCGCCGTGCTGCTGCTGCTGCCGTCGCCGCCACGCAGCCGCAGCTGCAGGCTCGCACGCGCAAAGAGCACCATCGCCTGCTCCGCGCTGTGCGGCAGCAGTGCCGTTGCGCTGTCGTAGCAGTCGCGCAGCAGCGCTCGCACCGTCTGCGCCTTGGCAATCGCAGGCATCGGTGCCTCGAGCAGCTCGTCGAGCTGGTGCGTCTTGCGCAGCGCCACGTGCGCACGCTCGTCGAGTGTGTAGCGTGGCAGCAATCCGCCGCCGTGCAGCAGCGGTGGCAGCGACAAGGACGACGACGACGCTGATGCATTGTCACTGTTGCTGCTGTTATTGTCGTCCGTGTACAGCTCTACTTGTTGCGCCGAAAGCTCACCAATGTGGCCGCGATGTGCGTAGCGCGCCTTTTGCGACGTCACCATCGTCGCAGCAAACGGCGCCGCCACGCGCGTCACGCGCACCGTCGCGCCCGTCGCCTCGTCCGTGTACTGCTCTCGCATCGGCAGCATCGCGCTGCTGTTGCCGTCAAGGCGCGCCGCAGCGGCGGCGGCGGCGGCAGGGTGCGCATACAACGACGACACGCGATACTCCTCCTCCACGTGCGCCATCGTCTCCTTTGCCTCGGCACTGACGCCGTGATCGAGCACACCACGTTCGCTGTCGTCTATAGCAAAGGTACGTCGCCCAGCAGCAGCAGCAGCAGCAGCGGCCGCCTTAGCCTTGTTTGTCGCCCGCACACCCACGCCGTGCTGATGCAACGGCGACGGTGGCTGCTTGTCGACGGCGACGCTGCTGCTGCTCTCATCGGTGTACACGTCATAGTACACATCCGACGTCGTCGATGACACCACAGGCGACGTCAGCCGCTCCATCGCGGGCAGTGTGAGGCGGCGCTGTGCGGCGAGTACGACAACGGCAGCGGCCGTCATGCGAGCGCACACACATCTTGCCGCTCGCATTGGCACCCCCCTACACTGTGCTATATACACGCACGCACACACAAACAAAGTAAGCACGGACAGCAATATACACACACAACACGCACAACACAACACGCACACACGCACACACCCAACCTTGTATACGACATTGTACTCTATGTACGCGCTGCTGAGCATGTCAACGCCTCGGCGTCGGCGAGCACACGCGCCACGCGACGACACGCCGCCGTCACATCGTCGGCCGTCACACCACACGTCATGTACGACGACAAGAACGCACCGACGCGCGCCTTCAGTGCCGCCGAGCGCAACAGCGGCAGCAGCAGCGTCGCGTTCAGCTCACGCACCTGATTGACCACCGCGACGCCGTCAAGGCTGGCGTACAACTGTGCGACGGGCGTATTGTTGTTGTTGTGCTGTTGTTGTTGCTGTTGTTGCGTAGGCGTCAGGGCATAGTACGACAGCAGCTGCGACGGTACGCGCAGGTGCACATTGCAGCTCACTGTCGTCTCGTCGTCATCGTCGTCGTCGTCGTCGCGTGCATGAGCTGCATGTTGCTGTTGCTGCTGTTGTTGTTGTGCCAAAGGGCAGAGCACCACGTCGAGTGGCGGTGTTGCCGGTGCGCAGCCCGGCATGCGCTGTCGCGTATTGTGCAGCACAAAGGTGCGCACACGCAACGCTGCGTGTCGGTAGCGCACATACGAGCGCTGTGGCAGCGGAAGCAGCGTCAATATGCGATGGCAGCAACACGCCGTCGTCGTGCCATGGCTTCTGTCCTTGCCGTTGTCAGCCGCTGCTGCACCGTCACACGTATGCTGCACGCACTGCCGCACAAGCGCACCAATCACACCCACCGCAGCGTCACTGTGCTCGCCCTCGTCCTTGTCGCCGTCGTACTCGTCATCTGCGCAGCGTGACGCACGGCCGTGTCGCCGCTGCCGTCGCGACACGGCTGCTGCTGTCGTGTACACGCCATAGTGCAGCAGCGGCAGCAGCAAGCCGACGAACACCTCATTCGCTTCCTTGTACGTCAGACACCGCGGTATGTGCGCAAACGACGCCGCCGCGCTGTTGCTGCGCAGTCTGCTGCTGCTGCTGTCATTGCCGAGTGTGTCATCGTTGCGCAGCAGCAGCACCGCATCGACACTGCGCAGCAGCACGTCGAGTGTGAGTGCCGTGTTGATGCTCTGCGTCGCCAACTCGCCCGCGACCAGCGGCGCGACAGCAATGCTGATCAGATGACGCGCACGACGTGCCGCGACAATGAGACCGTCGAGGCCGTCACGCTGTCGCGCGGCATCTTCGCCGTCGTCGTCGTCGTCGTCGGCATCGCCGCCGTGGTTGTGGCGCCGCGGAGCAGACAGTCGATTGCGAGTGCGACTGGTGTGATGTGGCAGCGATGTGGTCGTCATCGTCGCCGTGTCCTGCTTGCCTGTTCGTTGTGTGAAGTAATAGCGCAGCTTCTGCGCGAGCCGCGCGCCGAGGCCGCTGCCTGTGCCACCGGCGAGGCTGTGCACCAGCACGAGCGCGTCGAAGCCGCCGCCGTCGTCGTCGGTGCGTCGCGTTTCGCGGTGGACGGCGCGCAGGGCGTCGCGCAGCACAGCCACGTCCGCCGCGCGCTGATCACGACCCAGATTGCGAAACGCAACGCTGCTGCTGTCGCCATACCTGTCCTCGGCTGCGGTGGCAACTGCCTTGTCGCCGCGCGTGTGTGTGTCTGTCGCACCGCAGTAGTACCCCATCGCCCAGTTGTTGCCACGCCCTGATTGCCCGCAGACAACATTCTCGCGACGCAGCACACGTGCGTGACGCGCGTACACGCCATGCACCACCTTCGGCTCCGTGTCCACGAGCACGCAGCGCGCCTTGCCGTCACGACGGCTGAAGAAGGGTGAGTGCGACGATGACGACGTGTCAGGCTGCACAATGCGCGTCAGCTGTGTCAGCAACTCATCGCCGAGCTGATTGCCACACTGGCCGACAAGAACGAGCACTATGGCCATGCATGCATGCTTGTGTCTGCGCGTATGTATACGCGTTCGTGTATGTGTGTGTGTGTGCTGCGAGCGCAAGATGACAGAAGCAATGTTGCATGTTGCCGCAATACACATATAAAAAAACAAACACAAACATGTGCGCGATTGTCATTCTCTCTCTCGTTTTGTCACGCCAGACAAGACGATAGCGTGTGCGTGTGTGTGTGTGTGTGTGTGTGTGTGTGTGTGTGTGTGTGTGTGTGTGTGTGTGTGTGTGTGTGCGCATTTTAAGCATGAGCTACCGCGATGCGCTCGATGCAGGCACGCGCATCCGCAACCTCGCGTGCGGTGCGCGCATCACTCCAGCCCTGCAGCGGCGCCACCACACGTGCAAGCGACGGCAGTGCCTGCAGTGCCTGTTGCGGGCTGCTGTAGCCAACGTGACAGCGCCGCAGCAGCACGTCGGACAGGCGCACCACGTACGTGTCACGCACGAGGTGCTCAATGCGCGCACTCGCGGGTGACGACAAGGACGACAACGATGATGATAGTGGTGGTGCGGCGGCGGCGGCCAAGGCAAGTGTGCGTGTACAGCACGGTCGTGTTGTCTGCAACGCGGGGCTGTGCTGTAGCAGCTTGTCCACCGCAGCCTCTGCCACGTCGCGTGCAAGCAGCGGTACGCCGCCGTAGACATGCACGATGCATGCCTGCATGCCAGCCACGTCGTCATTGTTGCTGTTGTTGTTGCTCCAGTCATCTTCGCTGTCCTTGTTGCTGCTCATGTTGTCGCCCTTGTACTGCTGCTGCTGTTGTGCAGCAGTAGCATGTGCCGCCATCAGCGCCGCCTGCTCCTCGCGCCACACCGTCACGGCGTAGCCCTTCTCGTACAACGCCGACGCCCACGGCACCGCGCGTGACGGCGTCAACACGGGCACAATGTCTGTCAGACACGACAGCACACGCTGCGGCTGCACATGCACGCCACACGCACGCAGTGCACGCAGCGCGTATGTGTGTGGTAGCTCGCTGTCACGCATCGCACACACATCGTCAACATGCGGCACAGCAGCGGCCGCGTCTGTTGCTGCTCGTCTGTTGTTGTTGTGCTGCTGCTGCTGTGACGACGATGACGATAGCGTGAAGCGCGTCGGGCCAATGAGTACGCAGTCGTCATACCAAGGCAGCACCATTGTTGACGCCGCCGTGTACGCCACGCTGCGCAGCTCGAGCGCGTCGACCGCCGCGGGCAGACGCGACATCAACGGCAATGCTGTTGTTGTTGTTGTTTGTGTGGTGACGGTGACGGCGTCGCGTGGTGTGACAAGATACACACACGCGATAAACTGCGCAAAGGCACGCACCGCGTCCGCGCTGCGGCATCGGCTGCCGTCGGCCATCGTCACAAGTGACCGCACCGCATCAACGCGGCTGCCGGCGCAGTTGACAACGCCGCGAGCGCACACGTGCACCACGCCATGGCGGTTGTCGTCATCGTTGCCCTTGCTGACGTTGTTGTTGTTGTTGTTTCTGTACGCTGTTGACGTGTCGCACACACATGCCTGTACCACGTCACCATCGTCGCCCACGTAGCGCAGACCACGCACTTCGGCGTAGTTGAGTAGTGTGACGCCGAGACGCTCCGCCGTCTGCGCTAGCGCGACCGTCGCGGCGGTCGTGTCGAGTACAATGTCAGACATCACCGTCGCACGACGCCGTGGTCGCACCACAAGGTCCACGTCCTCCTTGTTGTCGTTGTCGTTGCCGCAGCTGCCCTGCTCATCGGCATGTGTAGGCGTCACTCTCGTCGTCGTCGTCGTCTCGTCTGCCGAGTCGGTTGGCTGCAAGATGGCGTCGACGGTGCGTGACGACAGCGTGTGTGCCTGCTGCCAGCTCGTGCGCACGCCACACTGCAGCAGCGACAAGGCACGCGACAACCACGTCGTCAGCGTCGCCTCGACCGCCTCAGCAAAGCTGTTGCTCACGACAAGTGTGTGCATTGCACGGACATTGTCCTTGTTGTCGTCCTTGTGCTCGCCAAGACGACACTGTCGTGGTGGTGGTGGTAGTGGTGGTGTTGTTGGCAGCACACAGCAGTGTGGGGCGACACGTCGCCACGTTCGCTCCGCACACAACGTCGCATACGCACGCCGCAGCCACGCCGTCTCGCGCTGTCGCAGCGCGCGCTGAACATACGCAAACACGCCTGCGGCGAGCGGCGGGGTGTGTGTGCTGTGCCCGTCGCCACCCCAGTCGTGGGCATCGACAAGAGCGACGCGCAGGCCACGCGCGGCGGCGTCAACGGCGCAGTACAGCCCCGTCATACCACCGCCAATGACAAGGACGTCGTAGGCGGTTTGTGGTGTGCTGCTGTGCTGTAGCTGCCGCCAGTGCTGCTCACGACGTGCACACGCTGTCGTCGTGTTGCTCTTGTCGTCGCCTTGTTGTTGTTGCGCAGGCAGTGAGGCGAAGGACACGGCCGTGTCGGCCTGTGACAACGGCAGCAGCTGACGCCAACGCACATATGCGGCGGTAGTGATAAGCGTCGCCGCGGCAAGCCAACGCACTCGCGCGCCGAAGCGACGTGCGTGGCGGCCCATGACATGTGTCTGTACATGCACACACACATACACACACACATAGACAAGGCAGTAGATGCAGCGTGCACACAGGCCAAGTTGCAGTATACACACACTCACACACACACACACACATGTCTGCCTACTCGCGTTGTATGCTTACACGTCTTATGCATCGCTCCGCCTTACTTGCACGCACGTGTCTGTGCTCTCTCTCTCTGTCTCTTTACCGCTTCTTGTACAGTGACGGCACGAGCACCTCATTGGGGTCATGTCGCAGTGTCCGCTGCGGCTGCGCGACGTCGTCGCGCTTGATAAAGTCAAACGCCACAAAGTAGTCTCCGCCAACAACGTCGTCGTACGCGAGGGCAAAGCCGACGTCACAGACGAGCTCAGCAAAGCGGCGCGGGTGCGGCAGTCGCGAGCGCACCTCAACAATCTTCAGCAGCCGGCGCGGCTTGAGCACGCGGAAGGCCTCATAGAGGCTGTCAACGTAGTCGGTTGCCATCAGGCTGAGCGCGAAGACGCACACATCGACGCTTGCGCTCGGCAGCGGCACCGCCGTCGTGCTCGCCACCGTCACGTGTGGGTTGTTGTGCAGGGCACAGAGGTCAAACGAGTGCACCGTGTACCCGAGCGGGGTGAGGGCGGCGGCGATGTGGGCGTCACCGCAGCCCATGTCGGCGACCACCCAGCTGCGCGGAATGTGACCGCGCAGTCGCTTCTCCTTGTTGCCCAGAAAGCGACCGCGCTTGTCAGCGAGCAGACACTGCACGACGAGCGCGCTCGGCTGCACCGGCCACTGCGCGAGCTGCTGTGCGTAGCCGCCGTGGTAGTCGGCAAACGTCGCCGCGTCACCGAGCAGACGACGCACCAGCGCCGTCGGTGAGCTGTATATCTGCTCATTGAGCAGACGGAATGTGCTGCCGCTCAGTCGAGTGCGGAAGTGCGCAAGCAGATCATCGTCACTGCGCTGTTGCAGCACGCGACGTCGCTGTGCCGCACTGCTGGCGCCCGTCGCCTTCTTTGCGCTGTTGCCGCTGCTCGTGTGCAGCGACGCCTGCCGCTGCTGTGCAGACGACGACGATGGCCTCGCAGCGTACCCTCCTCCTGCGGCTGCTGCTGCGGCGCGGTCGTTGCCCACATCACGACTCGCGCCACCGTCATACACGACGACGCTGCCCTTGAGTGTGCTGCCATTCTTGCGTCGCTTGGCCGTCACTGCCGCATGGCCATGGCTGCTACCCTGTACGTTGCCGTGTTGTTGTTGTTGCGGATGATGTTGTGCGCCCGTCGACCTTGTCGCTGATGTCGCGGCACGTGTTGCCTTGCGCGCCGCCTTGCGCCGCTCTCGCTTCGCAATCTTATGTGCAAAGTGTCTACCGCCCAACATGACAACGGAGCAAAGGGCTCACACCTGCTCACGTGTGTGTGTGTGTGTGTGTGTGTGTGTGTGTGTATGTGTGTTGTGTCTGTGTGCTGTATTGTTCCTTGTTGCAACAAACTATAACATGCATGTGAAGATGTGAAGTATGGTAGATGCATGCCAATGCGTCGCTGGTGTGTGTGTGTGTGTGTGTATGCTGCAGTAGTCATGTACACTCTATGACGCGTCCTCGTCAACGTCGTCGCGCGTGGCTGTCGTGGCGACGGGCCATGTCGCGCGCCGCGTCGTCGTCGCCAACGCATGCTTGTCGTGCACGTCACTCGCCACGTTGCACGCATCATCATCATTGTCGTCGTCATTGTCGTTGTTGTAGCTGCTGCTGCTCGTGTTCTCGTCGTCGCTCTCGTCACCGCCGTCTGTGCGCGTCATGCTGCTGTCGTCCGTGTCGCCTTCTTGCGGCGACAGCGCGGCAGTGGCGGTGACGCGGGCGCGTGTGCGCGGTGTGCGACGACAACGTCGCCGCCGTCCGCGTGCGCGCGCCGCCGCCGCGGCGGCGGCGTGGCTCGCCGAGTGACGTATGACACGCGCACACTCTGCCAAGAATGTGTCGCGGTTACTCGTCAGTCGCCGCAGCACCTCAGCAGCACTGCTGTGCAGCTGCTCGAGCCGTTGTGCGTGCGAACGCGCGACATTGTCATCGTCGTCATCGTCGTTGTTGTCGTTGTTGTTGCTGTTGTTGTCATTGTCGTCGTTGTGCGCGTCCGTGTCGTTTGCAGTGCGCATCGGTGCCGTGTGTGCCACGTCATCGGACAAGGGCGACACGACGAGCTGCGGATGCTGCTGCTGTTGTGGCGATGGCGCGACGCGTGCGTTGACTGTGTCCGCCACGTCCGTGTGTAGCGCCGCCGCAGCAGCAGCAGCCGCGTCGTCACGGCTGCTGTCATTGCCGCCGTCGGCCATCGTCGTCGTCGCGGCAGCAGCTGTTGCTGCGGCTGTGCTGCCACGTCGCGTCACCGTCGTCGCCGCACTGCCACTGCGCAACGCCGTCGTCATGACAGCCGCAGCGCCGTCATCGGCACTGCTGCTGTCACACGACGTGTTGCGTGAGATGCGCGACAGCGATGCACTCGTCAGCGACGGCGACGCGGCAACAGCGACAGACGCCACCGCACCGCCACCGCAACTATCAGCACCGACGTCACCATCGTTGCTATGGCGACTGCTGCTACTGCTGCTGCTGCTCACTCTACGATGTGGCGGCGGTGGCGGCAACAGCGACGCGATCGTGTCGCCTTGTGCGCCCGGCAACGTCGTGGTAGCGACGGCAGCGACCGCAGCGGTAGTCGTGCGTGAGGATGACGACTGTAGCTGTGCTGTGGTGGGGCGGCGATGTGTAGACGCCGTCCACGGTGACGTCGCGCGTTGCTCGCGAGTGTGTTGTGTGTGCGTCGCCTTGACATCGCTCACGCACGCGGTGCAGCCAGCGTGTGGGCGCGCAGACGCGTGCAGCACTGTGGCGGCTGCCTGACTGACCTTGTTGTTGTTGTTGTTGTCGTCTCGCTGCAGGCAGCGGTGCTGCAGCACGTGCTCACGACGCAGCTCACTGAGCGCGCGTTCCTCTGCGCGCTTGGCGGCCGCCTTGTGTGCGCGCAGCTGCGCCTCGGCAGCCGCGCGGCGGCGCTGCTCCTCTGCCAGCTGCTCGCGCAGCTGCTGCAGCACCACGGACGACGGCGACGACGACTGCTGCTGATGCTGCTCTGTCGTGCTGCCTGCGTTGGCAACTGTCGTCGCGGCGAGTGCGCGCAGCCGCGCATGGGCCTCACGCAGCTGACCGCGCAGCGCCGTCAGCGTCGCCTCGGCGCGAGTGGCGGCGGCGGCGGCGTCGGCGCGTGCGTCGTCGGCCACGCCGTGTGCACGCAGCAACTCGGCTGCGTGCGTGGCGGCCGCGTCGTGTGCGCGACGCTGCTGCTCGGCGAGGTCGTGCTGACACTGCTCCAGTGTCGAGCGCAGCGCCGCCGCCGCACTCTCGGCAGCCTCGACGCGAGTGTGCAGCGCCGCGGCGGCCTCGTCACGCTCGCGCAGCTGTTGCTCGTACTGCTGCTGCAGCGTCGCCTGCGCGTCGGCGGCGGCGCGGCTGCGCTGCGCGAGCGCCTCACGCAGCGCCGCCGCCGCCTGCTCGCGCACCTGCTCGAGTTCGTGGGCGTGTGTGCTGTGCTGCTGCGACGACGACGACGACGCCTCGCGCAGCACCGCGGCGTGGCGGGCCTTGAGCGCGCGGTAGCGTCGTCGCGTGCGCTCGCACGTGGCCAGCTTGTGCGTTGCCTCGCGCAGCAACTGCTCATACGCGCGCACGCTGCGCACACAATCAGCCTCGACACGTGCGACTGTCTCCTGTGCGGCGGTCGTGTGCGCCGCTGTTTGCGCGGCCGCCTCGTCGAGCTGCGCCGTCAGCGCCGCCGCCCGCTCCTCGGCACGTGCGGCGTCGGCGCGCGCCAGACGCGCCTCGCCCTCGTTGCGCAGCGCCGCCTCGCTGTACTGTGCCACGTCACGCTGCAGCTGTGCGAGGCGCGCGTGCACGTCGGCGAGCTCGGCTTGCAGCGTCTGCAGCTGCGCGCTCTGCTCGTGCAGTGTCTTGTGTGCCGCCGCCGCCGCGCTGCGCTCACTCGCCGCCGTCGTCTGCGCAGCACGCAACGCCGCCTCGGCGCGGCCGCTGCGCCGCCCCGCCGCCGCCACCGCACTGCGCAGCTGCGTCACCTCGGCGGCGTGTTGCGCCTGCAACTGCGCGAGGGCTGCGGCGTGCTCGTCACGCAGCTGCGCCACCTCGCGTGCGTGCGCGCGTCGCAGCAGCAGCAGCATCTGCGCCTGCTGTCGCCGTGGTCGTGTCGCGTGACGCCCGTCAGCAGACGTGTCCGCTGCACTCGTCGCTGTCGCACTCGTCGCGTGCGCACCGCCATCGCGCACGACCACACAGCGCGGCAGCGGCAACGGCGGCACGCCACTGGCTGTCGTATTGTTGTTGTTGTTGTCCTGCAGTGGTGTAGCCGTATCGTCCGTGTCTGTGCTGTTCGTCGCGGTCGTCCTCTGCGCATCGCCGCGCACATCATCGTCATCGTCATCATCTTCTTCGGCGTATGTGTGCCGCATGACGCGCCGCCTCTCACCTCGTCGCACTGCCGCGTCAGGCATCACAGTCGCCACGCTGCCTTGTGTGCGTCGTGTCGCACTCGTCTGCGTGTGCGTCGCCGCGTCGCGCTGCTGCTGCTGCCGTCGTTCTTGTCGCTGCTGCTGTTGTTGTTGTTGTTGTTGTTGTTGTTGTTGTTGTTGTTTGCCGTCGACGAGCAGCGCACAAAACGCCGGGCTCCAGCGACGACCGAAGCGCGAGCGCATTGTGCACGCCGTCGTGGTCGCGTCGCGCAGCCTTGTCGCCGCTGCCGCGTCGTCGCGTGTGCTGCGCGAGTGTGTACTGTCGCTGTCGACATGTGTGCTGCACGACGTGTGCAACGACAACGACGACGGCGGCGAGGACACGGTGCTACTCTCGTCGTCTCGCGTGTTGTCGTGGTGCTGCCGCTGCTGCCGTTGCCGCTCATGTCGTCGTCGTTGTTGCCGTCGCTCGAGCTGTCCGTCGTCGCCGTCCGCAGACGTGTGCGTGTCATCACGCACGGTGCGGCTGTGCGCGTCGCCATGACGCACGAGACGACTGTGCACATTGCGTGCGCCGTGTGTGACGCGGTGTGTGGACCTTGCTGGCTGCAGCTGCTGTTGTTGTGTGTGCAGTACAAAAGACGACGAGGCGCCGTGTGACGCACGTGATGGCACGCCACTGTGTATGCTCGTCATCGTCTTGTGTGGTGTTGGTGTAGTGACGACAGCAGCTGCGGCCGCGGCGGCCGCATACAAACGTGCCACTCCATGCTCCGTGTGCCGCGCGAGCTGCAGCAGGTCGTCTGGCAGGCTGTCCACGTCGTACGCGTGAGGCGTGTGACGTTGTGCGTCGTCGTTGCTACGATCATGTATGTACATGACGACAGCGTATGTGTGTGTGTGTGTGTGTGTGTGTGTGTGTGTCTAACAATGTATGCACCCTTGTAGCCTTCTCAACACACACATACAAAAGTACACACGCGTACGTACACACGCACACACGCGCTTTGTTGTTCACGCGAACAAGGCAAGCTACGAACAAGATGCACATGGCAGCTACGCACACACATACACACACATCACAGCCACTGCTACTTGCACAGCGCATACATGCATGTATGCGTGTGTGTACGTATGCATGTACGTGTTAGCAGTACTGTACGCGTCTACGCGTCCTTGTTGTTGCTGCTGTTGTTTGTTGTCGTCGTGTTTGCCGCTGTGCGGCGCACAAGCGGCAGTGACAGGTCAATGCCATAGTGTAACAAGTGACGGTTGCGCAGTTCGTGCGCGACGCGCGTTGTGGCGCGGCGGCGGCGACGTTGTCGTCCCGTCATGCCACCCACACTCTGCACCGCGGCTGCTGCCGCGGCAACGGCGCGGCGTTGCTGCAATGACTGCTGCATCGCCGCCTCGTGGGCGAGTGCGCTCGCCGTGTACACCGTACGCATCGCCGCCGCCACCGTGTCGGCGTCGAGGGTGTACGTCGCGTCGCGCACAATGCGCATCAGCGGCGACGCATTCTGCCACCACGGCAGCGGTCCCGCCAGGCCTGCAGCTGCTGCTGTACTCGTCGCTGTTGCATCTGCACCCGTGCTGGCTGTTGCGCCCGTGACAATGTCGTCATGCAGCAGGTACGCCGGCGGCAGTGTCAAGAGTGTCGGCTGACGCTCGCGGCCAATGAGCACACCAGGCATCGCAGTCGGTGCGGCGACTGTCTGCATGGCAATGGCGTTGCTGCAGCCATTGACGTCAAGCAGCAGCACGCAACGGCCCTCACGCAGCGCCTCCAGCTCAAGGCGTACGTGCGTCACACGCAACGCAGACATTGTCGTCGTGCTGCTGTCGCTATCGTTGCTGCTGCTGCTGGCAGGCAGTGTCACTAGCTTTGCGCGTATGCGCAGCGGCACTGCCACTGCCGCTGCACCACTGCCGCCGCTGCCACTCGCTGCTGCTGCTGCTGTTGCTGTCATCGCCGACTCCTCTACGCCACCGCCAGCGGTGACGATCGTCGCTGCAGTGGCAGCCGTGCTGCTACTGCTGCTGCTCTTGTTGTTGCTGCTCTCGTTGCCGCCACTGTCGTCGTCCTTGTCGTCACCCGTCAGACGAATGCCGTTGAGCTGATAGGTGAGGTGTAGGCCTGCGGCCGCCGCACGTGCGCCACCGAGGGCGACGGCGTTGGCATTGTCGAGCAGCACCGTCACGCGCTCGTCCACGTGCAGCCGCGTAGGCAGCGCGAGCTCGTCACGCACCACGACCCCGCGCAACGTACACAGACGATAGCGCAGGCGTACACCCGGCGGCAACCGCAGCACAAAGCTTGGCACCGCCGCACTACCGCTGCGCAGCCCTTCCGTGTCGAGTGCGACGGCGTGACCACCGCCGCTGCTGCCGCTGCCGCTGCTCTTGTTCTTGTCTGCTGCCGTCACAACGCTTGCCATGGGCGCCATGCTCACACCGCGTTGTCGACGCGCCAGCCCCGTCGCGGCCGTGGCCTCGGCGCGCGTATACCTGTCGCTGAAGAAGTACGCCGCACCACTGCGCTGTGCGTGCGACAGCAGCTCGCGTGTGACAATCACCTGATCCGTGTGCAACGCAACACAGCCCTCGGCGTCGAGCAGCGACGAGGGCGTCTGCAGCAGTTGTTGCAGCTCTGCCAGTGTGCGAACGACCGGCTGACGACACACCAACACCACACGCGCACGCAAACGAGCTGCCGCCGCCGCGGCAGCAGTAGCGGCTGCCGTCGTTGTCGTCGGGCTAGCCAGCACGTCTGCGACAGCTACGTTACTGTCATTGTCGCTGTTGTTGTCCTCATTGTACGTGTTGGCAGCGTGCCAGTCGTCGCCGCTGTCACTGTCGCTGTTGCTGCTGCTGCTGCTGCTGCTGTCGTCATCATCGTCCTTTGCGTCTGCACGACCACCGTCGTCCTCTGCGGTGCGGCGCCGCTTGCTGGCGACGTCGCCTTGGCCGCCGGTGTTGCTACGACGACGGCTGTGGTGTTTGCTGTGACGATAGTGCAGCTCAATGTTGCGGTGCGCGCACCCGCCACGACGCACAAACGCGATCCACTCGAGTGGAAAGCGCTGCAGGGCTGCACCGTGCGGCAGGTAATAGTCAAGCTGAGCAAGTGTGAAGGCGGTGTTGGCGCGCTTGATGAGGAATTGCAGCAGCTCATAGTGTTTGATCAGCTGCGCAGGACTGAGTATCTCCTTCAGCTCACTCATCACGTCACATGCAACTACGTGTACACACACGGCCAAGCAAGCATGTCACGTACACACAACGAGCAGTGCACACGCACACGCACAAGCACAAGCACGTGCGAGTGTGTGCGTGTGTACAGTACAACACGTCTGCGTAGCTGTATGTATGCGTGTATGTATGTATGTGTGTGTGTGTGTGACATATTACTGTACAAGTGGCATGAGGACGACCGTGACCGTCACGCGCACGTCGTGCTTTTGCTGCACGCTCACAACGCTCAGCTGCTGGCGTGCATTCACCTGCAACGTCAGCTGCTCGACGCCGTCGAAAAGCGCACTTGCGACCGGTGGCAAGCCCACAACATTGCCGCCACCACCGCCATCCAGTCGCGCGCGCGTCGCCGACGTCGCGGCATTGCCCGCAAAGCCAAAGAACGCATCGACACCAGCGGCAAGGATGCTGACCGCTGTGCTGCGCGTGACACGGTTTGCTGGCAATGCCGACAAGCGTGCACCACACGCCGCCGCCAAGTGCGACGTGGACACGCACGTGTGTCCGGCGCATACGCCCACAGCAACAGCCGCCGCCGCTGCCGTCGCCATTGTCGTCGTCGTAGCAGCCACATCGTCGCGTGCGGTGACAAGACCTGTCGCAACGTCGCCATCATTGCCCTCATTGTTGGCATTGCTGTTGTCAGCTGACATGCTGAGCACCGCGTCGCAGTGTCGTTGCAGCAACACATCCATGCTGCCATACGGGCCACCCTCGCCACGCACATGCACACCGACCGCGGGCGCCAGTGTGAGCATGGTGCGTGTGCACTGCGCGGCAACCACGTCGGCAATAACATCGCGCAGCGCCTCACCGTGCAGCGTTGCCTGTGCGCAAAGCGGCACTTCATCAAAGTGCAGGTCGAGTACAGTCCGCATGGCTGGGCGCGTCAGCAACGTCGAGCGCAACGTGCGACGCGACTGCGCACCCAACACTGGACTGCTGCCATTGTTGCTACCACCACAACCACCACCAGCAGCAGTAGCAAGAGCAGTCACGAAGCCATCGCCGTCCACGCGTGACAGTGCCGCGCGCGCGCCGCCGTGGCTTGCATTGTGGTGGTTGTGGTTGCTGTTCGTGCTGCCAGCAGCAGCACCGGCCGAAGCAGTGCCGACGACGGCCATGTCGGCGACATCGACGAGTAGCTTCGCGTGGTCGGTGCTGTACGCAAGCGCAACGGACGCAGTCGGCGTCACAAGCGCCTCGGCACCAAGCAGCAGCAGCGCGTCAATCAGGTTTGCCACATGCACAGCAAAGCGTGGCTCGCCAGTGACGGCGTAGTCTGCAAACACATTGCGCGGCAGCACCGCAGTCGCCGTACACACCAAGTCGCTGCCATCGACGTGCAAGACAACGGCACTCGAAGCAAACGTCACCGTCGCCCAGCAGTCACGGTGGACGTGTATAGAGCCAAGCGCCTTCAGCAGCAACGTCGGGTGTGCAACACGGCACTGTACCGACATGACCTCGTCGTCTTCGCACACGTACACGGGCTAGCAAATACATACGCACATGCAAGTGTGTAGGTGTGTGTGTGTGTGTGTGTGTGTGTGTGTGTGTGTGTGTGTGTGTGCAAGACAGCAGCAAGGCAAGTAGACGGCTATGCACACAAAGTGTTACCTGCATACATACACACGCAAACAAACTATGTACACACTGTGCGCATCTTTTCGTTGGCATGCATGCATACATACGCGCACATACACACGTGCGCTCAGCTACATACACACGTTAGTGTACCTGCATATTTGTGTGTGTGTGTGTGCGCGCGCGTGTACGAAAGTGTGTGTGTATGTGCGTGTGCGTGTGTGTATATATAGGAAAAAAACTCCGCATTGCCCATGTCTTCGTCACGCGCCCCTCTGTACTCGATTTCAGGCGCAAAAACAAACTACTCACACAGACACTCACACACACATACATACATTAGCATATACATGTGTACAGTAACAAACGTACTACAATGATTAAGGACATGCACAAGCGCACAACACACCTGTACATTCACTTCGGTCCACTTCGGCTCCAACGCACTGCGCAATCCTATCATCGCCACCACACGTACACACACACACACACATACACAACGCTCTTCGCCCGTCGATTGCGCGCATGCGGGTGCACTCCCCTCTACCTGCCGCGTGCAACGATAGTGAAAGACGCAACGTACACATTCGTGTATATATACATAAATATACACATATATATATGTATATACATATAGTAACGTGCACACATACACATACACACACACGCACAATTGCACTCGCAACCACAACCTGCACAAAACATACTGTGCACATGAGCTCCGCGGACATGTTTGCAACAACGCACGCGCACATACATATACAAACACATGCAAACAAGTACACACACACATACACACACACAATGATTGCGAGTAGCGCAAACGATGCAACACCAAGTGTGAGGAGTAAAGCCAACGCATATGTATTTACAAACTCGTATGCACATTGCATAGGCGTGCGATCGTGCAAAGGCACACAACAGTAACACAAATACTCAGGCACACACGCACACATGCTCGCAACTTCAGTAACCTCATGCGCCTTCACCTACACAAAAAAACATACACACCTGCACATACAAGTACACACATACACTCTCCCTCTCCCGCACACAAATACATAAATAGAACGAAGCATATACATGCAGCGACACATCCAAACATGCCCACACACACACACACACACATACATACGTACACATGTACGCACACTTGCAGAACAGCCCCTGTATACTATGCTGTGGCAACCAGCGTGCCATCTTTTCTCCCCTTTCCGGCGCATACACACACACACACACTACATTCACACAAGCACAAACACCTGCCTACCTAGCCTACCTACACACACACACACATACGCAGCGTCGCTTACGCCTCGGAGCCGTACATGCTCGATGAGCGACCCATGCCAACTTGCGACTGCGACGGCAGGTTGACTGGATTGTCCTCGGCGTCGCGCATGTCCTTCTCGTACGTGTGCATTTCACGTCGGCGGCGTTGTATGCACATGCAGCAGCCGCACGTGATGATGACAATGACGACGATTGCGTACACCACACACGCAATGACGAGACCAACCCACCAAGGCATCGGCTTGTTGCACTGATACGCGGGCCAGACACCGCTGCTGTCGGGCTTGATCACGTGACCGCACTGCACGTACATCGACGAGTTGTCCGGGTCGGGTGTGATCACGGTGCCATCGAGAAACGTCGGGAACTCGGTGTCCGAGGCGGTAAAGGAGTACGTGCCACACACCCACTGCACAAATGTCGTGTTTGCCAAAGTGTTGTTCCACGTGCCATCGCCGCGCATGTACACCTGACGCGCACCCCAGTAGTCAAGGCTCTCCCACAGCTGCGGCGTTTGGTTCGGCACAAAGTTTGAGAAGAAGGGCGCGACGGTCTGGACGGAACCCGTGGTGCCATTCAGCACGCCGCGAAAGAAGATTTGCTCGTTGCCGCGGTAGAGGCCCTGATTGAACGCCCACGTGCAGTCGAGCGTCATGCACGCCGCTTGCTGTGCATACGCGCCAAGCGGGACCATGTCAAAATTGTTCTGCACCACCAACTGCCTCACAGCCTCCTGCTTCTCCGCCGACGTCGGCATCGCCGCGTGCGAGACGCGGTCGAATGCGTGGCAGAAGCCCTTGTCAAGGAACAGCGGGTACCCCGTGATCGTCGTCGTTGACACATAGTTGATGTTGTACGCGTACGCCGGAGACAGCACATTTGCCATGCACACCACCGCCACAACCAGCACCACAGCCAGGCATCGTGGCAGTCGAGCCATGCGACGGCTGCTGACGGGCAGCGGCGATGCGTTGCGCAGTAGGGCTCCCATCATGCAGGTACAACAGATAGACTCGGTCACTTACGAACACGCGCGCGCAGTGGGACAGCGAGTGGCAAACACTTTGTGTGTGTTTGTGTGTTTGTGTGTGAGTTTGTGTGTAGCGACGTCGCTCTCGTGTATACACTTCTACGCACATGACAACACACAACGCAACAACGCGGCAAAGAAGGCATACAGTGGCAAGCATGGCAACGCACACATGACGGGCACATACGCAGCGCAAATGTGTCGCCTGTGTGTGTGTGTGTGTGTGTATGTGCTGGTGTGAGTAAACGTAGCAATTTATACTAGCCAACTCATCTTACTGTGTCGTGTTGCAGCAAACACATATACATACATGCACACACACATACAAAGAGACAACACACCAACCGACACAATGACATCGTCGCGCGCACAGCATTTGCACAAGTCGCCGCGCTGAGGCGAGCAGTGCGCAAGCGACACACCGCACACCGCCTTGTCATGCCTTTGTCAGCCCCGTCACCGTTACTGCAGCTGCAGTAGCGACAACAGCGCTGCTGTTGGCATGTGACAACACAGCCCACGAAGAGCTCACTGCATCGTCAGCCACGTCAAGCTCGTCGGCACTGTCGTGCGGCGACGCCGTCGCTGCTGCGGCTGCATCGTCGGCAGGCGCACTACCCACGCGCGCATGCAAAACAGCGGCACGGCGACGCAGCTGCTCGCGCGGCAGGGCGGCAAGCACCACACCCACACCGCAGACCGACGTGAGCAGCACCAGCACGTATACACACGCACGCGGCGAGGCCACACCGTCGCCGAGCAGCAGCGACGACACAGACAGCAACACCAGCGACACGACATTGGCGCCCGCCATGAGCAGTGTGCTCGGCACCGACTCCATCATCGGATACGTCAACTCCATCGCAAACTCGAAGCTGAGGGGCACGGCCGTGTTCTGAAAGGTACCGGCCAGCACATACACAGTCACCGCCGCAGCGTCCATCGTGCGCGACGACGCGGGCGCACGCCACAACACCATGAGCAACGCGAAGCAACACAACACCGACCCGCTCAGGCACACAATGAGCGGTGTCTTGAAGCGATGCCGACGGTCGACCCACCAGCCAACGACGTAGGCGGCGCACGTGCCGACAACCACATTCAGCGCGCCAGCGACGCCGGCAAGCTGGGCTGAGATGCCGAAGGGCTCGAAAATCTGCGCGAGCACCGAGGCAAATGTCCACACACTGCCCATGCTGATGCTGAAGGCGCAGAGCAAGAACACAAAGTCGCGACACCGCACCAGCGTGCCCATCGCCCGCAGCACATCCACTACCGCCTTCACATCCTCGTTACCTTGCACGCTGCGCCACACGCGACGCGGCAACGATGGCGGCTGCGACGTTGACGACGCGCTTGCGCGCATCGCAACGTCGTCGCCTTGACCGTCACGCTGCCGACACGTCAGCGCTGCTTCCGCGGCAGCACACGAGCAGACACCGCCGTGCGCGGCCATATCCTTGTTGTCACGCACACGACCGCCTACTTGCCCCTGTTGTTGCGGCGGATGGTCGTGTCCTTGCACCTGCTCCTGCTCCATGCACTGCTCGTGTGGTGACGTGGCTGTCGCATCCGCCGCTGGCTCGTGTTCGTCGAGCAATGCCGCACTGCCAAGCATGCGTCGCGCATCGGGCGCGCGAAACGCGACGACAACGCCAAGACAAACAACAACGCACATGCCAATCTGCAGCGCGAAAAGAAGCACAAACTCGTCGTGTGTGCCGACTTGTACGATGAGCGGGGGCACAAACAGCGCGACGGCGTTGCCAAGATTGTTCGACGTTGACGCAATGGCGGTCGCAAAGGCGCGCTGGTGCGGAGCAAAATAGTATGCGGCGAGCAGCGGCGGCGTCGACAGCACAAAGAGCTGCGCCAAGGCATTCAGAATTTGTGGCACCATCAGCGTCGCGTAGCGCGGATACTGCAGGCCGGGCGCAAACTTCAGCACCGAGCCAAGCGCGTTCAGTGTGCAGCCCACCAGCACACCAGTCCGCACACCCCATCGCTCAAAGGTCGTACACGTCAGCAATGCGCCAATGGCAAAAACAATCATGTACACCGACGACAACAGGTTCAGCTCGCTTGTTGACAGGCCGAAAAAGTCGCGAACAGCAGATGCAATAGACGCATACGTCACCCACTGAATGGCGTTACTGAAACTGAAAACGCAAAATAGCAGCAAGGCGAGCCACTCCGCCAACGACGCGCTCGACATCTTCAGCGCGGGCGCACCATCCATCGCGTCGACTACCTGCAAGGCTACAACAAAAAACAACAACAGCATCAGTAGAACATACGTCACACAAAGACATACAGCACAAAACACAAAACAATAAAGGTACACATAAACATACTCAGCTCATACAAACCGCACAAACACAAGCAAACGTTAGCACAAGCGCAGCTCCTCAGCCCTGGTAATAGGTTCGAAGGCAAGGTGATGTCAGTACATCGGTTCCGTGGAGAGATGCCACAGTCATCATTGGAGCGCGCGGCATACACCTGGTCGCTTTGCTGGCTGGACAAGTGCACAGGTCATGTACGTGCCTACTTCACCTGACGAGATTTGTAAGCAAGTGAGTGCGTGCGTGCTCAGACAATTCGAATGGATTGTATACGCAAAGTGTGTCATGTCACCACTGCAACAGTCGTGTTGACTTGTGCAGCTCGACAAGAGATTCCCTGCTTTGTGTGTCATCATGCACACGCAACAAACGCACAGCACACAAGCACACACACACACACCACCACCGAAACACCGAATACGCACATACGCAAGCAGTTTCGTTATTGTAGCACGTTAGCATGCGCTACAACGATCATAGCAGTTGCACATAGTGCGCGTCGCGGCAGATAGCTGATGCGTCAGATAGTGTAGATAATGTGGTCATTCACATTCGCGTAAGCTCAGACTCATTACATCAGATTTTGTTTGTTCATCCTGCGCAAGAGGGTGCTCTGCTGCCAAGACAAGGACGCTACACAGACTTACCAGTCACGTTCGTAGCACATACATTACCAGTGCAATGCGCCATATCGGCGCTCGGTTTGTGTGCGCATGTACACGCGCATGCGATGCTCACTTCGCAGTAGAATACACAACATCGGTGGACGTCTCACCACGCACAAAGCTGCATTGCCTTACATTACACAGTGCAACACACACGCGCACACAACGCACACACACACCAGCACATCACGCTGAGAGTAAAGATGTACACTTCAGTGAGGAAGCAAAAGGTGTAAAAGTCATCCGCTATAGATCAGACGAGTTGTTCGTCGTATACCAATCTCATCATGCATGTACTCTATGCCTCTCACGTGCGTAGGTGTGTGTGTGTTTGTCAAGTTAGCACAACATCGCTTCGACACGCGAAAACAAACGGTGCTACACAGGTGCACAAACACAAGCAAACGTTAGCACAAGCGCAGCTCCTCAGCCCTGGTAATAGGTTCGAAGGCAAGGTGATGTCAGTACATCGGTTCCGTGGAGAGATGCCACAGTCATCATTGGAGCGCGCGGCATACACCTGGTCGCTTTGCTGGCTGGACAAGTGCACAGGTCATGTACGTGCCTACTTCACCTGACGAGATTTGTAAGCAAGTGAGTGCGTGCGTGCTCAGACAATTCGAATGGATTGTATACGCAAAGTGTGTCATGTCACCACTGCAACAGTCGTGTTGACTTGTGCAGCTCGACAAGAGATTCCCTGCTTTGTGTGTCATCATGCACACGCAACAAACGCACAGCACACACACATACACCACGCAAATTTATTGTTACTAGTTGTACGTGTGCAGCATGTTTTGCCAAATACTTGCGTTATTTCGCTTTTTATGTATGTTGCATGTTGCATGTGTTGTTTGTGACGCGTTTCGTCGATCGCCTCATCAGTAGATGGTGTATGCGCGCGTGCCAGTGTAATGAGTTGCAAGCTGCTGGCCCGCGGTAGTTGGCTGTCGAAAGGCTACGTGGTCGCGTGGTATGCGTGCGCCGTAGCACACGCTTGCTCGCGCCGCGTCGAGCATGTGTGTTGCAATGCCACGTTGCCTGTAGCGCTTGTGCACATGCACAAACTCTACACCACAATACACATGGTTGCTTTGCGCTGTCGTCGTGTTGTTTGCAACGTCATCGTGACAGTGTGGCTGCCATGTGCGCGCGACGCAGATACCGACGATGCGGCATCGAGGTGTTGTGTCGCCCCGATTGCATTGCTCGCCGCATACTGACCCATGCTGTGTGGCGACGACAACAAGCACGAGCGAACATGACGGTGTGCATGTGTCCACAGCGCCCATGTCCGCCTGCGCTCGCCGCACGACTGCTAATAGGCGGTGATGCAGCGTGCGTGCGTAGCGCGAGTGTAGTTGTGCGTCAAAGAAGCGTGGGAGGTGTGCAATGTGCAATGTATCGCGTGTGTACGCGCTCGTGTGCTTGTCCGTTGCACACACTTCGCGCTGCGTAGCTTGCAGCGTCCCCTGCACCTGCGTTACACTACACAGCTGCACACGTGCGGCGTAGCGCTGCAACTGCGCAAGGATGCCGCTGCCTTCTTTGCGCGCATTGTGTGACACGGCGCTGCCCTTGCTGTCCGCGTCGTCGCGTGTGCGCTTGCGCAGCGCGCTTGTGCGTGTATTGTTGCCGTCATGTTCGTCGCACATGCTGCGTTCGCGCACGCGTGCTCACTTGTACTACTACGTAAGCAAACTCGCTCTGCATGTATGAACATAGTCGCACACATATACTTGCGCGCATGTGACGTCAGTCGCATCACATCATCGTGTCTGTCCGTGTGACGTGTCGTTGCACGACGTTGTTTATGTCTCTCTGCGTGTGTGTATGTATGTATGTATGTATACGTGTGTGTGTGTGTTGTGTTTGTATACGTCAATGCCTTACGTTATCATCGAGTAGCAGAATGAGTAGCGGTAGTCTTGTCATGTTTCTTTGACACAAGCACAGTTGCTAGCGCCGACGCCACGGGGCGCGGGAGTTGTCGTGACAGCCGTTGCTGTTGCTGTTGTTGTACATGCGCTTGTGCGCGTCATGATGCACGTATGGCGTCACCGTGTGGGGTGCACGGTAGGGTGTATGTGAGCGCTGTGCACAATTGCCGCGCCCCGCCGCGGTAAACGACGATGACGACGGTGATGTTGCTGCTGTACGCGTCGAGCGTGTCGGGCTGCCTACGCGACGAGCACCAAGACGTCGCGGTGTGCGCAGGCGGCCGTCACGGCAAGCGTCCGGCACACGCCGAAACTGCGCACCACGACACGGCAGTATGAACAGCGCAGGCGGCGGCGGCTGTCGTTGCTGTTGCGTTTGCTGCGACAGCGTGGCTGATGGCACTGTCAGTGCGTCGTTTACGTCAACGTCGGCGTTGCTTGCGGGGTGGGCGACGACCCTACCGTCAGTGCGGCGGCTGCTGTTGCCGCGGACCATGTCAGCACAATGCGCTTCATCTTGTTCGTCACCTACATTGGTGGCTGCAGCTGCGGCTGCGACGACGCTGCTCATCGTTGTCGTCGTCGTTGCGTCCGTTACGGTCGTCAGTGCGCATGCGCGCACGTTGCACGGAGCATGATGCGTCGATGTTGTGTGCACACAATCGTCGTCGTGCTGTACGCAGGGCAGCTGCCGAGGCAGCGCCGTGGACAGCACCACCGCAGCTGCAACGTGCTTCAGTCTCGCTGTTGTTGTTGTTGTTGTCACGGTGTGCAGAGTGGGCGGCATTGGCGATGCATGCTGCAGCGGCACCTGTGCCCGCGACGTCAGGTTGTACGTCTGACCTGTCACGTCACTGACACCGCCTTGTGTTCTGCACGCCTTCTTGTTGTTGTTGTTGTTGCCGCGGTACCGCATGTCGTTGCTCTTGTTGCCGTCTATGCCAGCAGCATTGTGCGTCGCCTTGCCTCGTCGCGCGATGGCAAGCGCTGCGCACCGGTGTTGCGATTGCGGCGACAAGCACAGCACGTACACAGCCGCGGTGCGTGCAACACGCACACACAACGCCGCACGCATTGGCTGTCGTACACGACGCACACGTGTGTGTGTGTGTGTGTGTGTGTGCTTTTTGCATACACACATACGCCTGCGGCAACAACATGCGCAAGCACAACAAGCACAGCTCGCAAAACAACGCACACACACAACACAGACACAGTGACACACATGTACTGCAAATTTGTACATACACACATGCGTATGTTTGTGTGTACGTGTGTGTGTGTGCGTGCGTGTGTGTGTCTAGGGTAGACGTGGTGCATCGTAGCACGCAAACGACGGCGGCGACGGCGGCGGCGGCGTCGATGGCGATGGCGTACTCTGCGTTGTGCGTGCACGCCGTGTTGGCTGCCGTGCCAGCTGAGGAGCATACAGCACATGCAGCTCCTTGACGAGTCGCGCCACATCGCTGTCACGTGACAGGTGACTGCGCGGGGGCGTGGGCGGCTCCTCACCACACACGCAACACAGCCGCTGTGCACGCGGCGCGTGTGTCACCGTCGGCGGTGTGGGTGCGCACTGCGGGCACAACACCGCGTCACAGCACGTCATTGTCAGTGTCAGCTGTGGCAGATGGGCGCAGTGGGCGCACACAAACGGCGCCACCGCCGCGCACAACGCCGCCTGCGCGGCGCTGCGCACACGCACACTGCTGCCACGCGCCACGTAGCTCGTCGCGTCGTCGTCGTCGTCGCTGTTGCTGTTGCTGTTGTTGTTATTGTTCTGGTCGTCATTTCTGCTGCTGTTGCCACTGCTGTGCTGCAGTAGTATGCGTGTGCAGCCGTACTGGTCGAGCAGCGCATTGATCGCCTGCACATCGTCATGTGACACACAGGCGCGAACGACTGCGTAGGTCGTGTCGACGCGCAGCGCACGTGACGCAGACGTGTGCGCAGGTGACAACACGCGCCCAGACGCGACCACGCCAGTAGGCGCAATGGCTGCGCCCGGCCTCGTTGCCACGGCGGCCGTTGTTGTCGTTGCACTGTCGTTGCTTGACGCGTGCTCATTGTCATCGTTGTTTGCTGCTGCTGCTGTCGTTGTTGTTGTTGTTGTAGTTGTAGGCAAGGTGACGCTGTCCTTGTCACGCTGCACTGCGCGTGTGCGGCGAACACGTGCACGCCACGGCGACGCCGACACGGCAAGCGGCTCGAGGGCAGCCACGTGCGTAAAGAGAAAGAGCGAATGTTGCGCGAGGAGGTCGGTGTGCACGTCAAACACGTGTGTGTGCAGCTGTGCGGGTGACATCGTGTACAGCGTCATCGCCGGCAGCACTGCGGCGTCCGCGTCGTCGTCGTCGTCGCCGTCTTGCGTGTGCGTGTTGACGCGCCGCGCAACCTTGTTAGTGTTGTCGTCGTCGTCGTCGACACCGACATCTGCTGCGGCTGCACCGTCATCGCCGCCGCGCTCCGTTGCGCTGTCGTCACGCAAAGACGTGTGCGGGCGACACGCGTCGTACGCGTCGTGCCGCCATCGCACCAAATGTAGGCCGTGTGTGCGCGCCGCCGTCACCGCGGCCGTCACACCACCACCACACGCATCCTCGTACTCGTCGAGGCATAGCTGCAGCAAACGAGCGCCCGTCAACAACAGCGGCGGCATCGACTCCTTCGTCGTCTCTGTGCCATTGCGTGCCGCTGATGATGACATTGCCGCTGCTGCTGCTGCTCGGCGTCGCTTGCGTGTGCGTGCGAGCGTCACGGCGGCGGTGGCGGCGGCATCGTCGCGTGTGGCACGTCGCAGACGCCGCAGTGACAACGTCAGCACGGGTGACGGCAGCGGTGATGACGGCAGCAACAACATAAACTGCATCACTCACACGCACACGCACACACACACGTGTGCCGGTGATGACAACACTGCACTACATTGACACGCAAAACAAGCGACACACCTGTTACACAACCGACTCGTACAAAACACACACACACACGTGTTTGTGCATGCAGGCACACACTCACACCGCACTTGCATCTGTCAGCACGCACATGGGCAAACGTGTTAGCAGTCTGTCCTTACCTACTCGTACACACACACACATACACACAGCCTCACCACTGTAACCTTTCTTTGCGCTGTGTCAGCAGTCGCTGCACCGCCGCACTGCCAACAACGACTGCCTTGCTTGTGGCCGACGACGACGACACGGAGGGCAGCAGCACACGCTCGCGGCGCACGACGGGCGCGTGTGTGACGCGCGCAACCGCCTCCGGCACCGCCATGACAACGTCCTTGTCGTCACCGTCGTCACGTGCCGCCGTGTCGGCCGTTGCCGTTGCCGTCGCCGTCGTGTTGTCGTCGTTGCGATGTGGCGACGTCGTGCGTTGTCGCTTGCGCCGTCCTGTCGCGTCATCGCCGTCGTCGCCGTCGCCATCGCGCACCTCGTCGTGTGACTGCTCTTCGCGTGCCGCGTCGGCTGAGGTGGGGCGTGTCGCGCCGTTGCACAACGCGTCGTCGCGAGGCAGTGGCTGACCATCGACGAGCGTCAGGTGCGCAAACATGCGTCGCAGCACGCACTGCAGCGAGCGTGGCACACTGGTGCGCTGTGCTGTCGTCGCATCACTGCGTTTGTGCACATCGTCGTCACTCGTGTTGTTGTTGTTGTTGTGCTGCACTGTCGTGTCTGCCGCGCTGCGCTGCGCCGCATCCGCAGCCGCCGCGTCACGGCACGCATACTCCTCCACAAAGGGGCAGCCCGTCACGTTGAGCTGACAGAGGAAACGACACCGCCGCAGCGTAGACACCGTCTGCAGCGCCGTATGACTGACGTCGAGTATCTTGAGTGAGCGGACAACAACACCACGCGGGCAGAGCGAGCGCAGCGGGTTGTGTGCCAGTCGCAGTTCCGTGACAAGGGGCAAGAACCAGTGCGCGGGCAGTGTGCGCAGCTGACACGCGCTCAGTGACAGCTTCTTCAGACGTGGCAGGGACGCAAACACGGTGAGTGGGTGCAGTGGCGCTTGCTGCTGTTGTTGCTGTTGCTGTTGTTGTTGCTGCGTGTCCTGCGGCGATGACGACGAGGGTGGCGGCGTGGCGCTCTTGTTGCCGCTGCCACGACGCTTGCCGGCGTCCTTGTCGTCGTCGTCTACCTTGTCGTCATCTGCATCCTCGTCCTTGTACAGCGCGCATAGCTGCGCATTGCGTGACAGCACCACCGTCTCGCACACGGCGAGCGAGGCGAGTTGCGCATAGTTGCTGCGCGCCGTCGCGAGTGCGTCGCCGCCGTCGACGGCGGCGACTGCCGCGGCCGTCGTGTGGCTACGCGACGCCTTCGTGTTGCCACTGCTGTGCTGCATCGCCGTCGCGTTTGCCGGCGCGGCGAGCTGCAGGGCATTGTCACTCACAATGAGTGTTCGCAGCGTCGCCGCGCTGCCCTCGAGGCCGGCAAGGGAGCGCAAGTTGCAGTGCGTCGCCACGAGCACGACGAGGCGTGCACTGCGCAGGCTGGCGAGTGTGTGCAGCTGCGCGTTGTGTGACAGCGTCACATTGCTCAAGTGCGGCAGTGCACACAGCGGCGCCACATCGGTGAGGTCGTTGCTTGACAGGTCCAGCTTGCGCAGCTGCGGCAGCAGACTCGACAAGTGCGACGGCAGCCGCGTCAGTGCACGCGCAGACAACCGCAGCTGTCGCGCCCGCTCCACGTCCACGTCGAGTGATATGAGCTCGACAAAGCGCTGCACACTCATCGCTGCCATGGCAGCCGCCGAGGACGAGGGCGACGGCGGCGGTTGTGGTGCTGACCGTGACGACAAGGACGCCGATGCTGGCGTGGCAGTCGCAGCAGCAGTACGGCGACTCGGTTGCGCGCGTGCGTCGCGCTGTGCTGTGCGACTGCGCTTCATGTCTCTGCTGCACGTCTACACGCACACAAGCAGGCAAGCAAACATGTATGCACATACACACATACATGCACACACATATACATACACACACGTGCACATCGTGTTTTGCTGCCTACACACACACACACGCGCGTACGATACAGTACGGTGCGACTACAACACGAGCGAGCGACCATCATAGACGAGCGGTGGTGGTGGCGCGTCAGGCTTGCTGTAGTGCTCGTACACTGCCATGCCACTGACGAGGACGGCAGCAAACACGTACATGTGCGCACGCATCATCACGTCATACATAATCTGTGACGTGCGCAGATACTTCTCATTCGGGTCGCGCGAGGCGAGGTAGCGCGTGGCGCGGTAGCAAAACGCGCTCAGGCGGCCATCGCGCATGTGCAGCGCGCGCGTACGCAACAACGACATTGCCCTGTTGTACACTTGTGTGTGTGTGTGTGTGTGTGTGTGTGTGTGTGTGTGTGTGTGTGTGTGTGTGTGTGTGTGTGTGTGTGTGTGTGTGTTTGTATGCGTAGCAAGGCAGCTGGCAGATACAAGCAAGTGTATGCAATGCAGGCAACGGCCATAGCAGCAGCAGCACCCGTGTACACGTGCAGTTGCATGTGCACTTCTTGTGCGTGTCACAGACGACAGTATAGCAGCAGCAGCAGCAACAGTGCTTGTGTATGATGTGAGTGTGTATGATAATGTTAGTATAGTGTACAGCTACAGTGTTGTATGTATAGGTATGTAGGTATGCGTATGTTTGCACTTGTACGCGCGCATGTATGCGTCGCGCCACACCTCGTGCAACACATCGCATGCACGTGTATGTGTATATGTGTGTGCATATGCGTATGCACAGTGTATTGTGCGTGTACGCGTGTGTGTGTATGTAGACATACGCACACGCATGCACACTTGTCGATGCTGCTCAGTACACAAGATGCACATCGGCCGCCGCATCACGACGGCTGCACGCCGTTGGTGACAGCGGACGCGCCACGTCATTGCCCGTCAGCACAATGCGTCGTGTCAGCACCACCGTCGTCGCGCCGTCGCGGCACGCGCGCATAGCTTTGTTGCGATACTCATACAACCGCGACAGTGCCGCGGCAGTGAGGCCGCAGCGCGACACGTCAAGCGTGTGCAGTGTGTGGCGTGTGGCGTGTGACGCCAGCAGACTGCGCAGCAGCTCGGCAAGGCCCTCGTCACCGACGGCAGGGTTGTCGCCTAGGCAGAGTATACGCAGCCGCGGGAAGAGTGCACGTCGCGATCGCGTGGCGGCGGCTGCAATGGCGCTGGCGGCGTCGGCAAAGGGCAACGACGACGACGGCGACGAGGCGGCGCGCGGCCGCCGTGTCACGTCGCGCGCCATGGCGCCCGCAACGTATACGTCGTCGCCGCAGCGGCTGCGTCGTGTCGTGGCGGCCGCGTCGAACGCAAAGAGCAGGGCAGCGAGCACAGCAACATCGTCGTCATCGAGCGACATACTGTCAAGGTAAAGCGCACGCAGTGCAGGCAGCGGCGAGAAGGACGGCGGCGACGAGAACGACGCTGCCGCGCTTTGTGCGCGTGACAGTGTCGCAAAGAGCGCCACCACACCGCCGTCGCCGAGGTAGTTGCCGGTCAGTCGCAGCACCGTCACGTAGCGCAGCTCGCGCAGTGCGCGCGACGCGAGCAGGCGCCCCACCGCACTCGGCGCCGTCGACGCGTCGAGGTAGGTGTAGCTCAGGTCGAGTTCGACACGCCCGCGCAGCGACGACACACTGCCATCATCACTACCACCGTCGTCATCATTGTCGTCGTCGTCGTCGCTGTGCACAGTGTGCTGCCGTTGTAGCGCACTACGTAGATTGCACAGCCGCACGCAGCTGCGACGATCGCGCGTGACGCGGCCGCTGCGCACTTGCGCCACCCACCACGCCCAGCTCACTGCTCGCGGCGTGTCAGCACCACCACGACTACCGTCGTCATCCTCCGCGTCATCGTACACGACGCGTATCGTAGCAGCAGCAGCAGCGCTGCGACGCGGCAACGGAGTGTGTGGCTGCCGTGGCTGCTGCGGCAGTGTGTCGCGCCACTGCACCGATGGCGAGCGCACCGGTGACAGCGTATTGAGACGGGGCGCCGCACTGCCGTTGCTGCCCACCTCGTCGCCATCGCTACGCCGACGACAGTGACGCGACCGCGACGACGGCGACGCACGCGCGCGTCGCTGCGGCAGCAGCGCGTCACGTGCATCGTATACATCAGCAGCAGCAGCATAGCTGCTATTGTTGTTGTTGCTGTAGAGGAGCGAACAGACGTCGCTGTTCTGTCGCGGGCTGCCGCGACACGACGCGCCACGGTCAATGTCAATGGTGACGTCACAGCTGCGGTAGCTGCTGCTGTTGCTGAGGTTGCTGCTGCTGCTGTCGTCTGTCATCGCAGCCCCGGCGTCGCGGCCGCTGTACTCGTACACTCGCGTCGGCGCCACGCAGTGTCGTCGCCGTCGCGGCGGCTGTGTCGGTTGTGTGCGATAGCTGTAGCAACGTCGTATACGTGTCGCCGTACGTGGCGAGGGCAGTGGCGGTTGCGTCATGCTCTGCTGTTGCTGCTCCTGCTGCAGCTGCGATGGCTGTAGCACTGGCACAACCGTCCTCGTCGTTGCGGACACATTGTTGTTGTTGTACGCCGTCGTGCTCGCATTGGCCGCCATCGTCGCCGTGGTGGGCGCTGCAGCAGTTGCCGCGAGTGCGCGTTGCACCATTGTCGTGCTCACGTCGCTCGTCGGGGCCGGCAACAGCAGCATCGGCTGCTGCTGTTGTGCAAGCGGTGCCGTCAGCGTCCGTGTGCCCGACTGCTGCATCTGCTGTATGACTTGTTGTTGCTGCTGCTCTTGCTGCTGCGCAATGGCGGCGAGCACGGCAGGGTCAATGTCCTTGCACAAACACGTATGCGTACAGCAGCCGTTGCACTGGCAGTGGCGGTGGTGGCGGTGGTGGTGGTGGTGACAGCGGTGACAGTATGTGCAGTAGTGCGAGTGTTGACAGTGTCGACGAGGCGCGTGTGTGACGGCGACGAGGTGTGTGTGTGGTCGCCGTGACCCGTGTACAGGACAGCACGTTGTGCAGGTGCCGTATGGCGCCGTGCTTGTTATGCACTGCTGCTGTTGTGATCGACAGTGCGGCAAACCGATGACGGTGCCATCGTCGTTGATGCGCCGCCACCCGCGCAGCTTGCTGTCCACGCAGCCCATGGCACAGCGCACCGTGTGTATATATGTGTGTGTGTATGTGTGTGTATATATGTGTGTGTATGTGTGTATACGTGTCTGTAGAGTGCAACAACAACAGCATGACAGTGCAGATGCACATGCAGATAGGCAGACACAATCGTGTGTGTTGTGTGTGTACGCATGACCGGTTGTGATGCAACTCTGACTAATGTACATGACATGCTCGTGAGTGTGCGTGTGTGTTACGTGTACGGCGGCGCAACAACGTGCGGGCGCAGAAAGACGTCGCTGTCGCCGTCACACGCGTAGCGTATGCAGAGCAGCGGATGCGACAGCAGGTGCACACGCGCACTCGCCATCGCCTCACCCGCACCACCCGCGCACATCGCCGCCTTCTTCGACGTCACAGCAGCAGCCGCCACGGTGTCACCGTTGTTGCCGCTGTTGCTGTTGTTGTTTTGCGTGTCCTCGTCGTACATGTCGAGCGCTTTGCAGCACGCCAGTGATGTTGTGCACGTGCGTGCATGTACACCACCACCACCCTCCGCATCGATGCGCTTGCCGCCGCCGTCGTCGTTGTTGTTGTTGCCGCTCTTGTGCGCCACATCGCCGCCTACCTCGTGCGAACGCTGCCACTGCGCACACGCCTCGCACAAGTCATACTCGTAGCACACCGCACACTTCCAGCGCACCCCGACAACGACGCGGCCACAGCGCGCGCAGTGCACACCGGCGTGCACGGCCCCGGCGGCCGTGATGAGTGCACCGCAGAAGCGTGGCAGTGGGAGCACATTGCTCGGCCCCCACAGCAGCGGCAGCGACGGCCGCGTCGTGGCGGGCGCGAGACGCAGCAGAATGTGATGCGGCGCGTGCGTCGCCGTCGCCGCGCTCGCGTGCGTGCCCTTCTTGTCCTTGTCCTCGGCGGCCTCGCTTGTGCACCACACGCAGTGCTCACACAACACACCCTCGGCTTGCGTGCACTGCAAGCAGCGGTAGTACGGCGTCGTGCACACGTGCAGCGCGGCGCCGCAGACGACACACGTCACCATGTGCCGCCAGCCACACACGCGATGTTGCAGCGTGCGCGCGTCAAAGCGTGTGAGCAGCGGCGCCGATGGCGACACCACGCGCACCGCCACCACCGCATCGCGCACGCGGTACGCGAGCGTGTGGACATCGTCGCGCAACGCGGCATAGTCACCGCACGTCAGCCAGCCGCGCAGGGCAACGTGCGAGGTCTCGCGCGAGTGCACGGCCTTGCGGGGCAGCTGTGCGTATGGGTTGACGAGAACAAAGCGGCGGCAGACGCGCGCGGTGAAGCACAGGGGCGCGCCGCTGTGTGCGACACACGCGGCGACGCGCCGCGACAGCGCCACACGTTGCGCCGCCGGCAGCGTGTGCCACCGCCCATCCTCGTCACCGAGCCCGCGCAACAGCGCCTCGACGTTTGCGTCGCCGCGGCCGTCGCCAGCGGCAGCCGTTCTTGCCATCACACCGCCCTTGCCATCGTCATCGTCGCCATGGCGATCTTGTTGCAGCAGCGGTGGTGGTGGCAGTGCGAGGCACGCCGCTACGCGACCGCCATCGCCGTCGCCACTGCGACCGCTGTTTGCGTCGTCCTCGCCATCGTCGTCGCCACGCGCGGTGTAGATGTGTGCAATGCGTGGTGGCAGCATCACCGTAGGCGCATCGCAGGTGACAGTCGACACAGTCGCTGCAGCTGCAGCCGCAGCCGTCATCGTCACGGTCAGCTCGTCCACGCGCTCTTGTCGTTGTGCGGGCTGCAGCACGGCAATGTGCGGCAGTGCATCGACGCCAAACTGCGCGGCAAACTCGCTCGCCATGCCGTCCTCGCCAGCCCACAACGACAGCAAGTGCACCTCGGCACTGCGCCACCCACCGCAGTCGCGGACAAGCGTGTCGTACGCCGCACGCGCCGCACGCACGTCGCGGTCGACGTTGACGAGCAGCAACGTTGCGCGCTTATGCAGCGGTGGGCAGAGCAGGAGGCGACCGCGTGTTGTGCCGCTCTTCGTGCTACTGCCATCCTTGTTGTTGTGTGTGCGTCGCGGCGGCACATGCGCAACGTACCGCTGCACAAGGCGCAGCCACGGGTCAGCGTCAAGGAGCGCGGCAAGGCGATTGCGCCACACACCAGCCGCTGTCGACGTTGCTGCTGCAGCTGCTGTGCTTGTGCTGCCCTTGTGCGGTTGCAGTGCCGACGCGAGCGTGTGTGTCGTGAAAATGTGTTGCTGCAGCCACCGCATGCACGGTGCGTGTGTGTACGACCATGCCACGAGCACCGTCGGCGCCGATGCGGCTGCGCAGGCCACATCGACGCGCTCGTCCTTCAGCACAGCATAGTACGCCGTGAAGGGCGCGAAGCGCGGACGACGACGCTGCTGCGGCTGCGGCTGCTCGCACGCCGTGCCGTCCGCGTCGTCGAGCAGCTGCTGCATGTACGCAGCATCGCCGTCGTCATCGTCGCTGCCGACAGCATCCGTGTGCGGCTCGCGTTGCAGCAGCCGCGACAAGCGCTGACGCAGCGCGCTGCGACGTCGGCCAATGTGGTGCAGCATACCGCACCGCATCGCCTGCTGCGCGAGCTGCCAGCGATGTACGCTGCGCGCGTGTGCGCACGTCGGGTCAAGTGACGCGAGCAGCACATGCGGCACCACGTCGCCGGCGACGCAGCCGGTGGCGACGGCGCTGGCGACGTCGCTGACGTGGTGCAAACGTATGCGGCGCAGCATCGTCACCAGCGCGGGCAGCCGCGACGGTCCGACGTGGCCGTACACGAGCAGCGTGCGCAAGTGCTCGGCTGGCATGCCGCGCGATGCACGTGTGTCGTCGCGCTCGATGAGGCCGAGTGTGTCGCGGCGAAAGAGCGGGTGCGTGATGAGGCGCAGAATGTACAGCACGGCCTCGTCGCGCTCATACTCGGCCAGCTCCGCCCACGTCAGCGACGACGACGACGTGGCCGCTGACGTGGTGTCACTCTGCATCGTGTGCGTGTGCGAGCAACCAACTGTACCGTCGTCGTCTACAAGCAACGCGTCGCACGCAATGTCAAGTGTGTGTGTGCATGCACTTGTTGCACAGCAGCAACGACGGCAAGCGCCACACATACACAACGACAATGTGTGTGCGTGTGTGTGTGCAATATGTTGAGCATGCTCGTACGCAAATTGCGCTTGTGTGTGTGTAGCAAACAATATATATGTATATCGTCTAGTTTAGCTTGATGTAATAATACGCACGCGTGCCGAGGCCCTCCATGGTCTGCAGCTGCAAGTCGCCGCCAAAGGCACGCGCGTACACGCGTGACATGGGCAGGCCGTAGCCGTAGCCCGCAAGCGCAGGCGAGATGACGTGCTGCGTGCCGTCGCTGTCCTGCTCCACCTGCTGCCCATGGCTGTCAAGCATCGCATGACCAGCATCGCTGCCACCACCACCACTATTACTGCTATCGCTGCTGCGCTGCAGTGCGGGCTTGTTGACCGTTGTGTACGAGTATGCCATGGCCATGTTCAGCTGCTCGAGCGTCATGCCGCCGCCCTGGTCAGTGATGCACACGCACGCGTGCTGCGTGTCCTCTTGCACGTGGATGAGCACGCGGATGGGCGGCATGTCGTCGCACGTGACGATGCCCATCTCGTTGCGCTTCATGTGCGCCTCGATCGTCGCCCTGTACGCGTTCTTCAGCAGCTCGACAACCACGTAGTGTATCGTGTTGCGCATGAGCGGAAAGCGCAGCTTCTTCGCGTCGCTCGCGATGACGACCTTGGTGTCGGGGCAGTCGCCGTACACGCTGCAGCACAAGTGCGACGCGTCGTCAATGGCCAGGCGCACGACACGCTCAAGGTTGACTTGCAAGTCGACGAGGCCGACCGTCTTGGGCTGCACCGACGACGCGCCCTCATTGCCGCTGCTCGTGCTGCACTTGGTGCACGTGTACTCGTCGTCGTACACGCACTGCAGCATGCGCGAGAGGTAGTTGAAGGTGATGTGGCAGTTGTTGCAAAAGTTCATTGGCTCTTGTATCGCCAGCATCTCGTCCGACGGCAAGCCGCCGCAGCCATCGCCGCCGCGGCGACGACTGCCCTGCGCACCCGCACTGTCGCCGTTGCCAACATCAGCAGCGTCGTCATCCTCGTCAAGCTTCAGCTGCGCCCACTGCGGGTGCCGCTTCATCGCGCGCAGTGCGCTCTTGTGTCGCGACAAGTGCTCCTTCAGCTCGAGGATGCCCTGCGCCATCGTCATGACAACGTCGCGCGATGTGTGCGCCTGCTCAATCGCCTCGAGCACCTCGACAAAGGCCCGTATCTGCGGCGGCTCGACCGGGATGGCGCAGTCGACGAGGCGCTTGAACGACTGCAGCAACAGCTCGCGCACGGCCAAGATGGACGGCATCGCGTGCAGGCCCACCGGCAGCGTGTCGAGTGCGACGATGAAGTGACTGAGGATGACGGGCAGCTGGCGATGGCAGTAGACGGGTGCGCTGATGCCTGGGTCGTTGAAGATGAGCAGCGACTTGCGCACATCAAAGTCGGTCAGCCTGTTGGACGCATAGAGCGCGACGAGCGCGTTCGTCGCCTTGTTCGCCTCGAGCGTCTGCAGCTTCGTCTGCAGCTGTGCGACTTGTGCGCGCAGCGACGCCAGCTGTGCCTCGACGCTCTGCCCGCTACTGCTGCTACTATGCGTGTGCAAGCATCGCCGCTGTTGTTGTGCGTGTTGCGCACCGCACCGCGTCACAGCGTCTGCCCTCGCTACCGCTGCCACACACCACACCACTCGCGCACACACGCGTCGCATGACTACAACACAAGGACAGCGGGCAGAAGCATGCGCGTGCACACAAATACACACACACAAACGCAATGTGACGTGTTGCGAGTGCACTGTACATCGCACGCTATACATCATCGTTGTTATCGTCAGACACGGCGCGTGCACGCGGTTGTCAGCGTTGCGCTTGCGCGTAGCGGCGTGCCTCGTCGAGTGCGGCGCTCTTGCACGCCTGCGCGCGTGCGCCGCCGCCGTCGTCGTCGCGGTAGACAAACACCGCCTCGCGGTCGAGCCGCCGCACGGCCGCCTCGAGGCGTGTGACGTCGCGCTCGAGCGCGCCGCGCCGCTGCTGCGCACTCGCCGTCGCCGCCGTCGCGTGCAGCGGCAGGCGCTGCAGCGCGCTCATCGCCTGTGTCAGGCGTGCGCGCAAGTCGGCGAGCAAGGCGGCGTGCTCGCGCGCGTCGAGTTTGTACACGTACTGCGCGTACGCGCTCGCCTGCTGCTGCGTTGCGTGCGCCTGCACCGCCTGCACGGCATGCGCCTCGCGCGCCAGCTCGCGCTTGACGCGGTGCAGGTACGCCGGCACGGCGCCAAAGTCGTCGCGCTGCGTCGCCGGCACCGGCTGCTCCTTGCGCCGCTTCGGCACCATCTGCGTCACGGCCACGACATTGTCACGCACAAAGTCGACTGATGACGGCGGCGGCGCCGTCGACGCGTCGTTGCCTGCCACCGCACCGCCAGCGCCGCCGTTGTTCGCGTTGTTGTCGTTGCGCGCGCCTGTCGTGTCGCCGCCATTGCGCACGAGGGGCGGGTTGTGCTGTGCGTGCGTGCACTCGCGACACGGCTGCGCGGGTACGCGGTAGCGCGTGCCGCCGCCCTTGCGCAGGAAGTTGGCCGGGTCGACGCTGTCGCCGACGGGGGCGCCCATGACGGCGTCGCGCTGCTTGTAGAAGCGTGTGTGCGTGCCGTCGTACTCCTTGCCACGCTCGTAGAAGGTCGACCACGTCGGCTTCGCTGGCTCGCGCATGTGCTTCGCATAGGCGCCCGTGTACGGCGGCGCCATGGCACCAGCGTCGCCCTCGGGCGCCACGTCGTGCGACGGCAGCAGCGCACGCACCTGCTCACCACTCATTGTGTTGCTATGTAAATGACTACAACAACTAACGCAACAATGTCATGCAATACACTTGCTTGTGTGTATACACCTTGTCGTAGCCAACACATATACAAGTACGTTATGATGGAGACTGTGGTGGTGACGCCGACGGTGGCGCGCAATGTGGCGCGTGTGCAGGCGGCGCTGCGGGCGTCGCGCGCCGTGCTCGTGCAGGGCGAGCTGGGCTGTGGCAAGAGCCTTGCGGCGATGCACGTCGCCGCTGCTCATGGCGCCCGCGACACGCTGCTGCACGTCAACGTCGACGACACCGTCGACAGCAAGGACCTGCTTGGCAAGTTTGCCGCGACAGACGTGCCGGGCGCGTTTGCGTGGGTGCCAGGCCCACTCACGCTCGCCGTCGAGCACGGCTACTGGCTGCTCATGGAGGACATCGACCTCGCCTCCTTCGACGTCTTCAGCGTGCTGCTGCCGCTGCTCGAGGACGGCACGCTGTTCATTGCCGACAAGAACCGCACCGTGCGCGCGCACCCGCGCTTCCGTCTGCTCGCAACGCAGCAGCTGTACAGCAGCAGCAGCAGCGGCAGCGACGCGGAGAGTACGATGCACACGCGCAAGAGCGGCGCAGGCGTGCCCTTTGCCGAGCTATGGGGCACGGCAGTGCTCGAGAGCATCCCTGCGGACGAGGCGTGTGTCATTGTCGCGACGCTGCACCCGTGCGTGCCACGTGGCGTGCTCGAGGCACTGGCGGCGCTGAGGCACGGCGATGGCGTCGGCATGCCGCTTGCGCCGCTGCGCCTGCTGCTGCGATGGGCACGTCGCGTCAGCGCTCGCCTGCCACAACAACAACAGCAGGCTGCTGCTGGCGATGGTGCGAGTGCGTTTGTGTCGTCGACGCTGCGTGAGCGCATGCTGTGTGAGGCGTACGACTGCCTTGCCGCGCGTTATGCGCCAGGCGTGCAGCGCGACGAGGTGCTGCAGCTACTCGCAACGGCGTGCGGCGTGCAGCGCGGCGTCGCCGAGGCGCTGGTGCTGCAGAACAAGCCGCAAGAGAGCGGCAGTGTGGCGGCGTACACGGTCGGCCGCGTCACACTGCCGCGTCTGCGTGCGATGACGGCGTTGGCTGTGCCAAGCAGCGGTGGCGGCGGCGGTGACGCACTGCTGCGTATGCGTGCAAGTCGTGTGGCGTTTGCGCCGACGCAGCAGACCATGGCGCTGCTCGAGCGACTCGCCGCGACAGCCGCCGCACCGCGCGAGCATGCGCTGCTGACGGGCGAGACGGGTGTCGGCAAGACGTTCCTGGTGCAGTACCTCGCCGACCAGCTCGGCCAGCGCCTCATCGTGCACAACCTCAACCAGCAGACGGACACGGCCGACTTCATCGGCGGCTGGAAGCCGCTCGACGTGGCGGTGGACGTGCGCGCACTGCACAATGACTTTGTCGCGCTCTTCGCCCGCAGCTTCAGCGCGGCACGCAACGTCGCCTTCTTGTCGGCGCTGCAGCAGGCTGTCGCGGCGCGGCGCTGGGGTGTGGTGCTGCGTCAGGTGCTGAAGGGCTGCCGCACATACACACTGAAGCAGCAGCAGCAGCAGTGCGAGGCAGCAGGTACGAGTGCTGCAGGTGACGGCGGTGACGACGCAGAGAGTGCGAGTGCGTGGTGGGCGATGGAGGCGCGTGCGGAGGCACTGCTGGCGACGCTGGCGCGCGCCAAGACGGGCCTGGCGTTTGCCTTCGAGGAGGGCTCGCTTGTGCGCGCCTGGCGCGAAGGCGCGTGGCTGCTGCTCGACGAGCTGAACCTGGCGAGCAACGACGTGCTGGAGCGCGTCGCGGCGGTGCTCGGCGACGTCGACGAGCTCTTCCTCACTGAACGCGGCTGCGCGGCAGAGGGCGACGGCGGTGTGGCGACGGCGGCGCGTGTGCGACGACACCCGCACTTTCGCGTCTTTGCCAACATGAACCCGCCGACGGACGTGGGCAAGAAGGAGCTGCCGCCATCGCTGCGCGCGCGCTTCACCGAGGTGTACGTCAGCGAGCCTCGCAGTGCACACGACATTGCGACGGTGGTGCGCGAGTACGTCGGCTTCCTCGCACCCGACGCGCGCGTCGACGCGGTGGCGGCCTTCTATCTCGAGTGCGTCGCGTGCGCCAAGACGACGCTGTGCGCCGTCGATGGCGAGAGCAAGCCACCGCTCTTCAGCCTGCGCACACTGGCCCGCGCGCTGACGTATGTGCGCCGTGCCGCACCGCTCTACGGCTTCGCGCTGGCGCTCTACGACGGCCTCATGCTCGGCTTCGCGACGCCACTGCAGCGTCAGTTCCACGCCACGCTCGAGCAGATGCTGCTGCGGCACGTCTTTGCCGGCACGCGACCGCCCGCGCCAACGCTGCCGTCACGCAGTGTCGCCGAGCAGCACTTGCTGACACAGCACCACCACAGCAACGGCAGCGCAGATGGCGCTGCCGCCGGCTGCAGTGGCGGCATCGAGCGCATTGTCGCGTACGAGCACTTGTGGCTGCCCGCGGGTGACGCGCCCGTGCTCGACGCCGAGGGTGGCGACGGTGTTGCTGCGCGCGCGTCGTTTGTTGTCACGCCGAGTGTGGCGTCGCACTTGCGTGACCTGGCGCGTGCCGTGTTTGCGGCGCGGCCGGTGTTGCTCGAGGGGCCGACGTCGGCGGGCAAGAGCTCGATGGTCAAGTACCTGGCAGAGCGCACGGGCAACACGTTTGTGCGCATCAACAACCACGACAGCACCGAAGTGCAAGAGTACCTGGGCAGCTACGTCGGCGACGAGCATGGCAAGCTGCGCTTCGTCGACGGCATCCTCGTCACGGCGGTGCGGCGCGGGTACTGGGTCATGCTCGATGAGCTCAACCTCGCACCGACGGACGTGCTCGAGGCGCTCAATCGCTTGCTCGACGACAACTGCGAGCTCTTTGTGCCCGACACGCAGGAGACGATCAAGCCACATCCGCGGCTGCGCATCTTTGCGACGCAAAACCCGGCGGGTGCGTACGGCGGTCGCAAGATGCTCTCCCGCGCCTTCCGCAACCGCTTCCTCGAGATCACGGTCGACGACATGCCAAGCGAGGAGGTGTGCACGATACTGCAGCGTCGCTACGCACTGCCGGCAAGCTTTGCGGAGCGCATGGTGCACGTCATGACGCAGTTGCAGCTGCGTCGACAGGGCTCGCACATATTCGCCGGCCGTCACGGCTTCATCACGCCACGTGATCTCTTCCGGTGGGCCGAGCGCGCGCCGAGTACGTACGAGCAGCTCGCCGAGCATGGCTTTCTGCTCCTCGGCGAGCGCTGCCGCAAGGCGGAGGAGCGGCAGATTGTCAAGGACATCATGGAGGCGACGCTGAAGGTGACGATTGACGAGGATGCCCTGTACACACCCGCGCACTGGCCGTTTGTGCACGAGCACTACACACGCCTCGAACGCGCACGCGCGCGACACGCGCAGGCAATGACAGCAGCACAGTATGACGACGACAACAGCGACGACAACAATGACGACAACAACAACAGCGATGACAACGATGACGAGCTGATGGCTGCCTTTGACATTGTGTGGACGACGTCGATGCAGAGGCTCTTCACGATTGTTGGCGTGTGCCTGCAGCACCGCGAACCGGTGTTGCTCGTCGGCGAGACGGGCAGCAGCAAAACGACGGTGTGTCAGCTGTGGGCTGCGCTGCTGCGCCGTCGTCTGCACATTGTCAACTGCCACGCGCACACCGAAGCCGCCGACTTCCTCGGCAGCCTGCGCCCGGCGGCGGCGGAGCGGCGGCACATGACGCTGTTCGAGTGGCATGACGGGCCGCTGGTGCAGAGCATGCGTCACGGCGACGTGTTTGTGCTCGACGAGATTGCGCTCACCGAGGACAGCGTCCTCGAGCGCCTCAACAGCGTCCTCGAGCCCGCGCGCAGTGTGACGCTGTCGGAGAAGACGGGCGGCGAGGTCGTCGTCGCGCACGACGCGTTCCGCCTGCTCGCGACGATGAACCCGGGTGGCGACTTTGGCAAGCGCGAGCTGTCGCCGGCGCTGCGCAACCGCTTCACCGAGGTGTACGTGCGGCCGACGACGGACCGCCGCGAGGTTGCCCTCATCTTGTCGCGTCGCCTGCAGCCCTACCCGTCGCTGCTGCCGTGGGCGGACAAGATGGCGGCGGTGCTGTGCGGCGTGGCGGCGGCGGCGGCGTCGGCTGGGGTGCCGCAGCACGTCAGCATACGTGACATTGTCGCGTGGGTGTCGTTTGTCATCGCGACGCACAACCGCTGTGATGCGGCCACGGCGTTTGTGCACGGCCTCGACGCCGTCGTGCTCGACGGTGTGGGCATCGGCACCGGCCAGTCGGACGCGGCGGCGCAGACAACACGCGCGCTGCTCGCCGCGACGGTGGCGACGGAGACGGGGCTGCGCGTCGACGACGCGGCGGCGCTGCATGCGACGCCGTTTTGGCAGCTTTGTGCGGGCATGCCGACACCACAGCTGCCCGCCGCACTGCAGCGTCGCTTCTTCTTTGGCGCCCCCACGACGCGGCGCAACGTGTCGAAGCTGATGCGGGCGAGTGTGCTGCGCACGGCGGTGCTGCTTGAGGGCAGCCCGGGTGTGGGCAAGACGAGCCTCGTCGAGGCACTCGCGGCCGCACTGGGTTGCCCCGTCGTGCGCATCAATCTGAGTGAGCAGACGGACATGATGGACTTGCTCGGCTCCTTCTTGCCCTGCACAAGTGACACGGCAGCAGCAGTGCATGATGTGACGGAGCCAGGGCAAGAAGGCAGCGGCGGTGGTGGTGCGGACGATGCTGACGCACAGGCAGCGAGCACAAGCGAAGGCGCTACGACGACGGCGGCCGCTGCGGGCGAGGCGACGCCGCGGTTTGTGTGGTCCGACGGTGCGCTGCTGCGGGCGGTGCGCGAGGGTGCGTGGGTCATACTCGACGAGCTCAACCTGGCCAGCCAGGCCGTGCTCGAGGGCCTCAACGCACTGCTCGACCATCGCGCGACGGTGTACATCCCCGAGCTCGACGCGTCATACCACGCACACGAGCGCTTCCGCCTCTTTGCGTGTCAGAACCCGCTCGGGGAGGGTGGAGGCCGCAAAGGACTGCCGCGCAGCTTTGTCAACCGCTTCGTGCGCGTACGCATGGAGGCGTTTGTGCGCGACGACCTGCTGTGCATTGGCGCAGCCCTCTTTCCTGCCCTGCCCTCGACGACGCTGCAGCGCATGATTGACTTTGTTGTGCAGCTGCAGCATGACACGATGGTGGCGCGTGTGTACGGCACGCGCGGCAGTCCGTGGGAGTTCAACTTGCGTGATGTGCTGCGGTGGGCGCGACTGCTCGAGAGCTACGCGGCGTACGACGAGGCGGTGTACTTTGGCGACGTGCTCTTTGTGCAGCGCATGCGCAGCGACGTCGACGAGCAGTGCTGCGCGCGTCGTCTGCGCCAGTTCTTCGCCGCGAGCAACGACACGGACACGAACACGAACGACGATGACAGTGATGATGTGACGCGGCCGTGTGCGTCCGACTTTCTCGTCAGCGACGACGCCGTTTACTTTGACGGTCGTCGCCTGTGCTCGCGCTCGTGGGCGGCAGTGGCAACGGCGGTAGACGAAGACGAGCAGGGTGTGCGCCATCATCATCATCATCGTCACGACAGCAACAGTGACGGCAAGGTCACCGCACCGTCCTCGCCGTCCTCGCCGTCGCTGCTGCTGCTGCCGTCGCAGGCGCGCATTGTCCGCTCACTGCTCCTTTGCGCGGAGCAGTCGCAGTTTGCGCTGCTCGTCGGCCCCGCGGGGTCGGGCAAGACGTACGCGCTACGCACCGCCGCCGCCCTCGCCGGCGCGACGCTGGTGACCTTTGCCATGCACGCGAGCTGCGACACGGTTGACCTGCTCGGCGGCTACGATCAGGTCGAGGGCGCACAGGGCCACTTTGCCTGGCGCGACTCGCTCGTGCTGCAGGCCATGACGCGTGGTGACTGGCTCGTGCTTGACAATGCCAACTACTGCAACGCGAGCGTGCTCGACCGCCTGAACTCGCTCGTCGAGCCGGGCGGGGTGCTGACGGTGCCGGAGCAGGGCCTTGTCGAGGGCTGCGTGCGTGTCGTGCGACCACACCGCAACTTTCGCCTCTTTGCCACACTCAATCCGCGCTACGGCGAGCTGTCGCGTGCGATGCGCAACCGCGCCGTCGAGCTGTACGTGGCGCCGCCGCCGTTGCCCTCGCCCGAGGTGGGCGCGTTGTGCCTACACGCACTGCAGCAACAACAAGACAGCACGGACAACAGCAGCAGCGACAACAGCGTTGCGGCCGTCACGACACGGCCCGCGGACGAGTGGTGTGTGCAGCGGCTGATGCACTATCATGCGCAGGTGCTGCACAGCGCCTTTGCCGCCGACACGCGCACACCCGCGGCGGCGCGGCTGGGTGACGTCCTCGCGTCGGGGGCGCCCAACCTGTTTACACTGCTGCGCAGCTGTGCTGCACTCTCACACAGCAGCAGCAACAGCAGTGATGACGAGGACACGACAAGGCACGACAAGAGCACCCGTGAGGGCGGCGACAACGAGGAGGGTGACGGCGATGCTGTGGTGGCTGAGTTGCGTGCGGTGGCCATCAGTCGCTACATTGACAACCGCAGTGGACTGCAGCCGCGTGTGCGCGAGGTGCTGCAGCGGCAACTGCATGCACTGCTGCAGTCACCACGATGCAACGCGGACAACAACAACGACAACACGACGACAACGACGACGACGACGGCGCTCGCGTGCAATGCGCTGCCTGCTGCATCGCTTGCCTTGGTGCTGCACGCACTGCAGCTGTTGACACACACGCAGCCACTGCCGCAGGCGCTAGCGCTGTTGCGTGCACGTCGCGCCGCCCTCGCCCTCTACGCGCACGCCGCCACGACGACGGCGACATCTTGTCACGGCGACGACAATGACGACACGAGTCGCTCCTGCGATGGCGGCTGCCGCCGCAGCGACGCGGTGAGTGACGAGTGGCGCTGCTGCGTACGCGAGGCACTGCTGCTGCACTATGTGCTCGAGCAGTGCGCTGACAGTGTGGCGGCGGCCGCGCACGTCACCGACGCGCGCCGCGACGTGCTGCTGCGTGTGCCCTTGGCGCGTGCGGGCAGCAGCAGCAGCGCCGACGATGACGACGCAGTCACGCGCGCGCTGCCGCTGTTGCAGCCGCACTACACGACGCCCGTCATGTGTGCGGCCGTGTACTGTCATGGCCTGCGTGTGCTCGGACCACACGCACGGCTGCTAACGTCGCTGCGCAGCGCACACGTTCGTGTGACGGACTCGGTCGCCGTCAACGAGCACGCGGCACGCGCCCTCGCGGCGTGTGCCGTGTGTGTTGCCGCGGTGACGTGTCCGCAGACACTGCACGACACGCTGCGTGTGGTGCTGCCTTTTGCGGCACAGCTGCTCGGCGGCGCGCGCGATGACGACAACGACAATGGCGATGACGACGACAACACGGCCAGCACGAGCAACAAGAGCGCTGCTGTCGTCGCCGTCGTGACGGTCGACAGCTATGTGCCACTCGTCACCAAGGCGCTGCTGGTGCTGACGTATGCACGACAGCAATGCGTTGCGGCAACGGCAGATGAGCCACAACAGCAACAACAAGTGCAACAGCAAGCGCCGCTGCACGCGCAGTGGTGTGCCTTGTACACGACGGTGCGCGCACTGCTCGCCGCACTGCAAGAGTATCTGATGCTGCCATTCGCACTGGGTGGTGGCAGCGCATCGGTGTTGCACGCGCGCGGTGCGGCGGCCGCCGTGCGTGCGGCGACGCGTGTCGAGGGCGCAGCAATGCGGCGATGGCGTCGCAGTGCACAGCACAGTGACGACGACAACAATGTAGCGGACGCAGCAGCAGCAGCAGCAGCGAGCGGTGACGGCAGTGGTGCCGCGAGGCCAACAGCGTCGACGGCGCTGCTGCTGCATCGTCTGTGGCGCAGTGCGGCGTGCCGTGACGAGTTTGCGCTCACGCAGCGACTGCTGCAATGTGTTGCACACGCCAATGTGCTGGCCAACACAGTAACGACGACGACAACAACAGCAGCAGCCGCCACGGGCGGTGCGCACACGACGGCGGCGGTGATGGTGCAGCTGTGCCGCATCGAGCGCGATGCGATGACGCTGACGCGTTGCTACACACAGACGCTGCCCGTGTACACGGACGTGGCCATGACATTGTGGCGCGCCGTCGCCACACTGACACGACAGTTGCAGCAGCAGCAACAACAAGAGCAGCAACACGCGGACAACAACAGCGACGTGGCCGCGACGATGACGGCGGCACTGTCGCAGTACGCACCGCTGCTGCTCGTGTGCCTTGTTGCACGTGGCGGTGTGTGTGGTGTGCTGACACCACTGTCTGCCGGAGCGTGGGCGAGTGAGGCGGCGGCGTGTCTGCGTGTGGCGGGTCGTGTGCCTGTCGAGGACATCATGATGAGCAGCAACAACAACAGCAACACGCAGATGGCGAGTGCGGCAAAGGCGACACATGTGCAGCTGCTCGACGGCTTGCACGCGTTCACGACGACGTGTCCGCTGGCGCTGCGCGACCCGCTCACACCGCTGCTGTGCAGTGCGTTGCACGAGCTGCTGCGACTGTTGCAGGCGTGCTACCCGGCAACGTACGCCGCTGTTGCCCCGACGGCGCTGTCGCGCGTGCGGGCCACACACACTGCCGCGTTTGCAGCGCTGCTCCCACCCCTGCCACCACCACCACCCGCTGCCGCCACCTCGTCAGCAGCAGCAACAGCAACAGCAGCAGCACGCGATGGTGCAGTGCTCGGCGTGAGTGACGCCAGCATTGTTGTTGCTGACGTTGCCCACGACGATGACGACGCCGTCGTTGCGCTCGTCGAGCAGCAGCGCGCGCTCTTGTCGCACGTGCTCGAGCTGCTTGCGTCGTCGCGGCCGTGCAACGTGCTCGGCTGCGCACTTCTCATCTACGCATTGCGCTGTCGTTTGTTGCTGCCGCGGTCGCCCATTGACCCGGCCTACCGCCGCGCGTGTACGCTGCGTGCGCTCGACGCACAGCAGACGTGGCTGTCGCAGCTCGAGGTGCTCTTTGCGCGCGCCGACGCACACACGCTGCGACACGGCAACACGAGTGCGCAGACGTTGCTTGTGCGCGGCCTGCTTGCACGTGTGCGGGCAGTGCAACGACAGACACAGCAGCAACAACAACAACAGCAGCAGCAGCAGCAACGACGCGTGGTCGCAGCAGACGACGGCGCTGTTGCTGTGACGGCAACAACGGCAGCAGTGGCAACAACGCCACGCAGTGGTGTACGCTACGCGCTGCTCGTCAAGGAGCTGTACACGCTCAGCCGCACACTACTGACGGATGCGCGGCTGCGTGCACTTGTGCAGGCAAACGACGACACTAGCGATGATGGCAGCAGTCACCACCGCAACAACAGCGACAAGAGTGCAACGGCTAGCGCAGCTGCTGCACACGGCGCACACGCGGCACAGCTGCACATGTGGTCGACGTTGTTGTCGCAGCAGGTGCACGAGCTGCTTGACCGCTACGAGGGCTATGAGGATGTGCTGCTGCCCTTTGCCGAGGCGGCGCTGCTCGCCGCACTCGCTGCACAAGCATACAGTGACCGCGTTGCAGCTGCAGCAGCAGCAGCACACGTGTCGTCGTCGGCATCATCATCGTCGTCATGCATGTTGTTTGACGTGCACACCACACTGCGCTTGCTGCACTACCCACGCACCGCCGTCACGGCACTGCCGCTGCCATCGTGTCTCATCAAGGGTGGCACACATGCACACGAGCAGCAGGCGCACGAGCACGAGCAGCGCGTGTGTGCAGTGACACGCCCACCGCGCCCACACGGCAGCGCCACCGCCCCTCTCGCCCACCATCTGCGCTACCTGGACGGCTGCTTGTCGTTGCTGCGTGTGACAGCGCCGCGTGCTGTTGCGCGTAGCTTCGCCGAGGACGTGTTCGCTGCCTACCGCGCTCTGTACGCGCGTGTGCAGGCGCACGAGGCGGCGGAGCGGCGCGCCGCGGATGACGCGGTGCGCTACCACGAGAAGGCGATCGTCATCGAAGGCGATGACGAGGCCGCACTGCGACGACTGCGACAGCTCTTTCCGAGCTACGAACACGAGTTCGTCGCCGCCGCGGACGATGCGGATGACGACGACCACAACAACATCGATGACGAGAATGATAGCGACGCTGCGGCGGCGCCGCAGCAACGGCAGCGACACGCACGCAACGACGACGACGACGACGACATCGCCACGGCAGCGCATACGCGTGTGCTGTTGCATGACAAGGACGGCGTGTTTGTACACAATCTCGTCGCTACGCACGGCAGCTACTATGCGCGGCTGGTCGCCGGCGTCGTTGACGTGCCGGCGGGCGCGGCGACGCTGCTGGATAGCTTCACGGCGCACTTTGACGTGCTGACGAGTGAGCTGCAACAACAACAGCAGCGGCAACAACAACGACAACAGCAGCAGCAGCAGGGCAGCGATGACGAGGGCGGTGACGGCGCTGCCGCCGCTGCTGGCGTTGTCGTGGCGACTGACGCTGACGGTGATGACGACGGCGACGGTGTCGTGCGCGAAGAGCAGCTGCTGCTCAATGGCTTTGCTTGTCGGGCAGCACAACTGGCAGCGCGTGTGCGTGGAGGAGGAGCAGCTGCAGCAGCAGCAGCACTGACAATGACAACAACGACTATCAATGACAGCAACAAGACAGCCGCAGACGCGACAGCACCGACGCTGCGCGCACGCGAGGCGGCTCGCTTCAACATGTATGTTGACAGTGACGTGGCCGAGGCGTCACAGCTCAGCGCCCCACTGCGACGGCTGCGCGACGCGGTGGACGCGCTGCTCGTCGAGTATGCCGACAATGTCCCGCTGCAGCGCATCCGCCGCGTCGCCGCGCGCGTCGCGCGCCTGCCGATCCTCGCGACGCCGCTGCAACGCATCCTCGCCGGCTGTGAGGTGCTGCTGCGCGAATGTTACGAGTGGGAGCGCAACGCGACGGCGGCGGTGTCGTTGCTGTCGCACATGACGGCGCTCTCGGCGCTCGTGCTGCGTTGGCGACGACTGGAGCTGCACTGTTGGCGGTGTATTGTACACGCACGCTGCGACGCGTATGCGCTGCACGCGTCACTGCACTGGTTTGCGTTGTATGACATGCTGCATCCGCCACGCAACAACGACGACGACGACGACGACGAGGACGAGGTGGCAAGCGATGTCGCACGCGGCAACGAAGAGGCGGACGACGACGGCAGCAACCACCGCCGTCACCGTCACGACGGTGTCGACGTGGCGGCGCTGTGCACGCACGTGTCGCAGTGGATGTGGGCGGCGACGTATGGCGACTACGACGCCCGTCTCGCGCTGCTCTGCGGGTTCGCGTGGGAGCAGCTGGCGTGTGGCGGGGCCGACGACGCCGTCACGCGCACACTGCTGCACCTCTGCGGCTTCTTTGCCCAGTTCGTCGGCCTCGTTCACGCGCGCTGCAGCGACGCACTGCGGCGCATCGAGGACGACATGGACAACTACACACGCATTGCGCGTTGGCACGACGCCACCTACCACGCCGTACGCGCGACGGCCGAGAAGGCGCACCAGACGATGTCGCGCGTGCTCGTCGCCGTCGAGGCGGTGCTGCGCACGCCGGTGCTGCCCGCGCTGACGGCCGAAGAGCAGCGCTGCGAGGAGGACGTCGCCATTGGCTTCGATGTGGCGGCGGTGGCGGCGGCGGTGCGTAATGACACGACCAGCGACGATGACGATGACGACAACAGAACGACTGCAGCGGCGGCGCGCAAACGTCAGCGCGGCGGCGCGAGCAACAACGACAGAGCAAAGGCGACGAAGAAGGCGAAGACGAAGACAGCCACCAAAGCAACAAAGACGACACGAGCAACAACAACAGCGACGACGCCGCGCACACGCAACACGACGTCGTCGCTGCTCACTTCGTCGCGCGCGCTGACGTCGCATGCGCTGCGTGCGTTGCTGCACACAGCAGCAACAACAGCGACAGCAGGCGGCAGCTGTGACACGGTGGCGTCGCTACTGCTGTCACCGCCGCCGTCGCCGTCGTCATTATCGTCATCGTCGTCTGCCGACGCGCTGTGTTGCGTGCGCGCAGTGACGGCCGCCCATCGCTTCTTCTGCCGCGGCGCCGCCGACGTGGTTGCCCGCGTCCACGCACTGCAGTCGTCGCGCGCGGCGATGGCGCTGAAGGTGCGTGGCCTGAAGATGCTGCTGATGTGTGTCGCCGAGGCGGGTGTGCCACACACGCACGCGCAGCAGATACGCAGCGTCGAGGTGCTCTTTGGCTCGACGACGGCGCTGCTGACGTATGGTCACATGCAAACAACAACAACAGCAACAGCAGCAACAACAACAACGACGCCAGCAACAACGCCAATGCACGACGCCGCCATGTTGCACTACCGACAACTGCGCTGGCTGCAGCGGCTGCGCGAGGCACGTCAGCGACCACACGGCGACCTGTCAGACGCACAGGCGACGCGGTGCAGTGGTGTGGCCGAGACGCTCTTTGCCGACGCCGTCGCCACGAGCGCGCTGCTCTGTGCGCTGTGCGAGCTGCAACAGACGCTGACGCTGCTGCACACGCGCGTGTCGGCGGCCACGGCGATGACGGGCACACACGCCACCGCCGCCGAGGCAACAACACACACGACAACCGCACGTTGTGTGCAGCAACAGCAGCAGCAGCAGCACACCCATGCACCGCATCATCGTCGTGTCTGCTTCTTGACATTGTGTGTGCAACTGCTATGCACTGCACGCGCAACGCACGACGGACTGCAGTGGTTGTGCACACACCTCGACACGCATGCTGACAAGGCCAACAGCACCGCCACCGTCACTGCCGCTGTGACAAACACAGGCAACAACAACAACAACAGCAGTGACGTGGCTGCTGAAGCGGCGACGCACTTTGCAATGGCCAGCGTCACACACGACGCGCTGAGTGAGCTGCGTGTGGCGTGTGGTCGTCTGTGCGAGGTATGCACGCGCTACGAGCCGCTGCGTTATGCTGCCGCGTCTGCGTCACAGCACATCGGCAGCAACAACAACAACAACAGCAGCGCGACCATGTCAGACGGAGCTGCTGCTGTTGTCATACCGCAGGCCGCCGTACAAGAAGCCGCCGAGGCTGTGCGTGCGTTGCACAATGTGTGCGTTCGCTATTGCGCGCACAACAACAACAACAACAATGACAACAACAACACGACGGCGGCTACGGCTGCACGACGTGTGTCGGCTGCACTTTGTGTACTGCACAGCCACACGAGCAATACACTGCGTATGCTCGCCGCAGACGACCATGCTTACGCTCATCGCAACAACGACGATGATGACGAGCACGACAGTGATGCGCGGAGGGCACACGGCAGTCGCAAAGGTCGCACACGGCATGACGACGACGCGGAGGAGGCGACGGCAACGACGCACGCAGACGGCTGCGTGGCGAAGCGACCACGCATTGAGCACGTTGCGGGCAAGAAGGGCGGCACCGTCACCGCACCGACGGCGTCGAATGCAGACGACCACCACATCGGCGACGACACGGCTACGCACGCCGTGTCCTCGCCGCCGTCCGGGCTGCCACCGCCGCGATGTGTGACGGCGACGACGGTGTCGTGGACGCAAGGCCTGCTGTCTGCGTTGCGTGAGGTGGACGTGGCACTGATCAGTGACGTTATGGCAACCAACACAGTTACCGCCGCAGCAGACGTCGCAGTCGACACAAAGAAGACAAACAACGACAACGACGACGACAATGGCGATGTCGCTTCGGTGGACGCGAATGTGTACACACACTACACACAACACGTCACGACGCTGCGCGCAGCCGTGGACGCTCATCTCGCGCAACTGCGTCAGCTCCTTTGCCGCGATGACGAACACGTCACCGTCATCACCGCAGCTGCAGCGATGCCGTCACATCACCTTGACGAGCAGCAGCAGCAGCAGCAGCGGCTGTTGCGGTGGCGTCTGCAGCGCACACGCGACGCGGTCGCGGCGACACACCGCCGCCTCCTCAGCCTCTTCGCCGCTCACGCGCAATTCGCACTCGTTCTTACGCGGCTGTTCGCCGTTCTGCTTCGTCGCGGCTTCTGCAAGAGCGACGACGACGACGACGACGACGGCGATGGTGATGGCGACGGCGACGGTGGCGACGGCGGCGCAGCGCGCGAGGGCACCGGCATGGCCGACGGCCACGGCGAGAAGGACGTGACGGCGGAGATGGAGACGGAGGATCAGCTCCTGTCACGCAACGACGTCGACGGCAACGACGACAACGACACGAAGGAGCAGCGCGACGACGAGGCGCAGCGCGACGGTGAGGAAGAGGACAACGCCGCCGACGTCGAGACGAACTTTCACGCCGATAAGCAACGCCGCAGCGACAGCGATGACGAGGACAATGACGACAATGACGACGAGACGAGTGAGCAGCAGGAGATGGGCAGCGTCGACGGTGACGAGGCGCGTGAGCGCAAGCGCATGCGCCGCGACGTGCGCGACGTCGACGACCACCTCAGCGTCGACAGCGGCGAGGGCGACGCCGAGGACGTGCCCGAGGACGACACACTGCCGCAGGAAGAAGAAGAGGAGGACAACAACAACAGTGAGAAGAAGGATGACGACGGCGATGAGGACGACAGTGAGACGGGCGGCTTCGACAACGCCGAAGAGGCCATTCGCGACGCGGCGGCCGATGAGCACACGAACGACGACCTCGAGATCGTTGCCAAGGGCGAGGACGACGAGGACGACGACGAGGGGGACAGCGTGAGTGGCAGCGATGAGGACGGCAGCGGCAGCGGCGACGACAACGAACAGCAACAGCAGCAGCAGAGCGACGACGACGACGATGCGAGCGCGACGAGCGCAGACGGCGACGGTGGCGATGACGACGACGACGCAGACAGCCAAGGCGAAGCCGACAGCAACGACGACGGCGTTGCCTCGGACGAGCACGAGGACGACGACGAGGACGGGCAGTCGTCGTCTGCGCAGCAACAGCAGCTCGCGAGCGAGGATGACGCGGACGAACACAAGCACAACGCGAGTGACGCATCGAGCGAGTACGACGGCGACGATGACGACGACGACAATGCATACACGGGCGATGAGCAGCAGCAGCAGCAGCGTGGCGGCCAAGACGCGGCTAATGATGACGACGAGCATCAGCAGCAGCAGCAACGCGACAAGAACAACACGAGGCAGCAGCGCGACGACGATGACGCTGGTGTGAGTGAAGAGCAACAGGCGAATGCGCAGCAAGAGCAGGACGACGCGGGCCGCAACTGGCAAGCACAACAACAACAGCAGCAGCAACAACAGCGTCGTCCTGCGCCGTCGTCGTCCTCGCAGCAGCAGCGTATGCAACAGCAGCAGCAGCACAATCCGTATCGCGCCGTGAAGGAGGCGATGCAGCGTCAGGCACACGAGCGACTGCAGCAGCTGCGCCTCGATCAGCAGGTGTCTGTCAAGAAGGCGAAGCGACGTCAACAACAACACGAACAAGAGCAGCAGCAGCCGTCCTCGCACAGTGACGACGACGACGACGACGCACTCGACGCGTTCGATTTTGACCCGCACGGTGAGCGCAAAGGGTTGGCGGCTCGCGAGCAGCACAGCGACAGCGACGTCGATGGCGACAATGTCGGCGACAATGACAACGACAACGACGACAGGCAACCCTCGCACGAGCAGAAGGAGCGTCGCGTACCGCCGTCACGTGCTGCTGCAGAAGAAGAGAAGGGCAACGATGACGACGACAGTGACGCGCAGACGCCCAGCGAGGCCGACGACACGGCGCGCGGCAGCGACGACGACGACAATAAGCACGATGACAGCGACACTGCGGCTGCTGACGACGACGACGACGACGAGGATGCGCAGCACGGTGGTCGTCGTCAACGACGTCAACGACGCAAACGCGGTGATGACAAGACAGCGCAAGGCAGCAGCGACGACGATGACGACAGCAAGAAGGACGACGACGAGGCAGAAGAGCGTGCGGCGGCACAACGTCGTCGTCGTCGTCGTGATCAGCAAAAGCAGCATCAGCAACAGCGCCGTCGTCGTCCCGCGACGGCACGCGACGACAGCGACAGCGACAGCGACAGCGACGAGGAGGAGCGGCGGCGCCGTGCGGGTGAGGACGCAAACAATGACGGCAACACACAAGACGACAAGTTAGCACGCGGGCGTCGGTTGTGGCTCGAGCAAGAGGCCCATGTACATGGCCTGTCACAGCAGCTCTGTGAGCAGCTGCGCCTCATACTCGCGCCGACACTCGCGGACAAGCTACAGGGTGACTACAAGACGGGCAAGAGGCTGAACATGAAGCGCATCATTGCGTACATTGCGTCACAGTACAAGAAGGATCGCATCTGGCTGCGTCGTACACGGCCGAACAAGCGCACCTACCAGGTCATGCTTGCCCTCGACGACTCCCTCAGCATGCAGAGCAACCTCGCCGGTGAGCTGTCATGCCGGGCCGTGGCGCTGATTGCGACGGCGCTGCAGCAGCTCGAGGTGGGTGAGGTGGGCATCAGCGTCTTTGGCCGCGACACGCGCATCGTACACGAGCTGCATGAGCCCTTTGTCAGTGACAGTGGGCCGCGCGCGTTTGCTGAGGTTAGCTTTGCACAGACGTCGACCAATCTGCGTGTGCTGCTGCAGACCACCCTCGACTACCTTGACGCCGCACGCGCGCGGGCGGCGCAGCAGACGCGCAGCACCATACAGCAGCTGCAGCAGCTGCTGTTCATTCTCAGCGATGGCCAGCTCACCGAGGACCGCGCCGAGCTGCGGCAGCTGCTCGCGCGTGCCGAGACACATCAGCAGATGGTGATCTTTGTGTTGCTCGACATCAAGGCGGCGACGGCGACGTCGGGCAGCGAAGGCACCGCCGCCGTCCCCTCGTCGACGACAACGACCAACACAACGACTGCCTCCTCTTCTTCAGTCGCCGCTGCTGCCCCACTCACAGCGGCTGACCTGCGCGGCTTGTCGGCGGCGGAGCGGATGCGACGGCTGAGGGCCGATCGCGAGGCGCGACTGCAGCGTGTGCAGTCCAACTCAGTCCTCGACATGCAGCTCGTGTCGTTTGTGCAGGGTAAGGTGGTGCGGCGGGCGTACATGTCAGACTTCCCTTTTCCGTACTACGTCGTTGTGCGCGAGCTGCAGACGCTGCCCAGCGTGCTCGCCGACGCGATGCGGCAGTGGTTCGAGCTGCTCAATGCGCCGTCGTAGGCGCAAAACAACAACAACACACACACATGTGCGTGTGTACACTTCTTTCGTTTCTCTCTATTACTGTGTGTGTGTAGCTTTGCCGTGTAACATGTGACATGCTCACACACACACGCAAATATACAGATAAGTAACAGCGTGTGTGTGTGTGTGTATGTGTGACGGTAGAAGGCGACAGTGCTTGCATGCACACACACACGCACATATACACATAAGCGAGACGATGAGCACGGTGACGCATAAGACGCACCGATGCATAACAACGTATAACACACACGTACACAGACAACAGCATACATATGTACATATGTGTGCATGTATGTGCACTGTATGTTGACGGATGCGTACACTGTGCATGCAGTCTGCCTGCGTCTACGCTGTACTGTAGCACGGCAACGACGCGATGACGACGGAGTTGTATGGTGTGGACTATGACGCGCTGCTGACGTCTGCGCCATCGCAAGCGGCGGTGCTGCAGACGGTGGTGGACGGACTCGAGGCGACGGGGCTGCAGGCAACACAGCTCGGCCGCGCGCGACGCGTGCTGCAGCGGCTGCTGCAACGAAAGCGACAGCAACAACTGCAACAACAGCAGCAGTCGTCGTCCACCTCGCACGACAACGGCAACAGCAGCGACGACAGGCTCTTCTTGTGCTACACATCGAACCTCATCTCGAGCGGGCTGCGCGAGACGTTTGCCCATCTCGTCCAGCACCGCCTCGTCGACGCCGTCGTGACGACCGCCGGCGGTGTCGAAGAGGACGTCATTAAGTGTCTCGGCGACACACTCATCGGCGAGTTCGCCCTCGACGGCGCCGCACTGCGACGGCGCGGCCTCAACCGCGTCGGCAACGTCCTCGTGCCGAATGACAATTACTGCCGCTTTGAGGACCTCTTTCTGCCCGTGTTGGCCGACGCACACGCCGCACAACGCGCCGCCGCGTGGCAGACGAGCGCGACGACGACGCCGTCATCGCTGGTGCGCCGCATGGGTGAGCGCCTGGCGCAGACCGCGCCGGCCGAGGCGTGTGCGTCCAGCGTGGTGTACTGGTGCTACCGGCACAACATCCCCATCTACTCCCCCGCGCTCACTGACGGCTCGATGGGGGACATGATCTTCTTCTACAATTTTGGCCGCAAAGGTCTGATTGTCGATCCGGTGCCAGACGTGCTCGCGCTGCGTGCGCTGCGCAGTCGTCGCGGTGGCCGCAATGCGGCGCTCATTCTTGGCGCCGGACTGCCACGACATCATGTCCTGCGCAACGTGCCGATGCAGACGGTGGTGTCGGTGACGACAGGCCTCGAGGCCGATGGCTGTGCGAGCTCGTGCAGTGTCGCCGACGATGTCGCGTGTGGTTTGCTGCCACGCGATGCGGAGGTGGTGCGCGTACACGGCGACGCCGCGCTGCTGTTCCCGCTGATGATGCTGCACGAGAGCGGCGATGCGGCGCGGGACGACGACGACGACAATGCATGACGAATGTGCACCGTAACATGACGTCTACACATGTCGTGCTTTGTGTGTGTGTATATATACTGCATTGTTGTGCACGTGTGTATGCATATATGTGTGTGTGTGTGTGTCTTTTGCGTGTGTGTGTGCGTGCCGGTACGACAGCAGACGGCACCAAACATACACTTACACACATACACACACAAACACATACACACACATACGCACACACAATGGGACGCGGTGGTGTGACGAGGCGTGTGCACGGCAGCATGTCTTCGCCGTTGTCGTGCGTGCTTGCGTTGCTGCTGTTGTTGCTGCTGTGCGGGTGCGCGACGGGCGCGCAGGCGGCGAGCGCGTCGTACACGCTGCAGCGTCGACTGGGCAGCCACAGTGCCTGGCAGACGGTGACGACGTTTACGCTGAAGCAGAAGCGACAGCTGCCGCCGCGGCTTGTGGTGCAGGGCGCACAGGTGACGAGTGGCAACGAGTCGACAACAGCAGCGACGACGACGCTGCAGCGCGAGAACAAGAGCGCACTCGTGGCGGCGGACGTGGTGTACTATCGCGTGCTGCCCGCTGTCGCCAACAGCAGCAACAACAGCGGCGATGACAACAACGACGACGAGGCGACGGCGATGACGTCGTCGGCGGCGGTGCAGCCCGTGGCGATGATCGCCGTGACGCCGTGCACGCTCATTCGCGGCTTCGACGCGGTCGACAGCCGCACAGTGGTGCTGCGTGAGCAGCTGAAGGTGGTGCCCGGTGCCGGGGTGGGTGTGCTCGGGCTGCAGGTCAGCAGCAGCACCAACATGTTCCACTCGAAGATGCAGAGCGGTGACGAGTGCGACCGCAGCATCGTCGAGCGCCTCTTCCCTGTGGTGCGCATGGTCACGGAGCTGGGCGTGGTGCGGCCGACGGAGCCGGCGACGATGGTGAGCTACGACGACCTGCGGCTGATGAGCATGGGTGGGGGCCCTGGTGGTGCGGGAGCCGAGGGCGGCCGCAATGGCTCGCGCCGCGGTGGTGGCGCAGCAGGGGCGGCGCGGGTGACGGTGCGCAAGGTGCGCAATGCCAAGGGTGAGATGGTCGAGGAGGAGGTGCCGGTGGAGGAGCGGTCGTTTTTGCAAAAGTATTGGATGTACATTGTCCTTGGTGTGGGCATGACCATTGCCCGCAGCATAAAGGGCTGACACGAGGCGTGTGTGCGCGCGTATAGCAGAGTGAGAGACTGTGTGTGAGTGTGTGTGTAATGTGTAACGTAACGTCGTGTACGTGCACGTGTGTGCGAATGGCCATACACACGTGTATACCTGTGTGTATGTGTGTGTGTGTGTGTGTGTGCGTGCACTCGTGTGCCTGCTACCTTGTCTTTGCTGCAGTATGCACAAGATGCAACGTCGTGTGGCGATGCGTTGTGGTGGGGCAGCGTTGTGGTCGCCGTTGTTGTACACACAATGGCGATGCACAGCCACGACAAGTAACACGGCGACACGGCCGCGGGACGACGGTGTCACGTCCGCGAGGGCCGCCGCGGGCATGGCGTTTGCACACAATGACACGATGCACACAGACGCACAGAGCAGCAACGCACCACACAACACGACCACTGACGCCGACAAGAAGACGCGCGAGGACGGCGACGGCGACGGCGGTGGCGGCGCTGCCGTGTCAGCCACACAATCACCACCGCCGCCGCCACCTTCGCAGTCGCCGCAGCCACAACAGCGCACGTGGGATGTGTTTCGCATTCGCAAGGCGCCCGCGTCGCTGTACGAGACGGACATGCACAGCAACACGCTCAGTGACCACCCCCTCACCTACCGCGCCAGCCGCAGCGAACTGTCCTATCGTCGTCGTCGCTTGACGGAGCGTGGGTTGTACGAGCACGCCGCACGCGTCGAGGTTGAGGCGGCGCAGCGCGACCGCGAGGGCCGCGCCGGTGCCGAGACGCGCGAGTACTACTGGGCCATTGCGTGCGCCGCGCTCGGCTATCTGCTCGCCCACTCGCTCGTGTACAACTACTACTACCCTGCCGATGTACGCTTCGACTATGCGCCCGACCGCGGCTACCTTGATGACGTGGCCGCGCGACGACTGCAACTGTTGGCGGTGGAGGAGCTCGTGGGTGTGAGTGTGATGGAGAGTGTGTACGATAAGCAGAAGCAGATACGCAAGCGGCGCGCGAATGCGGTTGCCGCGTCACTCGCGTAGCGCACACACACACACGCACGCAAGTGTGAGTGCAGGTACGTGAACGCGTATACATGTTGTGCGTGCGTGCACCTCGTCGCGTGTGCTTGTCTGCATAGCAGGCATACACAAGAACATTACACATACACATATACACATCACGTACACAGAAGGCGAACGAGAGTGCAAGGACAACAGCAAAAAGACACAGCAAGGACGGGGCAGGTGTGTGTGTGTGTGTAGGCGTCGTGTTGCATGTTGTGCGGGGCGGATGCGCCGCCCGAGTATGTGTGGTCGCGCATCCGCACGCGTGGCAGTGCGCCACCGCCCGGCTGCTGTCACTCGCTTGTGTGCTATCGCGATCGCTACCTCATCTTGTTTGGCGGCGGCTCAAGCGACGGCGCGAGCAACGCCGTGCACGTTTGCGACCTCGACACCCACACGTGGACGTGTCAGCCGACACGACACGCCGAGCTCGTCGCCCCGCGTGTCGGTCACACGGCGGTGCTCTACGGTGATGTCATGATCGTCTATGGCGGACAAGACGTCGATGAGCGTGTGCTGTACGATGACGTGGTTGCGCTTGATGTGCGCACGTGGACGTGGTCTGTGTGGCAGGCACACGCGCCGTGCGAGCCGGACGGGCCGGGTCATCGCCGACTGCACACGGCACACGTTGTGCAGCATCGCATGTACGTATTCATGGGCGAGCCGTGTCACACGAGCACGATGTGCTGGTATCTAGACTTGCGCACCCGTGCCTGGCACGCGCTGCCGTTTGGCAGTACTGGCGGCAGTGATGTTGCTGCTACGGCTACACATCACAACAACAGCAACAGCAACCGACGACAATGTCTCTTTTCTTGTCCTGCGCTGCCCCTCGTCGGCCACGGCTCTGTGGTCGATGGCGAGTATGCGTATGTGGTGTGTGGCTACCGCGTGCAGCTGGCAGCACGTGTGAACAGCAGCGGTGGTGACGGCGGCAACAACAGCAACAGTGGCCCATATAGCATTGGCTTTGGTCGTCCTGTGTCGTACTCGAGTGCCGTCTACCGCTATCATTTCGCGAGCAATGCGTGGAGCGAGCTGCGTGTAGCCAGCAACAGCAGCGGCAACAGCAGCAGCGGCAACAGCAGCAGCAGTATGCCCGCGCCGCGCTACGCGGGCGCCGTGGCTGTGCACCGCGGTACGCTCTACCTCTATGGCGGTGACACCAACCACAATGCTGCGGCCACCTACTATGACGATTACTGGTCGTTGCCGCTACGTCACACCGCACACGCGCAGCTGCCGTCCTCGTCGCCGTCCTCGTTGCGCGCCAACGTCGTGCGATGGGTGGAGCAGCGCAGCAGTCGTGGTGGGCGGCTGCGCGGCTGCCGTGACGCGGCTGCCTACCCGGGCGCACGCAGCGGCGCCTCGTGCGTGGTGGCGCGCTGTGCGCTCTACCTTGTCGGTGGCGAGGCGCCACGCGTGCGTGGCGCGACAGCAGCCACTACGCGCACAGCGTGGGCGACAAGCACAACAGCCACGGCCATGACAGATGCGCGCAGCACGGCAACATGGGCGCACAGTGCGCACAGCCGCAGCAGCGTGCGCGACAACAACACGGTCAACGTCAACGACGTCGACGACGACGCCGCGCTCGTCTACGACGCCGCACTCTACCGCTGCCCGCTGTCGCTGTCGCTGTCGCTCTCGCTGCGTGACAATGCGTGCCGGCTCTTGGCACAGAATGGCCGTGGGCTGTTGTACGCCGCGAGTGAGGCTGCCCTGTTGCCGTCCTCGCGCGCGCAACAGCTGCTGCGGCAGTACATACCCTCGGCTCGACAAGCGTGCGAGGCGCACGACGGCGACAGCAACAGCGACGACAACAAGGACGAGGACGAGACTGGTGGTGGTGACGGTGAGGACAGGCATGGCGTACAGAGAGATGGCTGCTACAGTGGCGATGGCGGGGCAGAGGATTGGCGCGACGACCACACGCATACGCAGTGGTAGCGTGCGCGTAGTGTGTGTGTGTGTGTGCTCGTGCGCACGCGCAAGCTTGCACATACATGTACGCGTGTATATATGTCTGTCTGTGTGTCTGTCACGGTCGTTGCGTGTGTGAGTGCGATGTGTGTTGTCACTTCCCTTGTTTTGCGTGCGTGTAGCGCCACCACACATACACAAGCAAAAGCGCAACGTGTCTCTCTCCTGTGTATGGTGCCGTTGCATGGCCCATGACGCGTGCACTACTCCGCCTCGCACAACGTGCGACGCGCGTTTATGCACACCTGACAGTGCCATTACAGCAACCGCAGCAGCAGGCGCAGCACGGCGTCAGCTGCACCGCCGCGTTGTCGATTGACGCCATGCAGCGTCTTGCCGTGTGCACCAGCGCGTTGTGTGCGCTACAACAACAACAACAACAGCCGCCATCTACACAATGTGCACGACATGACGAGGCATGTACGAGCACGACGCGACACGATGACGACAAGGGTAGCTGCAGCCGCAGTTGCGACGTGACAGCTGATGACAGCGACACTGCACCATCATTGCCGTCGTCCTCGTCGTCGTTGTTGCAGCAGCAGCGACAGCAGCTGTCGTGTGCGGCGCGTGTATGTGCGCAGCAGCTGCTGCAGCACGCCATGGCGCTACCGCCGGGCTACGTACTGCCGCTGCACACAACACTGCACACGTTGCGTGTCCTGCGGTGTCGCCGCGCGTGTGGCATCATGCGCGCAGTCGCGGCACAGCAGCTGCTGCGCTGCGTTGATGCACACATGGCACATGCCACGCTATCGCTGTGGTCCGTGCCGTGGCTGCTCGATGCGCTGCAGGCGATGGCGACTGCTGCACACAACGTCAGCGTCGACGATGTCGACAAGGACGACGACGATGCGGCCGCCACAGCAATCGTTGCCGGCGACATGGACACGACGAGGCTGTGCTCACTCGCGTTGTTGCGTGGTGTGCTGCAGAGCCTACAGTCACACGTAGCGCAGCTGACGGCACGACAGACGGCGACGTTGCTGATGTACATTGCCGCGCTCAACGCAGTGTCGATGTATGGGGAGGTGTGGCGGCTGGCGTGTCGCCGCTGCACTGTGTTGCTGCGCGCGTCTGACATGCCACAGCGTCTGCAGCAGCAGAAGCAGCGACGACGACGACAACACGAGGACAACAACAACAACAACAGCAGCAGCGGCCGTTGTTGTGTCGATGACGACGTGCTCGCCTTGCTGGTGCGTGCCATGGTGCTGGCGTCGTCGCGTGTCGTCTACGCGGCACACACGGAACTGCTGCAGACGTTGTGCGACGTGCTCGCACAACGCGTGAGCTCGCGGCACACTGACAAAGCCAACAACAACAGCAGCAACAACAACACGCACAACAACAATGTCGACGAGGACGATGATGACGGCGCTGCCGTGTCGCGTGGCGCAGACGCGGACGACGACTTCAATGGCGACGCCGTGGTGGCGGCGATGACGGACATCGCCGGTGGCGTCGATGACGTTGTGTACGACAATGCACCTCTCGTCTACGACGTCGACGACGGCAGCAGCAGCGGTCATGGCGCGGCGGTGACGCACACACGCGAGGCGATGTGCCGACGACTGCGACTGCGGCTGCTGTTGTTTGCCGGTGTGCTGCCGGCAAGGGCGCTGCTCGAGGTGACGCGTGATGTGTTGCACATGTTCGCCGTGCAGCTACGCACACACACACTCGCCACCGTCCATGACGATGACAGCAGTGGCGCTGCAGACGGTGGTGGCAGTGACGGTGACGTTGCCGCTCTGCGCGCACGCATGCATGAACTGTGCAGTGTCGTGACGCTCGCCTCGCGTGGGTGGACACACGCGCACGCAACACACGCCGCGCAGTGGTTGCAGCTGGCGAGGCGTGTCGATGTGTGTGTGCGACGTGCCAACAGCGCGCTGGCGGCAACGACAAGGACGAGCACGGCAACACATACGCATGTTGCACACGTGTTGGCGAGTGCACTGGCGGCATTGTGTCGCTGTGCTGTGCACGCACTCGCCCATGCGCATACGACACGCCGCGCAGACGCCGACAGCAGCAGCAACCGTAACGATGTCAACGACGACAACGAGCACGCGCCGCAGCAGGCGTTGCTGTTGCCGCACGCGTGTGCGGCGGCGGCGTGCAATGCGCACACGACGCTGTCGGCGCTGCTGCACTTTGTCGCCGACGCGTCTGTGTGCTCGTCACTGTCGCCATGGTCGCTGCAGCAGGACGCGGTGTGGCAGGCGGCGGTGTACACGGTCGCGGCGTCACTGCTGCGTGCGTGTACTGCCTACATTGACGAGTACACTACAGCACACACCGACACGACAGCGACGAGGACTGTGTTGTCGTCGTCTGGCGCGGCCGATGGCACGACAGACGACGCGGACGATGCACAGCAGACGGCGGCAGTGCTGTGGTGCGTCGCCGTCGCGTGTGATGTGTTTGACGCTGCTGGCGCTACTGCTGCACAAGGACAACAACAACAACAGCAACACACGACGCAGCCACAGCTGCTGTGCAATGGCAGTGAGCCGCCGCCGCCGACGACGAGATCAGCCGCCGATGTGGCGCTGGCTGCGTCGTGTGCGCGTGCTCGCGCGTCTGTGTTGCGTTGTGCGATGTTGTGCAGCGAAGTGTGCGTTGCTGCCGGTGCATGTACACAACAACAACAACAGCACTCGCTGTCGTCATCACCGCTGCTGCTCGACACAACGCGCGACGAGGACAGCACGACGGTGCAGCAACAACAACAGAGGACGACGACGGCGGCAATGCAATCCGCTGCTCTCGTCTGTTTGTCTGTGTTGTCGTGTTCGACGCACACCTCGGCGACGGTGTTGCGTGCGTGTGCAGCGGACAAGGCAACGTCGAGCAGCGCAGTGCGTCAGCTGCTGTGCAGTGCGCTGACTGGTGCGCGTGCGTACGCGGCATGGCATGCGCGCATGACACACCCACACACATCCGCTGTACACGAGGCAACGACACAAACAACAACAACAGCAGCGGCGTTGCCACACAACAACACGACGACACACGCCGCCCGCACCGCCGCTACGGCTGACGTCGTCGCCATGTTGCGGTTGTTGTGCGGTGCATCACACGCGGCGACGGCGTCGTTGCGGACGTTGTTGTTGTCGCTCACACCGCTACTCGCCAACGCGCTCGACGCGCACACGAGCGACCCGGCGCTGCTGACGTGCATGACGCAGCTGCTCACAGCCACGCACACGGCGACGGCGCGTGTCGGCACGGTGACAGGCGACACGAGCAGCACGACGAGCGCAGCGGCGGCGGAGGCGACACGCACAGCATGCCGTCACGACGCCGAGGAAGACGACGACGACGATGATGAGTATGCACAGACGTCGCGCCGGATGCTGCACGATGCCGTGCTCGAGCTGTATGTGCGTCTGCTCCTTGCCTGTCGCGTCACGACGCTGACACGCGCACACGGCGCTGCGCTGCTGCGCTGTCTGACGGCGCGCGGCGATGACGCGGCGGCGCTCGAGCGCGGCTTCGCCCTTTTGCTCACACGACGCCTCGGCAGCACCACCACAACGACAGCAACAACAGCAGCAGCAGCAGCTGTCGCCGTCACAGCCACACAGGCACACGAGACGAGCAGCGACGAGGACGACCGTGACGCATGTCGTGCCGCGACACTGCTGCCACACACGCGTCTGCCGCTGTCGACGCTTGCGCGACTGCTCGCGTGCGCACGAGTGCTGCGGCGTGCCTCGCGACCGACAAGTATTGCCATTGTCTCGGCGCTGCTGTCGTGTGCGGTGCGCAGCGTAGACGCCTGCAGCACCCTTCGCGACTGCCTGCACGCCGCCACCCTGCTAACACTCGGCGACGACGACGAGGATGTGGCGGTGCTGCTGCGTGACGTGGCGTTGGCCGAGGCGATACGCACACGCGCCGGTGCGATTGCGCGTGCCGCCGTGGCCGCCACCACCGCAGCTGTCGAGGACGGCGATGCCTCGTCAACGCGGTCATTGTCGCCTGCGGTGTCACACGCCTCGGCGCTGCAAAAGGCGCAGCTCATTGCCTATCTGTTGCGTGCAGACGTGTCCGTTGACGAGGAGCTGCTGGCCAGCTTGCGTGCAATGCCGTCGTCTGCGTAACGTGCAATACAAACATACACACACATACACATCGTGTGTGTGTGTGTGTATATATATATACTTACACGCACAACGTCACACATGTGTGCTTGTGTGCGTACACACACACACACACACACACACACACACACGTGCGTTTTTTGTTGACACGTTGCCTCCACACGTCACATACACATATATACATACATATACATATACACTTGCGCGTCGAAGCAACAACACGCGCGTGTGTGTGTGATGAACTTTACTGTCAACGCGGTACACTACCGCACACGCAGCGGCTTCTTTGCCGTCAAGAGTCGCTTCGGTGCGCATACGGTGTTGCTGCGTGCGCCAACGCCACACGACGACGACCAGCACAACAACAACGACAAGGTGTGCACGGACGACGAGCAGGGCGTCATGCGACACGGCTCGGCGGTGACGGCAGCCGACGATGCGGTGGTGGTGGTGCGCGCACCGGACAAGCAGTCACGCAACAACAACAATGACAACAACAGCACTGCTGCTGTCGTGTGCGACGATGCCGTGACGTGGCCGACGTCGCCGTACGCCCCTCTGCGACGCTTTGAAGTGTGCGCCGTCGACCGCCTCGGACGCTGTCTGGTTGAGGAGGGCGGTGTGTATTGCGTCGGTGTGTTCAGTCACGACGGCGACGACGTCAACAAGGGCGACGACGACAACGATTATGTGACGTGTGCGATGAACGTTGCCGCAACCGCACCTGAGCGGCGGCTGGTGCGCAGCAGCAGTGGCAGTGGCGGTGGCAACCACCACAACGTCAGTGCATTCGCTCCGTCGTCATCGCCGTCGACGTCGCGGCGACAGACGTGGCTGCTGTCGTCGTTTCTGCACAACAACAACAACAACGAGGGCAGCGCGATGCTCACGTCTTTTGTGTCACCACGACAAGGACGACGTGCTGCCACGACTACTGCCGTGGCGACGCCGCTGGCGACACTGCGAGCGCGACGGCGTGCTGTCGCTCACCACCACAGCAGCAACAACGACGACGACGACGAGGCGGCGGCTGAGATGTCGGCGCACACGCCCTCGCCACGTCAACGTCGGGCACCGAACCGCTACTCACTCTTCCTCGGTGCGTTCCTCGCGACCTTTGCGAACACGTCGTTCGCCGACGCCGCGCGCGAGTGGCGCCGCATCGCCGAGCCGCGACGCCGCAGCAGCACCGCGCACGAGCTCGTTGCCGCAATCGCAGCGCAGCATCGCTACACGCTGGCAGACGACACGAAGACGACGGCGACGAGGACGACGCGGTCGACTGTGTGTGACTAGCACAGTTTGTGCATGGACATACGCATACACACGCACACATAGTCGTGTGTGTATGTATGTGTATGTGTGTGTGTGTGTGCATAGTCTTGTGCGTGCATAGTCTTGTGCGTTGCTTGTACACACAATAGGCACGACGGCGTGACGACGACCATTGTTATGGTGTTTGTGCATGGCGGCAGAGCAACAGCAACAGCAGCAGCAGCACAGCGATGGCGACTATCGTGCACGCATCATTGCGTTGCTGACGCGCAGTGGTGCGGTGTCGTTGCCGTCGTCGTCGCGCATCGACGCATTGCTGCGTCGTTACGCGGGCAATGAGGAGACGCTGTTGACTGTACTCGCTGCACAGCTGCCGTCACGCGACAACGAAGACGGCGCACAAACGACTAGAGCGGCGACGGCGGCTGCGCAGGACGACGTCAACGACGCACGCACAAGTGCAGCAACTACAGCATATGCAGTCACAGCAACATTGCCCGATGCCACCACGACGACGAGTGCCGCGTCATGTGCGACGTCGTTGTCACCCGTGAGGCCGTCCTCGCCGCGTGCAGCGGGCGATGCGGAGGCGAGTGTGGTGGCACGGCCGCAGGACGCGGCGGTGGCGGCGTGCCGCGCACGACTGATGGCACTGTACACACAATACGCACCCGCGCAGGCGCACAAGGTCGACGCGTATCTGCAACGCTATCGCGGTCGTGAGGCGGCGTTGCTGGCCGCTGTGCAGCGTCGTTTTGGCCAACCGCCTCACGCGGCGCAAGAAGGCGCAGCCACAGCCGCCGCGGAGGCTGCAGCCGCAGCTGCGACAGCAGCAGCGTCGTCGTCGTCGCTGTTGCCGTGTACAGACACACACAACACGCACGACACGAGCAGCGGCGGCACGGGCAATGACGTCGACAACGCAATCGATGACGCGGCTGCGGCTGCGCACAGCACGACAACGACAACACGGCCAGTTGCAGCAACAGCAACAGCAGCAGCGTTGCTGTCCTCACCGTCGTCGCCACCGCCTGCGACGGTGCCTGTGCAGACGTCACTGCCGCACACACGCGAGCTGCTTTGCAGCGAGGGCTACTGGTGTTGGATGCCGAGTGTTGCGTGCACCTGGCGGCGTTGTCGTGTTGTGGTGCGAGTGGGCAGTGCACGTGCAACAACAACACGAAGAAGCGGTGTAGCAGCAGCCGCAACGGCGAGCAGCAGCAGCGGCGGCAGCGGCAACGAGCGTGACGAAGTGACAGCACTCGCGACGACGACGACAGCCACAGCTGCTGCTGCTGCTGCTACTGCAACATTGTATGTTTATCGCGCACACACGAACAAGCTCGACTGCGCTGTACGCTTTGCTGACGTGGAGGACAGCTATGTAGACACGTACACAGCGCACATTGCCTCGACGGCGCAAATACGTGCAACGCCAACAGCCACAGTAACGACGAGGACGACGCGGACGAGCAACAACGGCGGCAACAACAACAGCGGCAGCAGCAACAGCACGAGCACAGTGCCGACGCGCACGCAGCCGATTGTCGTATTGCAGCTCGTGCAGCCGTCGTCGGCGTCGTCGCTGTCGTCGTTGCTGACAACGCACACTGTGCGCCTGCTGTTGTGCCTCGATGAGCGTGATGCTGTGTGGCGGCTGAGACAGCTGCATCGCGGCATGACGCGACAGCGTGGCGGGCACTAGACGACAACGACGACACACACATGTTTGCACATTGACATTGTGTATGTGTCTGTGTGGATGTACACACTTGCATGGCTGTCTGTGTGCTTGTCGTAGGCCTACATACATTCACACACACATACATGCAGTATGTGACGCTGCGCGACGAGGCGACGAGCAGCGACACCGCAGCCACGCCGTCTGCCCACGCGCGTGTTGTGTGCACACGCGCAGCCGATGACGACGACCGCACCCGTGTGTCACTGCCTCGTCGCTGTCCTTGCTCTGGTCCGTGCTCGTGCACTGCGCAATCGCCGCCGCACGACGTGGGCGATGGCCGACGTGGCAGCATGGACGCCGACACGTGCGCAGCACATGACGCCGACACCGCCAGCAGCAGCACGTATGCGAGGGCGAGAAGGACGAAGGCGACAGCAGACGTAGTGGACGGCGACGCGACGGCGGCGTCGACGACGGGGTCACTGCGTGACGTGTACGCGTCGTGCTGTGCGCGCATGTGCTGTACGGTGCTGCCGTCGGTGGTGCGTTTGCTGCCCGACGCGACGCGTGCGTCATGTGCGTCGCTGGTGTCACTCGATCTGTCGCGGCTGTATGTGGGCGCGCGTGGCGCGTGTGCGATCCTCGCCGTGTGCGCACGCTTGCCGCAACTGCGCCACCTTGACCTGAGTGACAACTACATTGACAATGAGGTGGTGTGGCGGCTGGCGCAGCTGACAGCGCAACAACCCTCGCTCGCGTCGCTCGAGCTGCGCGAGAACGCGGCGGTGTCGTGGAGTGGGGCGATGTGTCTTGCGCAGCTCGTGATGACGTGTGCGCGCGTGACACACGTTGGCCTCGATCACACCCACGTCGACGCCGACACGGTCGAGGCGATCTTCGCCTACACACGTCGCAACGCGGCGGTGTCGTTCGCGGCGAGCGGGCGAGGGCAGATGCCGAGTGTGCACGCCGCGGCGATACACATTCGCGCTATGCGCCGCTTCTTTGCCGAGCTGCAACAGCGACAAGAGCAGCAGAAGGACGACGACAAGGGCGACGACGACGGCGGCACGGCGACGGCCGCCGAGCGGCGTGGTGCGGTGCCCGTGACGCGACTGTACGACGGTCTTGTGGAGCGGCTGCGGGTGCTGGGCAAGCTGCACGAGGTGGATGCACACGTGCCAGCGGCTTATGCACGACTGCGGCGTGTGGCGCCCGGGCCGTATGTACACTGGGATGCATTCCTTGTGCTGCTCTTTGTCGAGCATGCGCCCTACTCGCAAGTGTACGTTGACCGACTGCGCCGCGTCTTTGCCGAGTTCGACGTCGTCCCGCACGCACACGACGTCTACGTTGACGGCTACGTTGACGTTGACGAGCTGCCGCGCATCTACACACGTCTCCACGGCGTCCTGCCGCGGCCACATGAGATGACGTTCTTGCACAGCTTGCTCAGTCTGCAGCCGCACATGACACTGCGCTGGGACGATTTTCTCTATGTTATGTACATCCGCGCCGGCACCGTTGGCGCACGCGCGGTGGGTGTGACACGCACGGCCATGCCGCGTCCTGCGCGACTGCTGCACTACTGATGCGCACGCGCACGCAACAAGGACGCGTTACATCGCGGAGAAGAAGAGAGTGTGTGTGTGTTTGTGTGAGACGAAGAAGGGGTGAGTGTGTGCAGGTGTGTGCATACATGTGCACACACACACGACACGATGTACACGAGCACAGCGCGCGTGTGTGTGCGTGCGCGCATGCAAGCGCCGAGTAGCGACTGCAATACAAGGCATACATGCATACATATCTGTGTGTATGTGTGCGTGTACGTGCGCATGCGTGCTTGTGCACATCATGTCATGTTGGCCTACACATATGCACACCACACACACACACATACACGACGATTGTAGTAGGTTTGTTTGTCGAGTGGTGTGCGTGTGTCTGTTTACGTTTTCTGTCACTTTTGTGTGTGTGTGTGTGTGTGTGTTCGTGCTCGACGCTTGCGCGCGGTCGTCGTGGTCGTCACCATGACGTGGCAGTGCTGCGTTGTGGTGCACTGCGGTCGTGACGTCACACGGCGCTCTATTGTCCCGCCCGTGACACCGCCACGAACGCGTGATGAGGTGCGAGCGCTGCTGCAGAGCCATGACCTGCGCCTGCAGACGATGCCGTTTGACTTTGCCGTGTCGTGTGCGGCTGTGTGCGATGGCGAGGCACAACAGCTGACCAGTAACGGCAGTGTTGCTCGCTTCTTTGCTGCCGTGGCAACAGCCGCCGCCGCCGCAGCAGCAGCAGCAAGGCAAAAACAACCACAAGAACAGCAGCAGCCGCCAGCACCGGTTGTTGTGTTTGACGTGACGGTACACGGCGATGCCACGGCACACGCGAATGACGCGCACCAGCTGCTGCGCACGTCGAGCTACGTGGACGAGGACCTTGTCACACTTCTCCTCTGTCCATGCAGCAGCAGCAGCAATGACAACAACAACAATGACGACGACAAGGACAGGCGTGGCACAGACAAGGCTAGTAGCGAGGAACGTGCGGTGGTGCAGAAGATGTTTGTCATACCGAGCAGCGGCGTAGTGGGCGCGCTGCAGCGTGCCGTGCGTGACACTCTTGCAGCCGCAGCCGCAGCAGCAGCAGGCACACCACACGCAACAAGCGTAGACAAGGTTCAGCGTCCACGTGGCAGTGGCAATGACGTCGTCAGCAGTGGTGACGTGGCCGTCTTTGCCGTTGACGCGACGACGCGGCAGCGCATTGCCCTCACGCGTGACGCTGACGCGCGTGCCTTGCTGACGCGTCACGCACGCAGCAACACGCCGTGCTGGATAATGTACACTCTCACACCGCCTCCTGCTGCAGCGGCAGCTGCCACCACAACGACGACAGCCACGACGGCGACGCGCGACGTCGCTGGCAGAGGAGCAACGACGACGGCGGCGGCTGCTCGACGGCTGAGTACGCAGACGACGACGACGACGGCCGCGGCCGTGCCAGCCAACACAGCAGCACCACTGCCACCTCGCGCAGACGCACACCGACGCAGTGTCACCGTAGACGACGCCAATGCGCAGCTCACCACCGCATCGCCGCCGTCGCCACGCGCGGCGCACACGCCGGAGCTGCAGCTGGCGCGCACACACACATCGTCGACAATGATGAGTGACGCGGACGATGTGAGTGACGCGACGCCAATGGCCCCGGCTGCTGCGCGACACCCGCGGCCGCCACCACCGCCACCCTCGTCGCATGCACATCGCGGCTGCTTGACGGTGCGGGTGGTGCTGGTGCACCAGGACGAGGACGACAGGGCTGCGCATGGCGGTCATGACGGCGGCGTTGGCGTTGCACGAGGCCACGCCGCGGCAGCAGCAGCGGCAGAGGCGCAGGTCGATTTTGTGTATACGCGCGGTGAGGCGACGGTGCTGCAACGACTGCGCGACGTTTGTGTGCAGCTTGCGCGACAAGAGCAACAGCAACAACAATACACACAACAACAACAACAAACGTCGCAGTCTGCAGCAACGGCAGTAGCAGAGGATGTGACGCTGCATGCGGCAAAGGCACGCATTGCCGTTGTTGTTGGCCACGACACGCATGAGCTGTCGCGTGACGCGGACGCACTCGAGTGGCTGGCGCTGGCACGTGAAGCGTGTCGCCCGCTGCGTGTGTGTGTGCTGCCGCCGCCGCCGCCGCCACTGTCGTCGTCGCCGCTGCCGCGGTGTGGCAATGAGGCGGCGGCCGCACCGACGACAACAACAGCAGCAACAGCAGCAACAACAGCAACAACACGCAGCCGTGCTGCTTCGCCACCTCGCGCAGGCGACGGCAATGGCAGCGGTAGCAAGAGCGGTGGTGGTGCTAGTCGTACACCCGCACACATGCGTGTTGCGGCGCTCACCGAGGCGCTACAGCACATGCGCACCACATCGACCGCTGCGGCAGCGGCAACAGCGGCCGCACACACCCCACCCGCATCGACCGCACGACCACGCGGTGATGATGTTGCACAGCACAACGGCGGTGGCGGGGCGGCATTGCGCGCGCCGCGCACGACAAGCATCGCCGCCGTGACGCCCGCCACGGCCAACACCAACACGACCACGGCAACAAGGACGACGAGTGCAACAACGTCACCGACACGGAAAGAGCGCAGTGCCGCCACCACCATCACCACGACGTCCGTGCTGCATAGCCCTCTGTGTCGTTGCAGTGAGGCAGCCACACATGCTGGCGCTGGTGGTCGCAGCAGGCCGAGTAACAAGGCAGTCGCACCGCGCAATGGCAGCCGTGACGATGGCGCACGCACGACAACAGCAACAGCAACAACAGGTGCGGACGCAACAACAACAGCGGCAATGGGTGCAGCAGGTGCGGCGCACACGACAGCGCGACGACGTAGCAGCAACGTCTCGCCGCTGACGACGACGTCGACGCTGTCGTTGCCGCGAACTCTGACGCAGCACAGCATTGCTGCTGTCGTGACATCGTTGCGGAGTGCAAGCGATGATGCGAGCAGTGACGAGGATGACAATGGCAAGAAGGACAGTGGCGGCAGCAGTGATGCGATGGCGTGTGCTGTGCATGACGTGCAACGGCTATCGTCATTGCCTCCACACAACAACAACAACAACAACAACAACAACAACAACAAGCAGGACAAGAAGAATGATGACAAGACAAACAGCAAAGACAAGACGAGTCGTCGCAACGCCGACAACAACAACGACGACAACAACGGCAGCAGCGAGCGCGAGTCTGTACGACACGGCAACGCATCACAGCCGCCGCAACAGGCGACTGCGACGACAAGAACGACGTCCTCGTCTGCGTCGATGACGCCACCCGTCACACCCACGGCGAGCCTGCGCAGTCAACACACCACCCTCGACGCGGTTGCCGCGTTTTCGGCGACGGAGGTGCAGCTGCCGGGAGCACACCATCGCTCGGGCAGTGTGACGAGCACACACGCGAGTGTGACCGAGGACAATCGCAGCAATGCGAGTGCAGAGGCACACAGCGTCACGTCGCGACCGACAACATCGCTGCGCAGGCTGACGGCGGCGCTGCTCTCGCCCTCGGCGTCATGGACGCCGCGCAAACGCAACGCGGCGGTGGCAGCAGCTGCGGCAACAACGACGAGTGCACGTAGCAACAGCACGAGCAGCGTGCACCTTGGCTCTCGTGGTCATCGTGTCGTCAGCCCGACGGCTTCGATGAGTGCAGGTGGTGGTGGCGGTGGTGCTGTGCAGCCGATGACTGCGACGGAGGTGTCGCCGCGTGCACCATCGCGACGCGGCACGCAGAAGACACCGCAGCAACAACGGCAACAGCAACAACAACAACAGCAGCAAGAAGACGTCAAGATGCGTTGCGAGGGCGACGCGCAGCGACCGCGTGTCAATGACAGCCGTCGTCACGGTGAGGGCGGTGATGGCAGCACAACAGACGCAAGTGACGACGGCAGCAGTCGTCGCAGCAGCACTCGCCACGGCGACGACGGCGATGATGACGACGGCAGCAGTAGTCGTTACAGCAGCAGCAGCGTCAGCAGCAGCGATAGCGACAGTTGCAGCAGCAGCTGTAGCAGCTGTAGCAGCTGCAGCAACAGCAACGCGCACAGTACACCCGATGCGTTGCTGCAAACATGTGCTGCGCGTACCACAGAGCCGCCCGCACTCTTGGCGTACGACGCGGACACGTTGTACGTGCAGGTGTTCGTGCACTGGCACGCACACCACGCGCTCGTGGCGGCGTCGGTGTCGCGCTGTCACCCGCTGCAGTCGATGCAGCGTGCCATTGAGGATGAGTTTGCGCAGGTCGCCCAACGACGGCAGCGGCACGCAGCGTCGGAAGAGGACGCCACACGGGGCGGCCGTTGCGTGCCGGCGGTGACGACGACCGTACCGACGGCAGCGCGTGCAGCGACGTCTTCGCCGCTGCGCATGCACATTCGCCTTGCGAGCGACGACGCGGCGATTGCCAGTGATGCGTCGCTGCTGCGATGGCTGCAGCGTGTGCCCTTGTCTGCGGCTGTGCTGCATGTTGTGTCAGACCAGCACACGCGCCACGACGACAAGGACGACGGCGACAAGGACCACTACTGCAATGGCGGCCGTCGTGATGTTGGCGGGGCTGTTGCTGCTGCATCGTCCTCGTCGCCGTCTGCGGCGGTGAGGACACGGACGACGCCGCCACAGCAACACGATGAACAACAACAACAACAGCAGCAAGAGCAGCTGCGACTGCGTGCATCGTTGCAACGTGTGGCTGTGGAGCTGATGAGTCAGCTGCCGCGACATGCACATGCCAGCGAGGTGCGCAGCGTGTTGCTGCAACGTTTGCCATGCGAGCACTACACACAACACATTGCCGGTGCAGCCGCCTTCTTTGCCTGTCTGCGCGACGGCGTTGACGATGGTCAGACCAGCAACGATGCGGCCACAACGTCGTCGTGGTTGACATTGTCATCGACAACGTCGCCGTCGTCGTCGTCGTCGACAACGTCGCCGTCGCGCGCGGCGAATGTGGCGGCTGTGGTGGCGGTGTTGCAGCGTTGCGTGGACGCACAACAAGCGTGGCTGCGCCGTGCGGCGCGGTGCGCACCCGCAGAGCGACAGCCCTCGCAGCCACCACAACAGCAGCCGCCACCACGATGCCCGCTGCCAGCGTCGTCGCCGCCGTCACCAGCACATGCTGCACACACGCAACAAGGCAAAGATGTGGGCGACGAGGCGGCGCTGTGCACCGACGCGTGCTGCCGTGTGTTGGATACGTGTGCGGCGTGCATACGCTTTGCCAACACCCGTCAGCCTGAGCGCGCGGTACGCCGCTTCTTTGCCGCTGTGTACGACGCCCTCGTCGTTGACGTGCAGACAACTGCCGCGGCGGCAGCAGCAGCGACGTCAACCACCACCACCCAAGCGGCCATGCGGAGCGTGCCACCTCGGCACGGTGCGCAACGGCAGCATGCACACACGACCCACACGAACAGCGACATTCGTCGCGTTGATGGTGACGGTGACGGTGACGACGCCACCCCGGCCGCCGCGTCCGCGGCGGCGGCGGCGCAGCCGGCGGTGATGGCTGGGCTGGAGCTGACCCGTGTGCAGGTGTTGCAGCGGCTGCGTGATTTGGCCACGCTCGGCGAGACACTGTGGCGCGTCTCGGGCACACTGACACGAGACGCCTTTGCCCGTGCAATGGCGGAACATTTCCGCGGCGAGGCGACGCGGCTGCGGCAGTGTGTGGCGGCGGCGCGTGCGCACGGTCGTTTGCACATGCACTGCCTCTACGCGTACACCGACAGCGAGCGTGACACGCTGCGTGGGCTGCTGCGTGAGCAGGTGCAGCACGTCCTCGCTGCGTGCACCGCGAGCGAGTGTGAGACGCTTGTGCAGCTGTCGCAGCGCACGACGGCAGTGGACGGCGAGGCGCGACGATGGCTGCTCGTGTTGCTCGATATGGTTGGCTGCTTGCTTGCGGCACGACGCGTGCGTTGTCGCTGCCGTGGCACGGACGAGGCGTGCGAGGCGGCGCCGGCGGCGACGAAGGTTGCTGCTGCTGCTGCTGCTGACGACGACGAGGACGACGAGGACGACAAGCAGACGAGGCGGCGAAGGAGGCAGCAGCGTGGCTGTCCACGTCACTCGCACAGTGAGCACGTCAGCGGCGAGGGCGGTTGCTGTTCTTGCTGCTGCTGCTGCTGCTCTGACGAGGGTGATGGTGGTGGTGGTGGGCGCGGCCGTCGACACGGCACGGGCGTGCGTTGGCTCGTGCGTCACTTCCGCGGGAGTGTGGCGCACGTGCTGCTCGCACGCATGCGCGCCCACACGCGTGCGCGTGCGTTGCCGCAGCACACGCTCTACCGTGCCTGCTGGTCGGTGCTTGAGCTGGGCCTGCACATGGGACAGCTTGTGCAGAGCACGACGGCAACGGCGCAGGCTCTGTGTCAGTGGGTGTTCGCTGTGCTGCAGCTCGAGTGTGTCGCACGTAACACGACCTTTCCTCCCATGCCGCTGCACCACGAGGGCGTCGTCGTGAGCGACGAAGTGACGCCTGCGGCAATGCCCGCCGCGGCAGCGGCAGCGTCGACGTCACCACTGCGCACGGAGGTGACGCGGCGCACATTGCCATCACCACCACCGCAGTCGCCGTCGCCGCCGTCGTTGCTGTCGCCGTCTTTGCTGCAGCACACGGCGCAAGCACCGCCCGACAAGCACGCACCACCGCAGCAGCGGTCGCTGTCGGCCGTGTGTACAGCAGACGAGCAACGCGGCGACGTCACGGGCAACACGCAGAGTGGCCGACGCGTCAGTGACGCGCGTGCTGCAAGAAACACACCTGCGATGGCAACGACATTGGCACAACCATCATCATCACCAGCAGCAGCAGCAGCAACAGCAGCAGCAACAGCAGCAGCACAACAGGACGGCAGTGGTGATCGTGGGGCTGGCGCGCGTGACATTGCCGCAACGGGCAGCGATGTGACGAACAAGAAGCGAGTGGTGTATCGCTTCATGTATCGCTGCAATGATCTGCGCACACCGCGCATGTACAACACGGCGGCACGCGGTGGGACTGGCAGTAGTGCAGGTGACAGCACCACGACAAACGCATCGGCGCTGTCGTTACCGTCGCACGCGACAAGTCAGCCACTGCACACACCGCGATCCGACGTTGTAGACAGCTAACAGACAGCAAGCCATGCGCAACGCGAAGACGCACACACTCTGCCCTTTCCCTCCTCTCTCTCCACTGTTTTCTGCATGTAAAGTAGTCGACACAATGCGATGGCTCCCGTGTAGCCAACCATGCACACATACACGCACAAGTACACAGCTGCAGATGCATGTGCACACATGCACATTGCCCGTCTTGCTTGCACTCGAGCAACAACATGTACACGAGCGAGTGCGAGTGTGCGGGCCTGTATGTACGTCAGTTTTGCGTGCATGTACAAGCATGCGTTTATACGTGCATATGTGTGTGTGTGTATATGTATGTATACAAGTGGAGACGATAATGTGTATAGCGCATATGGCGACTACACACAAATGTATGCTAGCGACGGCACTATGTCTTGCATGTATGCCAGTGCGTTTGCGTGTCCTTGCTATACACGCGCCACCGGCATGATGCCTATCGATGCAGCAGTACACCACACACACACACACACACACACACACACACACACACACACACACACACACACAGACACACACCTCTTGACATAGATGCGCTCTTGTGCAGGACCGCCTTGTGCGCAGTGCATACATATATGTGTATGTATGTGTGTGTGTGTTTTCTGTACAAGATATATATTTATATGTACACATACATACACATGTAAACGTCGACTAAACGATGCGCAGCTTGTAGTGACAAGCGTGAGTGAGTGTACGCGCACATGTGTGTGTATGTTTGTGTATGCTACGATGTATATGTGCGACTCTTTTGTGTATACGTTTGTGTGTGCGTGTATGCGTAAGTAGTTCACAAGCCTGACGCTGCACTACTCACGTGTATGTGTACATTGCATGCTCTTCGTACAACACCACACACACACACACACACACACACACACACATATGTATACATACGCATCTGCTTCTCATCATGTTGCTTTGCGATTGTCCTTTTGCTCACTTGTATAAACGCATTTGTGTGTGTGCCTGTCAATCAAGGACATTGTAGCATGCTGCGTCGCATCGCGTGGTGGCGGTGTCGCGTGACACTGTCGAGTGGTGTCGTGCTCGACGGTCAGCTCAATCCATGCAATCGCCAGCAACTGCTGTGTGGTACGGCTCGTTTGCCCGATGGTCGTGTCTACCGCGGCAGCTTTGATGCGCAGCACGGCAACCCACTCGCCGGGTGCGAGCTCGACGACGATGGTGATCGCTATCGCGGCGGCTACAATGCGCGATGGCAACGCCACGGCGACGGTGAGGCGTGGCTCGCTGACGGCACACACTACAAGGGTCGCTTCTGTGACGACGAGCTTGTCGAGGGCGTTGTGCGCATACCGAATGGCACGAGCGAGGTCGTCTTCGAGGGCACCCTCGCCGACGAGTGTTTTGTAAAGGGCAAGCTGACGCAGCACGACTGCGTGTACGAGGGCGAGTTTGCGAACAATCAGCCGCACGGCAAAGGCAAGCTGACATTTGCGACGGGCGCGGTGCAAGAGGGCACCTTCTACGCTGGCAAGCTGCACGGCGCACAGTGCAAGATGCAGCTTGCCGGCGGCTTCGTGTACGTCGGCGAGTTCCTCGACGGCTGCATACGTCGCGGTACGCTCTACACCCCGACGTACACGTATGAGGGCGAATTCAACGAGCACGGCCGGGCGCAGGGCGAGGGCACACAAACATACCTGGCCAATGACCCGCGCCTGCTCTTCACCGGCGTGTGGGAGAATGGTGGCATGGTGCGCGGAGTGTGCGTCGACGAGTATGGCACCCCTGTCGACTGGCAAAATGACCACGCACTGCAAAGCCGCGTCTTTGGCGAGGAGCTCGGTGACACGGCGGAGACTGGGCAGCAACAGCAGCAGCAGCAACAGCAACGGCAACAACACGCCGGCGAGCGGGCGATGGCCGCCGCTGCGACGACACGCATGAGCCGCGGTGAGGAGGCGGTGGCGATGAATGCGTACTGCCAGGCAAAGGCGCGCGAGGCCGACACGCTCTTCCGCGACATGCGCCGCAGTTATGTGCGTGATGCGACGGCGGTGGCGCGTCACACGGGCACCTACCCCTCCGAGTACGACCTCGGCTACGAGGCTGGCTTGCGTCAGGAGAGGAACGCCGCCGCGGCGTCGGCGCAGCAGCAGGAGGCGGCGGCGACGCGGGCGCGTGACGCACTCGCGAACAGCGGAGACGAATGCGCGGCGGCGACGCGCGCTGCCCGTGGGACGATGATTGGCGAGTTGAATGAGAACATGGCCAAGATGCAGTTTTACAGCCACAAGAGCGCCCAGCAACTCGCCAGCGAGCGCGTCGATGAGCAGTTTGACCGCTTTTTGCGCACCTTTGACCGGCCGCTGCGGAACACGGCAACAGCTGCGGCAGCTGCCACTACCACCGGCGGCGAGTCGCCGTCGGCTACGCGGCCTTGTACGCACACGGCGCACACCACCGCACCTACCGTACATCACGCGACGAGCAGTAGCGAGGCTGCGCCGTCGTCGTCGTCGTCGTCGTCGCCCGCAACAACAACGACGACGCCGTCTGCGCGCGAGGGTGTACATCTTGACATTGACCGCACAAATGCGACATGGAAGACGTACATTGCACCGCGTGAGTAGGCCGTCACCCGCGCCGACACGCGAGCACGCATGCACAGCAACAGCCCCTCTCTCTCTGCCTCTATGTGTGTATGTATGTGTATGTGTGTATGTGTGTGTGTATGTGGCTTGCCATTTGCCTGCTTGCGTGTCGCGCATACAGGACATACTGCACAATCGTCTTGCGCATTGCATGCGTGCGTGTCGTTGTGTACGCGTGCTTGGCGCATCTGTCGCGTCGCACGGCGACCGCGCCGTGCGCTGTTCTAGTTGTCGCTATGGTACCGACGTGCGCAGTGGCAACGATGACGCTCACCGTACGCAGGTCCAGCTGCACCCGCCACCGCCGCCGCCAAAGCAACAACCCCAGCACCACCGCATCGTTGACACATCAGCGAGGCCCGCCACGATTGACGCGCACGCTACACGGCATAGCGCTGCAGCCACGGCGAACGCAGACACAATGACGACGACTACGACAAGGACGGGGGGTGCTGCTGCTGCTGCTGCTGCCACGGCCACGACGACGACAATGGGTCACACGGTGGGGTGTTGTGCGGTGTACGAGGTGCCCATACTCACCACACGTTTGCTTGGTCGTGCGGCGGAGCTGAAGATGCTATGGCAAAACGTTCTCCGTGGCTGTCACGTACAGCTCATTGTCGGCGTCGATGGCGTTGGCAAGTCGGCGCTGGCTGCTGAGTTTTGTGAGCGTGCGCGGTGTTGTGGGGCCTTTTCGTGCATTCGTTGGTTTGACGCACGCCACGCCCTGTCGTCGCAGCTGCGCCGCTTTGTTGCTGCAATGGGTGGTCGCAGCGAGACGCGCGTGCTGCTCGTGCTTGACGATGTGCAGACACAACAGCCGCACGACATGGCGTGTGTGCGGCGTTTGGTTGCGCGGCCGCATGCGCATGTGTTTGTGCTCGTCACGACGACGTCTGCAGGACGGCTACGCGACGCGGCACACGCTCGCCATGCAAGCAGCGACGACAAGGCAAAGAACGACGGCAACGCCGGCAGCGACGACGACAACGCGTGGCGATGTGTGCCGGTGGTGACGGTGCCGCCGCTGTCGACTCGCGAGGCTGACGAGTTGGCTGAGGAGACGATGCGGCTGCCGCATGACATGATTACCACGACAACCGTCAACACAACGACAAGGACGAGGACGACGGCGGGCGACGACAAGACCGACATTGTCAGTGGCATGAAGGACGCTAAGCAGCGTGTGTGCGCCAGAGGCGAGTGTGCGTGCCCAACGTTGACGGCGTCACGGACGACGGCAAGTAGCGACGCCACACGCAATGCGGCGCCTGCGGCGACTATGCTGACCACGCCATGGGCAGTGACACGAGCAGCGGCGTGCGTGCGCCACGTCCCGCTGCTGGTCATCTTGGCGAGTGCGCTCACGCGCGACCTTGCGCTCGAGGCGAGGCACACGAGTGACGCCGAGCACGTCGACGTCGACGGCGACGCTGCGGCTGCGACTGTGGCGGCTGCGGAGACGGCGGTGGTCACTAGCACCACGTCCGTCGCACGCACGCACGAAGAGGCACTGCTGCCAGCGCTCGACTCACAGCCCATGCCACTTGACGAGATGGCGGCGGGTGTGCATGTGGCCATTGCCGCCACGCTGCAACGCGCACTGCAACACCTGTCGCACCAGTCCGCGTTGCGGCGCCTCGACGCTGCGGCGTTGCTGCGCTGCGTTGCGTGTGTCAATGTCGGTAGTGTGTCGACTGCGTTGTTGCGCGGCCTCGTGGTGCGTCACGCGAGGCCGAGTGTCAGAGGCGACGACGACAACGACGACGATGCTGACGTGCTACTGCGTGCGTTTACGACACGGGCGTGTCGGCTGTACTTGCTGCAACGCACCATGCCACACTCGCATGAGGCGGCGGTGTATACAATGCACCCCGTGGTGGCGGCGGTGTTGCGCCAGACGGTGTCGACTGAGGAGCTCGACACGGTGGCGCAGTGCTTGCTAGGCATGTGGCCTCGACGCTGGCGTGGCGAGGGGCAACAGGTGGCGCTGCAGATGACACTACACGCGCAAGCGTTACATGCTACGTGTTTGTCGCGCTCACTTGTAGTGCAAGGCAGCCTCGTGCCGCTTTTCGATTGTGCGGCAACTTTTCTGGCGCACTACCGCGGCGAGAACTTGCACGTGGCCGCGCAGCTGTGGTACGCTGTGTATGCAGCACACTGTCGCTCGGCGGCGACGGCGACAAGTGAGGCCAACACCACCACCACGACCACGACAACCAGCAACCCAGCACCACCATGTACAATGACAAGGACAAGTGCAGTCGCGGCGGACGTGCCTCTGCCATGGCCGACGGCGGTGACGGCACGTGTTGCCTTTGACCTTGGCCGCGTGCTGCATCGTCTGCGCGACGCGCGCGCGGCGATGGTGTTGCGTAGCGCGTATACGCAAGCGTGTGCGGTACATGGCCCACGTGCTGTGCAAACGCAGCTTGTGCTGGGTTGTTTTGCGCTCTACATGCATGCATCGCCCGAGCATCTGCGCACGTTGCGTGACGCCGCTGCCGTGTTGCAGGAGGTGTGCGCGATTGAGACGGTGTCGTCACCGTTGACGTCATCACTGACATCGACGGACGCAACGCACAGTGCTGCAGAGCTGCGCATGTTGCGCGAGACGTATGCTGTGGTGCTGTTGCGCCAACGGGAGATGCTCCAGGAGCTGAACATGCACGTCCCACCGACACTGCTTCGTGATTTGGCGAAGTGTCGTGGCGCTCTGCAGTGTAGCACTACCACGGTGTAACAGGTGTGTGTGTGTGCGTGTGTGTGTGTTTGTGTGTTTGGTGAAGAGGCCGTCATTGTGCGCGCACACAAACAAAGGGCGACGCGTCCACGTGGACGACGGCAGGTGTACTTTTTTTCGTATCGTGTATTATTGTTGTTGCACTCTTGGTCGCTGTGCGTGTGCCGTTTGTACTTGTGCAAATGTGTGCGTGTCTATGCACTCGTGTGTGCTTGTGTGAATATATGTGTGTGTAGTCAAGTGTAGTGAGGAAAGCTGCAGCAATTGCAAGGACAAAGGGTGCACACACACACGCACGCACACACACAAACATATTGTCTTTGTTACACAGAAGTGAGCAGACAGTCAGGCACGTGTGACTAGACGACGAGCCTTGCTCTTCGCCATGTTGCCCTCGCTTGTACACACAAAGAAGACGGTCGACGAAGTGTGGCCAATGGTGGGCAAACGTGTCTTATTGCGCGTGGACTTCAATGTACCGGTGCACGGTGGGTGCATTGACAATGACTATCGCATACGAGCGGCCTTACCGACTATACGTCGCATCACAGATCAAGGTGGCATATGCATCTTGCTCAGTCATCTTGGCCGACCAACCGGTGTAGACAGCGACGCCGTTGACGCGGAGCATCGCAAGCGTGCGATTGCGCAGCACTTTCAGGACAACCGTGGCAAAACAGCCTTCTTTGCTGACCTCAGTGGCGAAGACAAGGCAACAATCTTGTCATGGTCGACAAAGCATGAGAAGGCGGCATCGCTGTCACTGCAACGCGGGTCTGGCAAGACGGCCATCTTCTCACGCCTGCCAGAAGATGAGAAGCGCTCGTTGCTGACGCGTTTCCTAAACGAGAACAAGGAGCGCGCATTTCCGCAGCTCTCGTCCACGGCTGGCTACGAAGAGGAGTGCAGCTTGCACCTTGTCGCGGTGCGACTCGCCGAGCTACTTGGCCAGCATGTGTATTTTGCGCACGATTGCCTGTATGCCAAGAATGAAGTGATGCGACTGCGCAACGGCGAAGTCATGTTACTCGAGAATGTGCGCTTCTACACGAACGAAAACTCACCACTGGAGGAAAAGAGGCTGCAAATGGCCAAGATACTTGCATCATATGGTGACGTGTACGTCAGCGACGCGTTTGGCA